>CABFPE010000279.1:927146-975231 GCA_900660155.1 Hofstenia miamia | reverse complement strand
TATATATATATATATATATCAGTTGCAACAATCTGCACAAAGAGACGGATGACGTAATTTGTTATTAATTTAAATTTTACGCAATTCTCATGGTAGTTCTGCTACCAAAATTCTGTTAATTTTTGTTTGCTATTATTAACTAATTGTTAGAGTAGAGAAAACTGTAGCATTAGAATAATACAAGTTTTGATTTAGTTAAGATTGGTTGCTTTCTTTTTACCTCATATTCAATTACCAATATTTTGATCTCAAGCTAAATTCGTTTTCTATCGAGGAAGAGCTGGGAGTATATTTGAGGGATGCTAAGTGCATGCTACCTTGCGATATACGTTCAGCTTTTCCATGATCTAATTTGAAGGCATTCATTCACATGTTACTTTTATATTTTAATTCAATGGCTGTTAGACATTGCACCAGTGAAAACCAAATTATGTGCAGGCTAAACTCTTTTAATTTATGATTGATGATTTTACTAATCATGTGTTTGAAACATAGGTATCTCCATGCTATTCTGTGTTATTACTTATTCACTAATTAAACAACATAGTTTTCTTTTCGTGATTCCCTCTTGGTGCTTGAAACAGTTATTCTTTATGCATTGTATTCTAGATGTTACTGGATGGATTAAAGCACGGCACTGTTGCAGCTCTGAACCTGTTACCTACAGGCTGGCAATTTGCCGGCCTGCAGCTGCTTCAAAATTTCAAAAAGGCCGGTAAAGTTACAAGCTGCTTACCGGCCAAAATTAAGAAAATATTTGTTGTTTTATTTGATAAGTTGGGATTATTTTGCTTATATAAATATATATATAAACATTAAAATACGTACATACTTAATGTATTTATTGGAAAAATACTAAACCAAACCCTAACTCCACATCCTCAAAACTGTCTGTTTCTAGAACCCAAAACCAGTCGTGGCAGGATTTTTTGGTACAAGCACGGCACGAAAGGTGAAGACGAGGCACGAGCACAAAACGAAATTTAAAAAAAATTAATTAATGGAGATGGCATCTTGGATTAACTCCTATGAATGAAATGTTTTTGGCCATAAATGTTTTCAATATTTTAACAAATTGTTTGAGAAACTAAACTTTGATGATTGTATTATGCAAATTAATAGATTTAAAAAATCAAAATAACAAATATGTGTGTATTAATGTCTGCATGAGCACGGCATGGGCATGAAACTTTCCGTGAAAATAAGCATGGACACGGCATGAGCACGGCAAGGCATAGTATGATATAAAGCAAAATAAGTTTCCAACTCTGTACTAAAATATGCAACATGTATCCCCCTCAAGCCGTGCTTATTGAAGTTCCCGCATCAAGTGTTTGCTTTAACTGACAAAACCTTTAGTTTTAACTTTAATAAATGAACATATATTATACAGTAGGTTGCAATTGAGTGATAGACTGATATAACTGGGTCAATATCACCTTCTACTTAATCACTGTTCCATTTAAGTCATTTTGCATTAACTGTGTCATAGTCATAGGGTCTGTAAAATTTACCACTGATATATTCCCATCTTGAACCAGTATTAAGCCACAATTTGTTTCTACTGTTTATTGGCAGTAAGTTAATTCGACAAAAAACTAAAAATATAATTATTCAGTATATTGATTTTTAACTAAATATTTGTTATTGCTAAAGTTCAAAGTTCAGAGAGCAATTTTTGTTCGAATTTTTAAAATACTAATATTAATAATAAAGAATATGCAACTGATAGGCTTCCTGAACAAAAACATATACAAAGAATAAATCATTGAACTCTCATACTTAGAGAGTTGTCACAATGAGTCATGGTGGCTTTGATTTCAAACATAAATTGAGGTAAAAAATAAGATCAATTGAATTTCAAAATAATTTTTCACCTGCACTACTAAGTTCATTCGCTAGAGGGCAAACAAATTTTAAATTAAATTTCTTGTAATGACCCTACTTCCTTACTACAAAACTATTTTTTATCTCCAACTAATTTAAGGTATGTTACAAAGAATGCTATAGCCTCCTTTTTATTTAAAACGATTGTATCATTATCCAAGAAGGCCACAAAAAATTCATAGATTGACTTCCACTCTTTCTCACTCTAAGAAAAGTAATAAAAATGAACAGCAAAAAAACAGAATACATGTCAAAGATTGAAAGCCACCTTGCTAATATGATTATAGACATGAAAGAAAATTTTGAAAAGTTGGAAACACAAATTCAAATTATGCAAGCTGCAGAACCCCCCCCAAGACTCTTCTAAAACTCTAGAAGATAGTGTAGAATCTGCCAGGCGCATATATGCTCAAATTAATCTATTAATTTTTTATTAAGGTATTTCAGTGTGAAGTAATCTATCAATGTAAGTAATTGTCAACCAATATAATTGGAATCACTAACTATGATTAATGTTGTCTATAACAATCACTGTTTAGGTGAATTCGAATTCAGTATCCAGCTGGGCATCTGCCCAAAGCCAATCCACTAATCACCAACTAATCCATTGCAGTATTTCCATTCCATTGCTGCCTTATCTCAAGTACAAAGATTATGTGTACCCTAAATTAATGCAGTGCTAAACTTATTCATGACACAATTCGAATTAACTCTTTAGTACATTACGGTTGTTTGAAATTAACTGTGTGTAATTTGTTCCCAACCAGGCAACCTGGAATGGCAATATCTGTAAGATAATAAAACATGGATATAATTGACTGTCAATAAAAATTCACTTTAATTAATCACTACAATTGCAGCTTCCTATCCTACATTTATCAGTTACTAAATTAATAAACAATCAGGTCTTTTATTGGGCTCATTATAGTCAACAATTTAGATCTAAGATAAAGGTTAATCCCTATGGTTAGCTAACTAGCCTATACTGAATTTGTTAATATGAAAATTGAAATATAAAGACAGCTAACTAAGCAAGTATTGAGAAAATCCCTGATTCTTATACCTAACTTAAGTGTAGTTCATGATCATGGGAAAATAACCTAGAATAGTTCCTGTCATGGAATCCTGACCCCTGCTATACATGAAATTCTTAGATAAATCCTATGTTTGGCTAACATTTCCTAATTCAAATATAAGTAGACTTGTCTGTGTGGTTTAGCTAAAATTAATAAGGAGTGATTTCATCCTCAGATTTTGATCAAATTGAATTATTGTCAAATACTTGCTTGTACATTAACTACATTTGATTACTAAATCTTGGTTAGCTAATATCATTACATTAGTTACTAATTTTAATTGTTGTTTTCCTTTTCAATCTTAGTATCTTAGCAGTGTTTATGATGGATTAGGCTACAATATATCTAACAATATTATAGTGGTGTAATAGTACTACAGCTTTAATTGTCCTTTTCTCTATCTCTTGTCTTAATTTTTTCATTTGTATGTTTTTCAGTTCATCTTTGCTATACAAATCAAATGGTGTTATTTTCCCTTTAATAAATATCCTCTTTTCATTGTTGTTTTTCAGCATCATTTCTTTTGATTTCTTATAATCATCTTTTTCAATTATCAATCTTGCTTTCTCTTTGTCATTAGAGTACAAATTTATTTGTGCAGATATGATTTTCTACTGCCTTCTCCTTCAGGAGTCACCATGCGGTCATGATCACTGGAATTAAAATCATTTCTGGTGTGGTAAACTTCAAATTTTAGTTTCTATCTTCTCTATCATTTCATATCTTTCTTCAGTTGTTGCAGTTGATGCCAACCCTATTGTTGCAGGGTAATTCATTCTACTTTCTTGTATTTTTCCCAGAATTTTTCTGTTAATCCTTTTTTCATTAGTCACTTTGTTATGTGTGATTATGTTTCTATTTTAGATGTTATGCATTCTACATCTACTTCTAACTGATATTATGGGTTGACTACTCTTCTAGCGCCATTTTCATGAATGCTTTCATGAACATGATTATCATTGTTGTGACCATTTCATTCTCTTGTATTTGTTGGCAGTTTCATTCAACTATTTATGATTGCTTTCTTTAGTTACTTATATCTCAACTAGAAATTGTTTATCAGCTGTGCCCACCCAATTGATAGTGCTTGCAAGGCTCATATCATGCCAATTTTCAATATTAATTTTGTTAATTTTCTCCTGAGTTTTCAGCAACAGTATCAACTTTGTTGTCAACTTTGTTGATGTCAGTAGTTCTTCTTCTAATTGCATCTCCATTTGTGATTTTGTTACAATTTCCCATATTTTGATGGGTTCAGTTATCCTTTCTTTTTGCATCAGTTCTGCACTCTTCATTACTTTGATAAATGAACATCTCAGGCTTTCTTTCTGATATCTTTAAATTTCTCCATTGATTTTTATTCTTGATGTTCTTGGTGATCTCACTGGTGTCAGCTATCCTTCTTTTTATGATTATGGTTGTTCCCCCATTTGTATCAACTTTGTTACTGATGTTCTTCCTTTTAAAAAATTTTTCATTAACTTTTTGAATAACATGATTTCATTCAGGCATATATCTGTTTTGTTGGCAATTTCAACAATTGATAATTTTCCCATTGAGCTCTGGTTACTACTCTGGTTCTACTGATGTAGCATTATATCTGCTTGAGTGAGTTTTAGCAGTATCCTTGTGCTGGTGCTTGTTTCACATTCCATTATTGATGGACTCTATTTGGTCACCCTTGAATCAGCTCCTGCTTGAGTACTCTTTTAGTATTTCACCAGGTGCAGGCTCTGTAGTATCATCAGGCTTTAATTACTTTTGGCATTGCTAAGGTTCTTCCTCTCCTCACAACTTTCCCTGGAACTCCATCTGTCCAATTGCAGTTTGGACTATTTGTCTGCAGACTAGTAGTGGGAGAGGCTTGATTGTTGTTTGTCCTCTTTCCCTTGAATTGGTTTTGAGGACTAGGATTTCTCCACTTATTTGTTGTTTCCCTGTTCTCATCCCTTTTTCTCTTGAATAAGCTTCCTGTTTGAGATGATCTCCTCACTCTTCTCCTTCTGTTTGTTGAGTGTTCCTTGGGTTTTTTCTCCCTGTGTATTGTCTACTTCAATGGTTGGTGCATTGTTGTTTCCTAAATTCAGTTAGAGTATTTAAATCACATTTTTCAATGTAATATCTTTTTTATTTTTGGCTGTCCTCTGAGGCATTATTCTTCATTGTATGTTTTCACTTCCAACATCACATTGAATTTCCTCATCATATTCTTCTTCTGGTACAATATCTAAATTGTCCATTTCATATACATTTTAATTATTGTTATGTAGCAATTTGAATTCAGCATCTTCATCTATTGTCACATCCATAATTGCTCTTTTTAAATTTTGAAAATGTAATACCCTATCATTACTAAGTACATACTCATTATTAGGTAGTACTTTTTTAATAATATAAGGACTAGACTATATGGTCTTCAATTTCCTGACCTGATTTAAGTCAGTTTCTATTACCAGTGTAAATGCATATATTTTGTCTCTGTTTTTCATGCATGTATATTTCTCTATTATAATTTCTCTGCTGTCTCACAACTGATTTTTTATGTTGTGGCACATTGTTTTGTGGATTCTAGTAATTTGCATTTTTAATTGCTGCACATATTCAATATACATTCTATCTGTATATTTGAAATACTGCATTGATAAAGGCATTGCCACTTCTCTTCCATACATAGCTTTAAACAGTGCCACCCCTGTAGTTGAGTGCAATAAGGTATTATAGAAGTATTTGAACATCTCTATCACTTGCCTCCATTTAATACCTCTGATTCTCATTGTAGCTACTTTTATCAATTTAATTAAAGTATGATTCAGTCTTTCTACAGTCTTATTGGCCTGAGGATTTGTGCTGTTGTCCTTTTGCTTGAAATTTATAATAGGTTTGCCAATTCTTGAAACAGTGCACTTTCAAATTCCATTCCCTTATCAGTTATTATAATCCCCATTGGTTTCACTTTTAATATCCACTCTTTCATCACTATTCACTCTTTCATTACTATCTGTTCCACTGCTGTGCTTATCATTAGTATCATGCTTGTGTACTTGGTGAAGTTATCAACCATGATATTGTAGCATAATCCTTCACACTTCTACTGATTTCTAAAAACTGGAAAAAATAACATTGAAAAAGAAATTAAAGAAATTATAAACACAAATCAGATAATTAGAATGATTAACTAACTAAGATTTTTGTATTAAGTTGATGAATAAGCAAATGCCTGTTGTCAAGATGTTTGACAAAAATCTGAAGACAAATCACTTCTTGATAATTTTAGAAGAGACACACAGATGATCTATGTGAATTAAAATTACTACAGCAGCAGGTACTTGCTTTGAGAATAGCAACACAGTATAAAAAGTGAAGAAGTAAATTCTTTGAAATTGATATATTTTGATATTTGTTAATGGTTTGATTTATTAATTTTATGTCTAGCTAAGCAACTTGTATATAGAAGAGGTCAGGAATCAATGATGGGAAGAACTATAGGTTCTTTACCCCTGACTATATGCTAAACTTAAGCTAGGCATATGGATAGGGCTTTTTCTCACTGTTCATTTAGCTTGTAATCAATTCACTAATGTTTTTCATATAGTAACAAATTTGATATACTGCTATTCAGACAACTTGTTATTTTAGATCCAAATTGTTGAATTATTATTATCATTATGAATTAATTAAATGTGGGATAGGAAGCAGCAACTGTAATTTTTCCTCATTTAATTTGTTACTGATAGTATCTTTAGTAAATTGAAGCAAACTAAATTATATTGCAGCTAGTGCCTTTCCTGGTTGCTCAAAGGGCAAACAAAGTACACAGTTACTATATTATTCATTTTTAATCAGTAATAGAGGTAAGTCAAATTGCGTCATGAATATAAGTAGCACTGCACTAAACTAAGGTAAACATAATTCTTGTGTGAAGTTGATGCTTCAGAAAAATGAAAAACAGATGTCACAATGAATTAGTTGATGATTAATGGATTAGTGTCAGGCTGTAGTTAATCAATTGTTACTAAATTGATAGATCAATTCCTGCTAAAACAACTAATGAATAAATTCATAGATTAAATTCAAGCTCAATTAGGCCTGGAAGAAAATTCTACAATATCCTTCACTGTCTTTTGAAAGCATCTCCAAGTCAATGTGCACTGCTTCATTAGGTTGGGTAGCTATTATCTTTTCCAGTAGTGCTCTTTGTGTTGGGAAATGTTCTTTGTTATTTAACAGGCGTGTTGTACATTAATTTATTATGTCCTCTATGACCTTTTGTACTGCTACTTTTATGAATGTTTTCTCAGTTTTAATTATCCCCAGGTGTCCTTTTTTGTGCACTTTTTTTTTATCATTTCCCTTTTATAATATACAGGAATCACTATCCTATTATATTGTGTTTCCACATATTATGGTCAAAAGCTGTTTAATTTCCATCTGTATCTTCCATAATAGCTTTTCATTATTTTTGATAGAATTATGTTCTGGTTTTCTATTTTCTCCCTGATTTCATTTAGAATTTAATCCTCTTTTTGCTTCTCTATTATTTTGGATTCTGTTATCTCCTCCTTTAATGTTATTGGTAGTATTGATTATTCTATTTTCTCAACATTTTATTCCAGCAGTCTTTGACATTTCATATGTGGTAAGAACTGGAATTGTTATTTATCTCCATCCTTTTTCTAAGTATCTCTCTGATATTTGGGTAGTAAAGTTTAGAAGTTTGTGTTGCTATGTAGTTTTCTTTTTCTATGCTCTATTGTGAATGTGAATTCATTTAAGTATTCTATCCACCTTGATACAATTACTGACCCATCTCCAGGAATTATTTTCAGCCATGCTAATCCACTATTATTGGTTTTAACTTGGAATTTTTTATCTGTAAAGAAGTGTCTAAATTCTTTAATGCTTTTAATTAGAGATAAAATTTCCAATTTTATTGACCCATAATTTTCCCCACTTATTGTAAGTTTTCAGCTAAAAAATTCTATCAGCACATCTTTTCTGTTTTTCTCTTGACCTAGTGTTTCCCCTATTGCCACTTTACTATGGTATAAGTCTAGAATAAATTCCTTTGTGTAGTCAGGGGTAGTTAATGATGGTAATTTTGCTAATTCTTTATTTGTATTGTTTAATTTGTCCTGCTCCTCCCATGTCCATATGAATAGTACAGATTTTTTCATTAATCTCATCATTTTCACTGTTTTCCCTGTGATATTTGGGATGAAAGTTCCATAATAGTTTAAGAATCCCATGATTCTATGTAGATCTTCAGATCAACTATCATGCATTGTCTTTCATACTGATTATCCCCTTTGGAATTATTTTGCTAAAAAATATTATCTTTTCCTTCAGTATATTGCATTTGCTTCTATTAATTCACAGTCCAGCTTACTTTGGTATTTTCCACAGCCTATAAAATTTTTTTTATATGCTCCTTTACTGTGTTATGATGGTATTATCTACATACACATTTATTCCTTCTTCAATTGTGTGTTTCCTATTTTTCAAAACTTTAGTTATATATTGTTGAAATGTTGCTGGAGCATTGCATGAACCAAACACCATGTAGATTCATTTGTATCAGATATATGGTATTATAAACACTGTTTTCTCTATGTCTTCTGGTTCCATACTGACTTGTCAATATGTCTTACATAAGTCAATTGATGTAACATTTTTGTGTTTGCTGGCTTTATATAGCATGTCTTCAATTCTTAGTAAAGATACAAATCCTTTTTTTACTTCATTTAGTTTTTGAAATTCTATAGAAATTCTGTATTTTTGGTCCTGCATCACAAATGCCATTAATACCATTGCAGCAGTATATGGACTTTCACTCTGTCTGATGGTTTTATTATCAATGAGTTTGTTCAGCATTCAATAGTATTCTTCTTTTAGTTGTTTCAGGCAATTTTTACAGTTTATCTGCTGTCATCACTATTTTGTGTGTTTCACCTATCAATTGACCCACACTTATTTCTCCATAATTGAATATTTTTCTGTCCTTCAATTTTTTCAATTTGTTCTTTGTTAGATGTTGGTATTCTCCTGGTTTTATCTCAGGTGTTTTGTATTCTTCTCCTTCTTCCTCAACTTTCATCCCAGTGCCCTTTAATTGGCTTTGGGATTACTCATTACTTTGATGGTGTTCATCCACTTGTCCTGTAAATGACTCTGTGGATTATTTTCTGTTTTTATCTGCTTGTTATGTAATTGACTTTGTGAATTACTCAATTCATCCTCACCTTCTATAGATATCCATATCACCTTTATATTTGATTTGATGTATTTTCCACAACTTTTGACACTAGTCTAATTCATATTAACATTCCTGTTAATTGCATTCAGTATTGCAATTTTGCCCCTTCCATTTTTTCAAGTATGAACTTGAAGGCATTGACACTCTATTCATATTATTGCCTTTTTCTTCATATAGCATTATCTCTGCCATTATTTTTTTGATTATTCTTATTGTGTGCATCTTCCATTGTTAATGCAGTAGTTTTATATCTTTATCTAATTCAACCATTACATTTCTCTCTTTTCCTTCCTCTTCTTCAATTTTGATCTCTTCTTCTTGTCCTATTTCCATAATTAATTACTCATTTCTTTTTCATTAAGAAATTATCTCATATACAGCAATAAATTTTTATGCATGCCAAATATTATCAATTATTGATCAAATGTTATGTTGGCTATATTCACCCTCAAGTGTTTCATTGTTGGTATCAATGTATTTGCCTGATTTGCTTATCAGCCTACTGTTGGAATTTTCCATCAATCATCTCTGTTAAAGCCTAATTTTGTAGCACACTCATCAGTGATTTTTGACAGTGCTGCTCCCATATTGATAGTGTAGAGTCACTCAGGGCCCCTATTTTAATTGATTTTATTTCTTTTGATTATTTGACAATCTAAAATTAATGCTATGTCATAGTAATGTTGTTATTTTTGCTATCAATTTATTTGTATCAATTTATTCTATTTTTGAGTGCAGTTATTTGATCATTTTATTATTTGTCCCCTCAATCCAATCTGACATGTTATTGCTTGTTTAATTTTGTGAGGGAACTCATGTGAAGTTTGTAAATATATACCAGGTAATAATTCACAAGATTGTTATAAATATGTGAGAAGCCTGTAGCAAACACACAATAAAATTTATTCTTGCTTCAAGATTGTTTGCTTTTGAATTTTATTTACACTGCTAACCCCTTTTAGATTCTTCATGGATTTTGATTTAATAAATTTTGATTAAGATCTGGTGACAATTTGGGAGACACTATGCTGTGTCAGGGGCAACAAATAGCCCTTTAACAGATGGCAGCCCAAATTGTGGTCACTTTAAGTTATGGCTATGTATAAGTGTACGGAATAACAACTTTTACTTTGATCATTTCATTTTGTACATGCACTTAAACATCACACTGCAAATATAATATGCTGTTGGTATTACTATATGCCTTTTGCTTTATTATTTACATGAGCTGAGATAATAGAACTCTGAGCTAAACTGTTTATTTGAGCTAGAAATTAATACTTAAGACACACAATTAGCACCTTGATGAGTAGGGATGGCTTCATGGATATAGCTTCAGTGTGATGCTGTGTGAAATGGCCACTGCTAGAACTATATTCTCTGTGGGTAGTTTCTGTTTTTCTTTATTGAATCAGTGAACCACCAATGTTCTTTCTTTTGCTAAATGCAGGTCCCTCTTTACAATGGTAGCTTCTGCAATCTTCATTCACCTTTGAGTTTCTTAGTACCACTGGAGTAGCCAGAGCTCACCTGTGATTCTACATGGTGACTCTGATGTGATTCTGAGCAAATTGGATTGTCAGTCAAACTCTCTACTCCATTCTGTTGAAGTTACTGAGGTGGTCACCTGATTTTACCTGGTGACTGTGACCTAGTGCAGAGCTGTTACTTTTTTCATATCATACTTGGTTTTGTTTGTTCTCTTTGGTGTGTGCCAGCTGGGATAGTTGTTTTCCCTGGCCATGAATCAACTTCACTACCAACTAATGCATAACTTTACCTCTTATGTTATTTTTACACTGCAATTCTGTGCTCTAAAGCTCTCACCAAGCTTCAATGTTAATTTTACTCATTCTTGGTTGTTGTTTTGTTGTTGTCTCATTCTTCTAGTATTTTGATTTATTACTGTACCCTACACTGTGCTGCATTCTGGAAGTAGTTTTTGTTTCTTTGGACTCAGTTGGAGTTTTCTCTCAAATTGTTGGAATTGTTTTTCTGAATTTTTTCTTATAGTTATTCTAGATGGATTTCAATAGTTTTTCTTGTATTGGGACTCCCACTCAGAGTTTCCCATGTGTGAGTGATGGCAGTTTGAACATTGCCAATCACACCAATGGAACTAATTTGTTAGTTGATTTATCTTCTCCTACTCATCCTACTCAGTCACTGCCTGTGACTCTTCATTCTTTGTCTTTGGACCCCTTTTGCCTCTACCCTTTGTCACCACCATCCCCACTCTCTCACACAGCAAACCAATTGACTACTTGGCCGTCAACAATGCATTGACTCATTACAGGCTGAGCTATGACAGCAAACTACCAAAGCTTATCAGAGAGAGAAGCACCTACTTGATTCTATCACTGCATTGGAAATTCAAGTTCATAGTCTGGCAACATCCCTGCCTGCATTTCCACTGCCTTAGAACACCCTTCCTTGTTCTGTGCCCTCTCTGCCTAGACATTCTGAATGTGTGACTTGCAATGTCCTAAAAGAAGCTTTGGATGCTTTTTCCAAATGTCTTTCTGATCATGTTTCACAAATGATTTCAGCACACCTTCTAAGTGCCCCCATTGTATCTACCACTACTCCACTAATGTCACAATTTGTTACTCCAGCCACCTCATTCACAACTGGAGGTCCCACCTTTATGCAATCTGCTATTACCCATTTTTTTTCTTTGGCCACTGTCACCACTCAAAGTCCATATGCTCTGAGTGTGACTGTTCCACCTCCAGCACCACTCAACACTTGCACCACTCTGACAGTCTCAATTTCAAATTTGCCCCTCCTACTGAATCATACTGTGTCTGCAACTGTGAGTGGGGCACGTTTTACTCAATCAATCTTGCCTACAACTGCTGTTGGGAATGAAACCACCAATTTGTTTAAGATACACTCTGTACTACCCAAATTTACTGGAAAAATCAACAAAATATCTCAGTCCTTCAAGGAATGGTTTTTCCTTTTTGAACTGACAATGAGGCAGTATCAAGCCAAAAGGATGCTGCTGTAGTTCAGTTGCCTAGGTACTTACTAGGTCTCACATATAATCAATATATGATGTTAGACAGAGACATTGAAATGAACTATCAATTACTAATTGGTTTCTTTGAGGACCATTACAAAGCTCTGCATATAAAGCATCAGCACAAAATTCTGCTCTGCAATCTCTCCATACATATATCACACAGGTAGAAAGACTGTTTCACTTGAGTAAGCTGATGCCCAAATACGCAAAGCATGATCTCTTCTCATACATTTGTTGGGGCTACAGTCACCTTGAATTAAAGTGTGACCCTGAAGATGAGCTCAATCTTATCATTCCAAAAGCTATCAGCATTGTTTACATACTCCATAATACTACTCACATTGACAAGGATGCTGGAGAACATAAAACAGGTTCCTCAACTCAGAAAACTTTTGCTTCACCAAACACTGCTGCTCCCAAGCCAAAGACAGAACTTGAGCAGACTCATTGCTTCAGCTGTGGTGAAAAGGGGCACACCAAACCTCAATGCCATGCTGTGATTTGCTTAGTTGCTATTGTTGATGGCTTTATCATTGATGAACCAGAAGCTGAAGAGTGCTCTCCTGATCTGCCTGTTGATTATGTTAACTTGTAAAACTAGCTGGAGTGCTGCCTCCTATAAAATGTGCACATGACATTTTGGTTATCACCTCACTACTGTGTACTAATAATATCCCTGTGGATATAAATGAAACTTTAGTTAATGTCACTATCAAAACTGCAGCCTCAGCCTCCATTATCAGGAACACTTGTTGCACCAAGCTGTGCTTGTATAGGCACAAATTACTCCCATCCACTGCCTGCTTGTTGGATGCTTCCAGAAATTCAATATCTTTAATAGGTCATGTACCAAATCTAGAACTGTGTATTCATAGGGAATTTTTCTCCTTAGACTTGATCATCATCTATACTTGTGATCAGGCACTGCCATGCAATATAATCTTGGGCAATGATTTCCTTGAGCAGAACTCCTGCATTATTGACTATGGAAGCAACACAATCTCCATCTGTGAAAAAGAACACAGGCAGGAACTCGCCACCATTCCTGAACAGGAAATTTTGCTAAAGTTTTCTGAGCCAGTAATTGTTGAGCCTCAACACTGGCAACATGTAGCAGTCACACAGACTCCCAGTAAGTAAGCAATGTTATGGTCTCAGGATACAAAGGGAAGTGTTTTACTGGAGTTAGCTTCTACCCAGATCTCTGTCACCTCTCAAAAGGCAGGACATACATCACTGTATTAAATAGTTCTGCTTTGTTGGTAAGAATAGACCCTACCAAGTCACTTATTGCTGCAACTCCAGTATGACTAGAGCTGAAAGCTGCTGCTTGTTAGCCCATTCTAATGGCAATACATGATCTTGTGGAACAGAGTGACACAGTTTGATTTCCTCCCATTAATGAGAGGACACATCTCCATCTCAGTCCTCAAGAATGCAAATCACTCTCTCTTTTGCTTCAACAACATCACAAAGTCTTCAACTATATGCTAACAACACACCTGATCCGTCTTCCTGTCAGAAGAGTGTTGGAAAACCTCTGCAAGGAATATGAGAGAATTTTAAGTGATCTTATAGATAGTGGCATAATACAAGGCAGCAATAACCCATATGCAGTGCCCACCATTTTCATCAGGCAGGGCAACAAGTACCACCTATGTGTAGACTTTAGGAAAATAAGTGATGTAACTGTGAAAGATGCATATCCTCTTCCATGTATTGAAGATCTTTTATATGATGCACATTGATACCAACTGTTTACTTGCCTTGATCTTTGTAAGGAATATTGGCAGGTGCCCATGAAGCCCACCAACATCCCAAAGACCACTTTCATAACTCTGTACAGCATCTTTGAGTGGAAGTACATGGCTTTTGAATTCTGCAATGCCCCCACAACCTTCCAACACTAAGTTACTCATGTGCTTCAGAACAGCCTTAATGTGTTAGAGTCAGGAATTACAGCATATATGGATGACATCCTTGTAGCTGGCAACACCTTCATCAAACATTTAGAAAGGCTTAGCAGAACTCTTAACATTTTGTACAAATTCAGCCTCTGCATTAAGAGAAAAAAGTGTGCTCTCCTTCAGCCATGTGTCACCTCCCACAGAAGAGGTATTGAGCTAGGTTGCATCTCCATTAAGAGTGATGCAAAAGATCATTTGGAAAGAATTGAGACTCTGTGGTCCCATAAGGACATTCAACAACTTATGGGCTTCTCAAATGATTATGGTGCCTTTATATCAGAGCTGGTGAATAGTAAATAAGACCAAACATATCTCTAACCTCTTGCAGTGCAGCGTGGAGTTTAAATGGCATGGGTGGTGCAGGAAGAGCTCAACTCCATCAAGTTTGAACTGAGGAAAGTTCCTAGTCTTAATACACCAGACTACTCAAAAGAATACATTGTTGACTTTGATGCCAGCTTGGTTGTGATCAGTGGCGTTCTTAGTCAGGTTATTAATGACATTGAGAGCCCAATCCAATATTTTAGGAGAAATCTCAGGAATGCTGAACAGTACTACTGCACAAAAAAATCTGAGATGTTAGTACTGGTGGAAAGTCTGAAGAAATTCCACTTCATCATCCTCACCATCACTTCACTGTATGAACTGACAATTCTGTGGTAGCTTGGCTTAAGAAGTTTTCCAGGGACAAATCCAACATAGTTGCCTATTAAATCAAGTACTTAAACCATCTTACTTTTACTATTCAACATTGTCCAGGGAGATTACACATTAATGCCAATTACTGGACAGCTCTCCCCAGTTATGAGTGCAACATCAGAAAACCACTAGGTGAGAAGATGCCNAAATTCAGCCTCTGCATTAAGAGAAAAAAGTGTGCTCTCCTTCAGCCATGTGTCACCTCCCACAGAAGAGGTATTGAGCTAGGTTGCATCTCCATTAAGAGTGATGCAAAAGATCATTTGGAAAGAATTGAGACTCTGTGGTCCCATAAGGACATTCAACAACTTATGGGCTTCTCAAATGATTATGGTGCCTTTATATCAGAGCTGGTGAATAGTAAATAAGACCAAAGCATACCATCCACAGCCAAACAGTGTTGTGGAAGGGCTCAACCACACAGTCATTAAGTTAATCTGAGTCACCTTTGCTGAGCAGCAGGTTGGAACTGGAAGCAAGTCATTGAAGCCATGGAGTATTTTTATAATACAGCAGTTCATTCCACAACAAAGCTCAGCCCCTTCAAGGCAATGTTTGGTCATGANAGTTATGAGTGCAACATCAGAAAACCACTAGGTGAGAAGATGCCTTTCAGATTCATTCCTCTAAATGAATATGAGCACCTTCCTGAGATAAGTGCTGAACACCAAGGAAATGCTATCCTTCTGATTCTCATTAAAGAAGAAATTACCAAGGCAGAAATCTTAAAACACCAGCAGCACAACAAAGTGCTATCCAAAATTATTGCAAAGCTGAAGAATGCCAACTATATTCTTAGCCTGTCACCAATCATTACTTCCAGAGATACAATTGTAAGCCAACAGATGCTTGCTTACTCTATGCCAGGAGTTGTAACTGCTGATTAGCTGTCCCTGAGTATTTCAGGAGGGACTTAGTCTGCAAGATCAATGAAAAGGGCCACTTAGGCATTATTCAAACTGAATGCACATTTAACATGAGATATGTTACAATTGGCAACTGAGCCACCATTCAGGATGTGATCAATAAATGTACAACCTGCCTGCTCTAAGGGGCCAGACACTTTCCAGAGCAAAGGGCTGAGCTTCACAGCAGTGCCACCAAACATACTAACAAAATTGTCCATATGGAACTAAAGAAACTCTTGTATGATGATGAGGGATATCAGTACTTCTTAGTGCTGATTGATCATTTTACCAAATATGCCTGATTCATCCCCCTTGACAGTATCACTGCTGAGGTCATCTGGGAAAAAGTTGTTAAGGAGTGGAGACCCTCACCAAAGAGCTTGAAATTCTTCACGAATTTACAACTGCATACCATCCACAGCCAAACAGTGTTGTGGAAGGGCTCAACCACACAGTCATTAAGTTAATCTGAGTCACCTTTGCTGAGCAGCAGGTTGGAACTGGAAGCAAGTCATTGAAGCCATGTAGTATTTTTATAATACAGCAGTTCATTCCACAACAAAGCTCAGCCCCTTCAAGGCAATGTTTGGTCATGAAGCAAGTATGCCTCTTTCTATTATGTTTCCTGATTACAATGAACCTACTGTGGAATATTTTGTAAACTGCATGTTGCACAAACTTCAGGAAGTGCACCTTACTATTTGTAGGAATACTAATCAATCTGTTATCCATCAGCAGTGAAACTTTAATTATAAATAAATTGTATGGCAAGCTTAACAAACAGGGCGACAAAGTCTTTGCCTATTTTCCTCACCCATTCATTTACACTAATCAAGTATGAAAACTTGCCACTAACTGGCAAGGTCCATTTACTATAACTTATTTATTAGATCAAAGTATCTATTAAATAATGACTCAAGCAAACTGTCATCAACCCTAATAGTGAATTTTCACTCATTGATGATGGAGTAAATGAATTTGAGACTTACAATAACCTCACTGAATGTGAGGAAGACGACCTCACTGAGGTTGAGTATGATAGTAACCTTGGTAATAGTAGCAACATTACTGCTACTCTTATTTTGCCTTGATGTAGAGTTAGAGATCAAGAATATTTAGAACATTTAAATACCCATGATTGGGAACTTAATTTAATCTCTATGTTTAGTAACCAAGCTGAATAGATGAAATGTATGGAAAATCAACCACCCACCAGAAGATGTGTGTGATGATGACACAACCCAAGAGGTGAAGCAAGGAGACAAGAAGCATCACCACGCCAAGCTGATGAAGGCACCTCATGGAAATGAGCGAGGACACAAACACAGAGGACTCAGAAAGCAGACAGCACCACTACTTGGGGAGATAACACTCTCCTTGGGACTGGGATTTACACCACTACTTGGGGAGCAGACCTTGGATGACTATGCAGGGAGACAACACTCTCTGTGGGAACCTGAGGAGTCACATAAGTCTAGAGTGCCTTTTGCTAATATTAGAGCTACCAACACCCAACTGTCACACAGTGACCTGAAAACCCCCTCTAGCCCAAGTCCTTTGTCACACACTTCCACTAGTATTCACTCAACAAAGGTAGAAGAAAGACAAAGAAAAACTTCTAAGGTTGGAGATGAGATCTTACACTTGTGGAAATGTATGATACTACTGGCCTTACTAATATTACTAATAGTTCAATTGAAAAAATTTCCAAAATTAAAATTACAATGTGTACACAAAGTAGTTGAGCAGCTAAACAACATAATATTGATAATCAATGGCATGAGGACACCTCATCCTCAGATGTCAAACAAGCTAAGCAGATCTCATCCAGTGAAGATGAAGAAATTCAAATAAAAGAATCTAAGGTCATTGTCAGAATCAGTGCATCAGACTTGGAGTCTTTGATTCTTTTGGTCCCTGATGTTTTTACCAGTCTAAGTGCAGCAGGTATGGACCCATGTATTAGCAACAATCTCCCATCAACATGCCAAAAAGGGTGTTTGAGAAGAGATACAGACCTTCTCTAAAAATATTGAAAATCCTAGTCAAATTTTATATATATTTTATATAATATTTGCTGATGTCTCACAAATGAGCACAACTGCTTCAAATTGTAGAAGTAAACAATGAGCTATCTACCAAAATTTAGTCAAAATGGCAAGTTCTTCATCCCTACTTTATTGCTACTAGGCACATACACCACCTTAGTTCTAACAAACTTTCTAAAGAAACTCAAAGGTTTACATCCAATTTACTAAGCATATCTGAAAATCAAATTAGCCACTTAGCCTTAGCTGCAACTGTTGATGCAGAAAAACATCCAAAATTTAGCACACTAATTTTCTACAAGGAATAGATGAGAGAGGAATTATGTAGAGAGTACCTCCACAGTACAACTCATATTACTTTTGAGCACAACATCACACTCCAAAATATCCACAAATTCATGAAAAATAAGAAAGGCTTGTGAAGAAATATAAATTATGAGCAGTGGCCTCAACTGAAAATTGAATGTCTCCTTCATTAAAACCATGATACCAGATATATGCCTTACTCTAGCACTATGATTACTTAGCATCCTACTAACTCATTATCCAAAAATAAAAGTACCTCTCACAAAGAGAACTTGTACAAAGCTAACCAAAGAATGATTTTTCTGAAATCACTGTATCAACTTTACCTAGAAAACTAAAAAACTGGTTACCATTAGAAACACAAATAACCACTTCACCCCTAAAACAAAAGAAGAGGATCATTGACAGATTCAGAAAGTATTTAATGAAACTAATCAACTACAAAAACCAATTTGATCAAATATGATTGATAATAATCCAAAATAAACTAGGCATAAACAAATAAGAAATGGACATAATCCATTAATATACAAAAATATTTGTGGGGAGCCATGTAGGAGACACACTATAAAACTTACACTGATATCAACTCACCACTTAGTGAAGAAATGCTACAAGCACATATACCAATATCAACTGAAAACTACATAGAAAACTGTCATGACCACATCACTAAGAAGAATATGTTATTATACACATACCTTTCCAGTTGCTATCTGGAATAATCATTCAGTTTAATTACTATTTACTACAGAAACAACTGATTCAACTGGAAGATACCTCCCAACAAGACTATAGAGTTAACCACAAAATGCCATCACAACTCAAGGAAAAAGAGGAGCTACTAAAAGAAGCTACTATAAAGCTTTGACCACAGTTACAAGATGTACTTGATAAAATCTCGAATGAAAAAATTATTAAAACAGAAGGATTTGCTGCACACATGTTGTCAAGAGCAGAGGATCAAGATATGCTCATCAAGCAAGATATTCTCAACAATAAACATTAAATTATCATCACAGTGAAAACCCACCAGCAAGCAAAAGTATCAGATGTAGAACTTAAAATGATGAATTGGAAGCACTAATCATACCACTAAAACAACCTCACTAAAAAATTTCAAATCTTAACATAATAAAAAACTAGTAAATGCCCAATCTCCATTGGAATTGCAGAAATCACACCCCCACATGGAATTGGTTAGAGCTGGAAAAGAAAATTGTGACACACAACTCCTTCTGCATACCACTACTGATATTAGATCTCTCCATCATAATGCCTTACACAAATGACAAGCACAACAAACCTGTCAACCACAGCATTCCCAGTTATTGATCATAATAACCACAAACCTATTTGCCTACTAAGTATGAAAGTGGCATTTAAAAATGCTGTTAACATACTAAAAACAGAAACAGTAAAAACCCAACTGAAACCATCTACAAGAAAGGTGAACCCATCATTGTGCAGATAGAAAATTTCAAGAAAAAATACATAATAAAAGGGTACAAAATGTTACCTTATTTGCCAGAGCTAATGATGTCATTTGGATAAATCTTTGGTGAGAAAATGTTAATACTACAAAATCAACAAATGTGTTGAAATCAAAACCATGATACAGGTAGAAATCAACAAATCTGGATCTTATGACAGAAGAAGTGATCTTAAAATGCATCAACTTTTTATATAAAAACACAAATTATCATAACTCACTGGTCAATGTGTTTAACCTCTTCTTCCCTGATTCTAAGATTAACATGGATGAAGCTCATGCCTCTGATGCAGATGCTAAAAAGACTTAAATGATTGCACTCAAGGGTCAGAAACTTTACCAAAATTACTATGCTATATCCCAACAACGCATCAACAACTTGAGGCAGTCAATTAAAATGCTTACAGCATTAACTATCTAAAATACATCAAGTATAAAAAACAACTTACCACTGAACTTGAAACCTTTGCTCAACTGACTTGTGAAGATCTCACTGAAACTACATGGAAGGATACTCACATTCTGCAATTGCGGGATAGTGCAAAAAATTTAATCTAATCATTAGGAAACTCAACTAACACCTATAATGAGCTGTATAAATTTTTAGTTGCTTTTCTGGTCTTACCTGTTTGTTTCACAACTGACGTCAAAACTTTCACAAAGAACTTTAGTAATGACTTGGGCGGGCATGTAACATCAGTTGTGATAATCTACAATATCTGGAAAATCAGACATTAATAAACTTTTGGGTGAAACCTCCAATAGCAGAAAGAGACGGATGACGTAATTGTTATAAATTTAAATTTTATGCAATTCTCATGGTAGTTCTTCTACCAAAATTCTGTTAATTTTGTTTACTATTATTTACTAAATGTTAAAATAGGGAAAACTGTACACATTAGAATAATACAACTTTTGATTTGGTTAAGATTGGTTGCTTTCTTTTTACTTGTTATTCAATTACTAATATTTTGATCCAAGCTAAATTTGTTTTCTATCAAGGAAGAGCTGCGGGTATATCTGAGGGATGCAAAGTGCATGCAGCCTTGTGATATACGTTCAGCCCTTCCATGATCTAAATTGAAGGCATTCATTCGCATGTTACATTTACTTTGCTTTAATTCAATGGCTGAAAGAAAAAAAGCCAGTGGAAACTTAAAAAAATTATTATTTTTTTTAAAATTTTGAAATATGATTTCACTATTCATGCTTAGAAATACATATCCAAACTACTCAGTGCCATTAGATGATTCCCTCTGGGTGCTTGCAAACAATTGTTCTTTATGCATCATATGCTACATGTTACTTGTATTATGCTAATATTCTAATACTAATCCCGTCGATGCTACAATATATATATATATATATATATATATATATATATATATATATATTTTTTACTACAGATTTTTTAGGGGGAAATTGTTAAATATTTTGTTTGCACACTTTCTGCATACCAAAATGACGTCTGCAGCCAATTACAGTATAATATTCGCCCTGTATTTTTTGGATTTCTCCCTCCAGTGATCATCATGGTTATAAACTGCTTCATAATTTTTCGTCTGATATTAAGAAAGAAGTCTGGCTCTAGTAAGGTTGACAGCACTCAAATCATGCTTATGATAACTCCAATAGTTTATGCAATCCTCTATTTTCCAAAATCATATCAAATTATAATGGGAAAAATTGAATTAACGGGCATCAGTTTACTCTCATACTCAAATCACTGCATAAACATTTTTCTATATGTTCTTAGTTGCCCGCCAATACGCAAAGAAATAATGCAAATGTTAACTATGCATGCTTAAGTTTGAAGTAATATTTCAGTAATTACCAATAATAATTTCTGTAAAGTTTTTCAAATATAAGTTAGTGACTATCATATTTATTATATCATCAAGTAGAATAGAATATTTTCCAGGTGTGATCATACCTGTGAATATATTGTAAAACCATAATTTTAAAATGCACGTAATCGCGCTAGATGGCATGAAAGATTAGAATATTCTAAATAAAATGCATAGTACAATTCCATGAAACACACATCACTAATATTTGAACTAACTTCATCAACAAATTTAAGCCCATTAACCCAATTTCATAAAGTGCTTTATCACAAATTATGATCTTAGCATTTTTAAACTAAGATGTCTCAGTTTATGTAATGATACATTAGCAAATTTTCCAATGTCCAATTGTTTTTAACATTTAAAATGCAAGGGAAACAGAAACTGATTTTTTAAGCAAAGTAAAAACGGTGATTTAGTCCTAGCTATTATTCTCCATTAGCAGCATATTTCCAATGTTTTATAACACATCTGTGAATCAAATAGAAATTCCGACATATTAAATTGAAAATTAGTTGTTATTGCCATTATTTTTAAGTTCCAAACATAATCATCATAATAATGCATTATTTTCTCATATAAAACGTTGTCAATTTTTATGGCATTAGTAATCAAAATGTCAGACTGCCAAAGTAGCATTATAAATATTCTATACTATGCTCAGTATATATATATATATATATATTGTAGCATCGACTAAATTAGTGTTATAGTAATAGAGCACAAATAACATCTATAGTACAAGGCACAAAGAAAACAACTGTTAATAAGCAATGGCTGAGAGTAAGTCTACAAACACCTCTAATCAGCGTACATTAATAATTTAGAATAACAAGCAGCTGAAGGATAATTGTTTTATACATCGAGCCCATGAGAAAGAAATTAAACAGTAACGTATGATTAGAGTTTGTCACTAGCATTTATGGCTTACGCCTAAGCAAAAACTTCACAGTTATTGAAATAGTAATCAAGTAAATAGTAAGCAATGCCAAATAGAAATCATCATTCTTTTTTGAGGAACTGATCACAAGGACGATGCACTTATGCGCCCTCAGACCTAAACCCCATTTCTTCCCCAAAGCGAAACAAATTAGCTCGACACAATTTTCAGTGATTCTATGAGGGAAAATTGAAAAGAAATCATTTCTTATGAAACCAAAAGTTTTATTGCAAATGCGTACATCAAATTGCCCTAGGATTAGCAATTGCAAATAATTAATAATATTAACCGGTACCAGTGGCAGAAGCCACATGGTGGGCAATTACAAATTTGAAATTAAATATGGTGGCACTATAATTTTGGTGAATTTTCACCCAAGTTGTCAATTTTTGAATTGAATTAATGTGATCGCCGCTAGAATATATATATATACATATATATTAGGGGTATTCCAAAGATAGAATTTTAGTAAATTTGGAGGAGGTGGGGTCCGAAACCTGGAGAAATTATAAAATATGCTTAAAGAATAAAAAAAGAAAATTACCTATAAACCTCAGTATACCAACAAGTTATAAATTCCAATAACATATTTTGTATTTGCTTTTGGATAAAACACTAGTGTATTATAAAGCTGCTCTAGATGCCTCTAAATATTGAAAAAACTACTTCTATGCAGATGGATAAATTAACAAAAGGCGAAACAAAGACAACATTGTATCTTAACAACAAAGAAATAATGGAGCAACCAAGAATAAAATATTTAGGAGTATTAATTGACAATCAACTAAAATTCAAAGATCATATAAATTCCTTAATTCAAAAAATGGCTTCTACCATCAAGTTAATTAAAAAAATAACAGATATATTACCAAGAAATTGGATCGAAATGTTATCGATTCTTATTACTTGCTAACAAATCTATGTGAAAATTCTAAAAAAAATTAAATAAGATTTTCAATTGGATGAACAAAATTATAAATAGCAATAATACTCGAATAAAAAGAAAATTAGCAAGAGATTATATGTTATTATATCCAGATGATATCATGCAACAAAATATCTTGGAAAAATTTTATAAAATGAAAGATAACATCTCCCTAAAATATAATATTAGACGTGGTACATATAAATGCAAGAAATTTAGAAGCAATATTAGGAAGAATATATTCATAAATATTGCAGTAAAATTATGGAATAAATTGGATAAAGACACTTGATCTGAAAAAAAGTTTCAATTATTTAAAAAGAAAGTGACTAATTTTATCCAGAATGCTCCAACAAAGAATTATCCTACCAGTCAAAGAATTACTTCAATAAATACAAATAACTAAGTACATAATTCTTCTATTATCAATCTAAAATTAATGACTAAGAACATATTTAACTAATCATTGAAAATACTTTTTGAAACTAAAATGAACAATTTTAGTAACCAAAAATATCACTATCCTTACCTCTGCAACAAAGAAATTGAAACAACTCAGTTAGTACTTAATAGTGGCTTTTTGTACACTTTTTCTCTATATTGTAGAAAGCACTAACTTTATTAATAAATAAATAAAAAAATATATATATATATATATATATACTACTACAATAAAATTTTGACCAATTTAGATACCTTATCCAATTTTTACCATTTCTGTTGTTTATTAAGTTAAAAGAAGGACACTGGTGCCATTTTCGCTATGCTTTCGGTGATACTGCATATACAGGATCAGGTTGGTGCTTAGTTTGGGTCGCGTATGAACGGTTTGTGGCCATCTATTTTCCACTAGCATACAGATCAATATCAAACAAGCACTCCACAGAAAAGATTATTATGATTGTTTGTACATTGGCATTAGCAATTGGTGGTAGTCAAATCAGCTGTCGCCCGGATCCTGATGAAATCAATGTCTATGCACATGAAGTAAGTAAATTATATATTTTAATAAAAAATATCTTTGCTAAAATCAGATTCGTAGATATTATGGTGAACTATTTTCAAAAAAATTATAGAATATCTCTATCAAATTTCTTTTTTTTCAAAATTATCTTTTAAGAAATGTACTTTTTAATGGCTTTCCAACCCAACACAAATGAAAGCTGTTAATATCAGACACATTTCGTTTCAACCAAAAAATACAATTGAGATTATATAATTCAGCTTGTTTTGTTTTGCTCCATCATCCTTAGACCATATTTTCAAATGTTGATATAGACAACAAAAATGCACTTGCTTTTCTAAAAAATGAAGCTTTTTTGCAGTTACAATATATTTTATGATGAACAGTTGCTAATGGGAATTTGATTCCCATGTGATTCCCAAAATAATTGCAAAGTTGATGGTTATCCAACCAGGTTCACATGCATTCCGATCATATTGAATTTTCACTGTTCCAATAAATTTTTAACTATGATGCCTGTCATGCAGCTATGACACCATAAATTCAAGGAGATATCCTTAAGTATATATTCAAAGAGTTTAATTTTAAGCATTTATGTGTAGCTATTTTGCGTGATATTTTCTTTTAAGCCAATTCTTAGCTCCACGGCCATCATTGTAGTAAGTAATTAGATTAATTGATTAAAAAGAAATTTAAATGCAATTTAATCTATGATATATTTTGTAAAATTCATGTGAATTTCAATATGAAATTGCAACACCATGAAATTTTGGCTTTCAATAGCATAGCAATACCCACTACTCAATCCATATTTATTGAAAAATTGACTGTAACTGTTGTGGAGAATTGAATGTGTATGATAACATTGGATACTTAAAAAAAATATTCAAATAGACTTGTTAAACATCCATATCCTGGGTCAATCAAACCAATTTCCTTGTCAAATTTATCTAGAATATCACTTATAGAAATGTTCTTTTCAAAATTAACCATATAAAGGCGTTGGTAAGCTAAATAAGTCTTGAGAATCACAGGGCTTAGAATAATTAAATTTTTGTATTTTAAAGTTATCTTCTACATATTTTATAACTTCTTTTGAACTGGTTAGTTCACATTTCCTCTTTCATTCAAATTAGAACAACCCATAGATTGCACTTCTTAAGCTTTTTTATTTTCTCCTGTCAAGGCATTATTTACTGTTTCCAATAGAATTGGTTCTTGTACAATTTTAACTCTTTTACTCATTTTCTATATAAGGAAAAAGAAAAAAATTTTCACAAGTAATATCTTAACTCTTAATAATAATAAAAAAATTTATTTCAATAATTTGTCTTTAGAATGAAATATGTCAAATTTGTTTTTATATGTTTTAATCAAACTTAAAAATAAAATATTTTCTATTTATCTAAAATATGTTAAATATTGATAGACAGAAAATCACTAAGCAATACATAGAAAAAAATATAGAAAGAAATTTCCATTCAAGTGAACTAAATATATATATATATATATATATATATATATAGATTTTCATATAGAAAAAGATTTGCCATATATAGAGGTAAAATTTTCAATTAGTAAAAAAAGAAATCTGTATGTCTACTACAATATAAAATAGACAAAAACAAACTGCCCAACCAAGGAGAAAAATACAATGAACCAAAGAGTTTTATGAATTTATTTGAAAAGTGTGTTTTAAGCTAATCCAAAAGAAAACAAACTTCTATTATATTTGATCTTAATTTAATTGATAATAAAACACAACAACAGTGGAATTTTATTTTTGGTAGAAGAAATGTTATACTACCTCAAAACTTTAATAATGAAGACATTTACAAATTTGCAATGAATTCAAATTTGAAAACTACAGATGAAAAATTATCTTCATATGAAACAATTAACAAGTTTGGTTTTCAGATTATTACTTTAACAAGAAAAAATATTTGAGAGCAAAATATGGGAAGACACTTATTAATGTCAATCTTTGATAATTCAGACCTTAAAAACATTGAAAATAGTGAATGTGCTTTAGATTATATTTGGGAACAAGTTAGGGATAGAAGGGGTTTTGTTTTGAGATATACACTAAAGATATTTTAAGAACTGAACAAATTAATTTATTACAAAAATTAGGATTAAAAATTAATGGACAAAAATGCAAAATACTGAAACCTAGATCCTGAAATCAAACAGAAAATTTACCCTTAAAGAAGATTCATGTCACACTATTGATAAAATCATGCCTCCTAACAATAGAAAGGACGTCCAATGCATATTTGGTTTCTAGAATGATTACCAATTTTTCATTCCTAAAATTGGACAAGACAATCAATATCTCCAATATGCTAAAAAATAAAACATCATTTGATTGGCTG
The DNA here is from genome assembly GCA_900660155.1 of Hofstenia miamia. Taxonomy (NCBI): domain Eukaryota; kingdom Metazoa; phylum Xenacoelomorpha; order Acoela; family Hofsteniidae; genus Hofstenia; species Hofstenia miamia. The sequence goes on along the minus strand of CABFPE010000279.1, from coordinate 948,516 downwards.
TGGAAAAACCAAACTGAATTAGATAATTAAACACAAAACTGAAAAAACTACCCAGTCTAAATGCACTGACTTTTCGAAGGAATTTATCATTGACTGTGATGCCAGTTTTGTGGCTATTGGGGTTACACTAAGCATTTATCAATGGTATTGAATCACCAATACTATTTTTCAATAGGAAATTGACGCCAACAGAACTTAACTATGGCTTGACTAAAGTTGAGAAGCTTGCTTTAAAAGAAAGCCTTAAAAAAGTTTGATTTTTTTATCTCAGACAATCTCATTTTACAGTCTGCACCAATAACTCTGGTCTTAGTTGGTTAACAAATTTTCTGGTGATCACTCTAACATCACCATAAGATTGATTGTTATCTAAAAAATTTCAATTTTAATATTGTATATTGTAAAAGGAAACAATGTAGAAAAGTAGATCTCATGACTGCTCTCCTACAATATCATCACAATGATACCAAATTTGACTATGAAAAGTACCATTTCCTTTCATCTCACAGCCTGCCTTGAATTATTCCCATCATGGGATCCTGAGCACTACTTTATGCAAATTGCCTAGGCAGACATTTGTATTAATAAAGCAAACCCTTAACCAATTAAAGTTAATTCTAATGAATTTATTAATTCACATAGCTCATCTGCATGTCCCAGTTAAAATTAACAAGTAGCAAATTTTTTCAGATTTTTGTCTAAACTGTTTGGCAACAGGTACTTGCTCATACATTAATTGATTACACAAATTGTAGTTAGTTAATGATTCTAATTATTCTCTCTTTTTCAATCTTAATCTTTAATTAGCAGAAATCAGCAGAATTTGAAGGATTATACTACAAGAGCTCACCAAGTGGGAGGCTATTTTATATGTATACTGTGGACCATCCCAAGACAAGCAGTCAGGGAGGAAGAAAGCAACACAATGCAGTGGTTGATTCAAAGTTTGAAGATTATAAGAATGTAATAATTTTGATATTGAGAATAGTGGAACATTACACTTTCAGAGGTTAAATTGTGTTTCAAAAGTTATTGATAGTGTTATTATTAATAATGACAAACAATTCAAATAAATTGAAAATGATAATAGTTATTATTATGAAAAATATGACCTAGATAGTTCAAGCAAGGATGGTTTGATAGAGACTACAAATCAGACTTTCTAAAAATTCAAAAATTAGAGATGAATTCCAAAACATAGATTAGCAGAAACAAAAAATTACTATAACTCTGTGGCCAAGGACCAAGAGATTAACTTTCTATTTACAAACAATGATGAATTAAGAAAATGAGTAAAGTTGCAAATGAAGAGTGGAACACCAAAACTAACATTATATTGCTTTACAAAAAGATATGATTAGATAGATGTGACACCATTACTTGAGAACTATTGTGCACACTTTATACAAGGTAAGTGTCAAACTTGATATAGATGGCTCAACAACTTGAAAGAATCAATTTCAAATTCAAAAATCTGCTAATAAATTAAGTTTTCTGTAAAGAGGAGAAAGTTGAATGGCTTTCAAACTGGCTAAAATGCAGATCTGTGTTTCTAAAAGAAGAAAAAGAGGCTACAATGCTGCTGCAAATTGAATCATTACACTATCAGATGGAGAATTTCATCATATTTAGGTATATGAACAAATAATCAACTAGTGCTTTCTACTCAGAATGATCAAATACATTGTTGATGCACACAGACATCTTAATAAACAAAGTTTTGTCATCCACACATTGATGACAAACAGCCATATTGCAATAGATGCATGTATTCATGCACAAATTTTAAAGGGACCTTCTGCTGAATACTTAATTTATTACAGACACACAAGTCAGCTTTACACTTACACAGAGCTGTGAGGCATTCAATGAGATCTGCAAATGTTGGCAAGATATAAAACTATTGGAAATGTTCAAAAAGCAATGGTTTGAAGTCAAAATCAATAGTCCTAGTGGACAGCATGATGCATTTGTGAAAATAATGTTTTTAAGTATTCAAATAACACACAAGACATTTGGTGAACAGAACTTTAGAAGACAGATCTTTCATGAGTCTAATCTAAAAATTGCATCATATCAATCTGCTTACCAGCAGACAAGAATATCTGAGTACCTAGAAACTCAACCACAGAAATATGAGCTTACTAATAATCCAAATTCATTTTAATGTAAACAATTGTGTATGGAGTGGAGATAGCCACTTTGTCTGTAAAGAATTGTAATAGAATGAGAAAATATTCTAGAGAAACACATTTCAAAAAATCTTGTGAATGATATTCTTTAATTTGGTTGGAATTTATCAATCAGACACTCCCATACTATCAGAAATTTTAAAAAATACATGTGAGGTACATCTAATGCTATAAATTACAAATACTATGTCTTGAATATCCCTTTAGACTTAGACTTTCTAAAACTTTTCAAATTATGTTTTATGCCTCTTGTATTTGAAGGAAATATGATAAAATTGGGAAATTATATATTTGAAAATTTTTGTTTGTGTGTTATCTAACAGAAAGCTAAAAATTGAAACACAAAAGTAGTTGTCAGTATTTTGCAAGTACATTTACTGGACATTGTGTAGGCTGCTCACCTCCAAAGCTGATGTCCTGACTATTAAAATATGGTTCTAAGTTAAGTGTAGGGATAGGAGGTTCTTAGGCGGATTAGCTTTCCACTGGAGATTATAGATTGGGTAATGATTGGAATAATGAGGATTCTTAGGGTCAGATTCACTCTGGTAGAAATTCTACATGCCAAAGTACCCTAAATTATATTGAATATTTTTTCAAAGCTCAGCAATAGCAGGTGACAGTGTTAATAAATATGATGTAGAAGTGATGATGATGCTAATAATTGCATTAAAATGTCTACACTTTATCCCTCTAAAACTTGTGCAAGAAAGATTGAATTCCACAAAAAAAATTTGAAATTCTGCATAAGAGAGATTCAAATTCATATTTCAACATGGTAGGTACCTATTTTCTAGTTAATGTAAATTAATTAAGACCCATTAATATATATATATATATATATAAAATTTGAAATTCTGCATAAGAGAAATTCAAATTCATATTTCAACATGGTAGGTACCTATTTTCTAGTTAATGTAAATTAATCAAGACCCATTAATATATATATATATATATATATATATGCATAATAAAATATATTTTACTACAGATTTTTTAGGGGCAAATTGTTAAATATTTTGTTTGCACACTTTCTACATACCAAAGTGATGTCTGCAGCCAATTACAGTATATTCGTCCTATATTTTTTGGCTTTCTCCCTCCAGTGATCATCATGGTTATAAACTGCTTCATAATTTTTCGTCTGATATTAAGAAAGAAACCTGGCTCTAGTAAGGTTGACAGCACTCAAATCATGCTTATGATAACTCCAATAGTTTATGCAATCCTCTACTTTCCAAAATCATATCAAATTATAGTGGGGAAAAATGAATCAACGGGAATCAGTTTACTCTCATACTCAAACCATTGCATAAACATTTTTCTATATGTTCTTAGTTGTCCGCCAATACGCAAAGAAATGATGCAGATGTTAAGAATGCATGCTTATGTTTAAAGTAATATTTCAGTAATTACCAATAATAACTTCTGCTTAAGGCTTTCAATATATGTTAGTGACTATCTTATTTATTAGATCATCACATAGAATATGCACATTTTCCAGGTCTGAATCATGCTTATGAATATATTTTAATACCATAATTATAATATACATGAAAGTTGTGCTAGATGACATGAAGGATCAGAAAAGTCTAAATAAAATGCATAGTACAATTGCATGAACCACGCATCACATATATTTGCACTAGCTTCATCAACAAATTTAAATCCATTAAACTAATTTCATAAAGTATTTTATCACTAATTATGATCTTACCATTTTTTAAACTAAGGTTTCTAATTTTATGTAATAATATGTTAGCAAATGTTCCAAAGCCCAATTGTGACTGTCAAGCTGAAAAGGTGGCTGTAGCCAACAGGAAGCAAGAGAAAAATAAGTTTAAAGTTTGTAGGTTTTCTGCAAGCCTTATACATGTCTTACAGTAAAAAATAGCATGGTGTTTTCGAACAGGAACTGTGTGTCAAATAGATGTGCAATAAGTCATATTCAGTTTCTTCAAAGTGAGAGATATCTAAGGTTTTGTACAAGTAGTATAGCTGAAAGACAATTACAGTGAACTAAATATGATGACTAGTAAATCTACTAGCATTGTTACACACTTGTCAAGTGATGAAGTAGATTTACAAGATTTAAGCAAGTTTTGAGGACAGAGGCAAGGAACAGGTGATTGAAAATTTCATTTCTTCTGGTTGTGGAAGTGCCTTTGGAGAGAAATCTTCAGAATGTAGCTAAAATTTATTGAAAGACTTTGCTATGAAATGTACACAAGAGTGCTTGGATCTCAGTAAGAATGAGCTAGAGTTGATTGTTTTGGCAAATATAAGATCTCAAGTTAAGAATTCTGTTTGAGGATACAGATGAACCACACTTGACTAGATGCAACTACTTTATACATGACATTTGCGTGTGCAGAAAGTCATTTTTGTTTTTGTATTGTATGTCACACAAAAGATTCAACAATCTAATGCTCCATTACAAAAATGTAGGTCTCTGTAGAAGAACTCAAGAAAACTCAAAGCAATTGCCAGAACACTCCTTTGCACTAGATGACGTTTCTCATGTTACCATTTTCATCACAAATTTTGCACAAAGTCATGGTTTACTTTTGCCTAGAAAAGTACCTGATTTTTGTCACAAAGCAAGCATTCTCTTTCCAGATTTTACAAAAGCTTTCGTCCACTCTAAGTATAAGGAAATTTGTTCCTCAGATAACTTTAAGGCAGTTGGTTGAACAAAGTTTTGTGATCTACGGCACAACTCTCTGCCTAACATATAAACGAGCAAACCTAGTACTGATTTGTGCTATATCTGTCAACAACATTCCCCTGCATTTCAAAAAACTGGATACAAGACTGAAAAGAAAAGGGCAGCTCTATTGAGGGATCTTAAGAGCATGTAGAACGAGCTAAAACCAAAAAGTATTATTTCAACTGCCTAACAGAAATGGGGAAAATATCGTGAGAATCACCTGAATTTGGAAATAAAGTGCCAACAATCAGTCATTACTCATATGAATTTGCAGAACAAGTTTACTTTCTTTTCAATGCAATGCACCTGGACCTGAATTTTTCAAAACAGCAATGCAGACAACCCAGGAAAAAGAGCAGACTGTGCAATAAGCCTTGTAAATCACTATTCTGGAAAGTTGGTTTGAGATAAAAATCTGTCTACAGCTCAAAACAAAAATAATGCAAAAATTCAGTATCTTATGTGGAGATTAATGTCATATAAACATGCAAATGTTCAGCTTAATTTAATGATTGTTTTTCATACAAAATTTTCTCCTGATAAGCATTTTGAACAATTCAAGAAAGTTCTTCTTGTGTGTACACCATTGAAAAAATTGCATCTCTTGTTGGATGTTCAAGCACAAAAAACATTTCTCAACTCATTCATGATCGCGNACAAAATTTTCTCCTGATAAGCATTTTGAACAATTCAAGAAAGTTCTTCTTGTGTGTACACCATTGAAAAAATTGCATCTCTTGTTGGACGTTCAAGCACAAAAAATATTTCTCAACTCATTCATGATCGCGAGAAAGGCAAATGGTATCATTTTATCAGCTCATTTGTTGCAATATTCCTGACATTTGAAGCTACCACCATATTTGATGGATTGTAACCACTCTGGAATTGTTTTTCTTAGGCAATATTCTGAAGCAGTTGAAAGTTCTTACAACATTCACAAAACATGTCTCAAAACACATAAATGAAAGAGCTACCCGCCTTAACATGAATTCCAGGTCTAGATGTAAAAGGTCAGTGGTCCTCTATGAGCAAATTCGCCAACATTGCCATTCTATTCTAGCTGCTGACTTCACTTGCCCAATGCCAACCATGGCAAAACCAACAAATCAAGTGGATAATTCTATAGACGAACACCCAGCAAAAAAACGCAAACAAAAAGCAAGTGTGGAAGCACTGGACACACAAAATGAACACGCAAAAAAAGTGATGTAGTAGCTAGGACTTTCAATCCATTGTAATACATTGTTCATGTACATTTAGTTTTATTATATTGCTAAATGTTTTTCAAATGCTTCAGAATTTACTATTTACTTCCTTGATAACATGGTATATAAAGGAAGTAACATATCTGTTAATATGTCAGCAATTAGCATTACTATGACAACAAAAAACACACGCACTTTTCAATAACTGAGCAACTAGAAAATAGGTAAAACTAAATTTTCATAAAGCACCCCTTCAGCCACCTTTTCACGGGACAGTTGAAATTGTTTTTTAAAATGCAAGCAAAATATAGAAACTGATTTTTTCGAAACATAAAAAACTCCTAACTATAATAGCACAATGAAGAATGACAATAATATAATAAAAAGTTATTGAGAGGCAGGGTTTATGAAATGGGACACAACATTTTTGAAACTCAAAACCAAATTCAAATACCTAAAGATTGGAGATGAGTGTCATGACAAGAAGAAATAAATTTCGAAAAAATCAACTGATTTCAAAGCTTTGTCAAAACATTTCAAATATATTTTCACAAATTTATTATATTGAATTTACAATTTTGCTTCAAAAAATTTAAATATATTGATATCATTTTATTAGTAGTAGTAGAAGAAGAATTAGAAGTAGGAGAATGTATATTATGCTGATATGACAGAGCAATAAACATATACATTATTTTCAAGCTCCATTATCAGTATTACAATGACTTAATATAATAATATAAGGAAGAACCTTGATAAAAAATATTCTCTTTACATCATTGGTTTGTTTAGAAGGAAGTCTTATGAAATTTATTCTTTTTGAACCTGAAGATGATAAATCAAAGTGTGTATAATGGATGTGTGGTATTGGCACTCCTCTAATGAAAGCATTAAGAATATGAGAACTAATTATTTTGGAAGGTTTTAGTATTTCGCCAATTATTTGTGAAGCTTTCAAAGCAACAATGTCTAATTTCTACTACCACCACTACTGCTACTAGATTTCAAAGCAATTTATTGCATACCATAAACTACAGAACAAAACAAAATTACTAAATACCACTTGCATTAGAGTGAGAGTTATGAAACTTAAACATGACAATTTCGGCTGTACTCTTTTCCAGTATGAGGAATTTTGAAAAAATTACTTTAAAAAGTTTTTTTACAAAAACAGAATTAATGTATTTTGCACTTTCTCTAAGTATTTGTTACTAGAGGAAATAATTTGCTCAATATTTGAACTAGAAAGAGATAGTTTCTTGCAGAATGAATTCACAAACTGCCACTTATCCATTTCTGTATCTAATTTGGTAAAAAATTTATGGCGATAATTTTCTGCATTCATTTTTTCATGTCATGGTACACTGCATAATCCTTTGCAGCATTTGAGTTTTTCACTTATTAAAGGATTCTAGCAGGGACTCATTTTCACGTTCTAGATCAAACCAAAAATTTGATTTTTTTTGACAGACAGCAAATGATTTGAGAGGAGCAAAAAAGTTAGTTGCAGCCTTTATTTTAGACAAATACCATTCAAGCATATCATAAATGTTTTAGATTGCATAAATCGCATTCCAGTAGATATACATGTAGTCAAAATGTTTAAAGAATTCCGTAGTGTTTTTTACATTTTTTTCAGAAGAGAATTAACTTTTCAACAAATAACAAGATATTGTGCTCACTAAATAGTAAATATTTGCATCAATGAATGTCTTACTGGACCCTCTGTCAAGTAATGTTTTATTAGGTAACATTCTTTATTATCAAAATAGTTTGTATTAAAATTGCTGCAAATTAAAATGCTATCAAAGTGTGTTAATTTAAAAAATTCCAGAGATTTGAACTCAAAGAATTGTTTTTGGTATTTTTATGTGGTGTGTATTAAACATTTAGTAGAGTTTTACCAGAAAAGTGAGACTCTAGCCAAAAAATTTGCAAATACATCATGATCCAATTTAATGTTAGTGTTGTCCTTCAATTTTGGATATTTAGGTGCTATAACCAACAAACCCATATATATATATATATATATATATATATAAGAAAAATGGTCAAAAGCACATAAATTATAAAGCTTAGTAAAACAACTTTGATAGAAAAATCTACTTAAAATTGGATCCAAAGGTTGGTTCAAGAATATTGATAGTATAACACATATGCAAATAAAATAATCAAATATAAAAATTCTAATATTCTAAATGAAGAACTTGCTAAGCATTGTATTAGAGATTACAGCTAAAAATTGTTGAGATTTAATAGATATTTTGAAAATATGAAGGAAATTCCTCTAAATTATGTATCATACATATTAAGAACTTGCAAAAGAACATCTACAGGTCCAAGTTGTATACCTAATTGGATCTATAAAACTTGGTGGAATATATTAGCATTTATATACTACAATCTTTGGAATAAGTGTATGAAATTTGGCGTGGTTCCTGATATTTATAAAAAAGCTAATCTAATTCCAATCCCCAAATGTACTATTGCAGAAACAACAAATGATATAAGAGGAATATCTGTAACTTCTATTATTGCTATATTATATGAAAAAGCCATTCATTTTACATACATAAACCCAATTTTAAATAAAATGAAGGATCACACACAATTTGCATAAAAGTCAAAAGTCAGTACTAAAGATTACCTTCTAACATTTGAATTGGAATTTTATGAATACATATCTTCAAATAAAATATGTGGTGTGCAGGGCTTAAGCATCTACTTCCATAAAGCATTTGATAATGTTACTAAATATATTTTAATAGAAATATATAAAAANTATTAGGTAACATTCTTTATTATCAAAATAGTTTGTATTAAAATTGCTGCAAATTAAAATGCTATCAAAGTGTGTTAATTTAAAAAATTCCAGAGATTTGAACTCAAAGAATTGTTTTTGGTATTTTTATGTGGTGTGTATTAAACATTTAGTAGAGTTTTACCAGAAAAGTGAGACTCTAGCCAAAAAATTTGCAAATACATCATGATCCAATTTAATGTTAGTGTTGTCCTTCAATTTTGGATATTTAGGTGCTATAACCAACAAACCCAAATATATATATATATATATATATATATAAGAAAAATGGTCAAAAGCACATAAATTATAAAGCTTAGTAAAACAACTTTGATAGAAAAATCTACTTAAAATTGGATCCAAAGGTTGGTTCAAGAATATTGATAGTATAACACATATGCAAATAAAATAATCAAATATAAAAATTCTAATATTCTAAATGAAGAACTTGCTAAGCATTGTATTAGAGATTACAGCTAAAAATTGTTGAGATTTAATAGATATTTTGAAAATATGAAGGAAATTCCTCTAAATTATGTATCATACATATTAAGAACTTGCAAAAGAACATCTACAGGTCCAAGTTGTATACCTAATTGGATCTATAAAACTTGGTGGAATATATTAGCATTTATATACTACAATCTTTGGAATAAGTGTATGAAATTTGGCGTGGTTCCTGATATTTATAAAAAAGCTAATCTAATTCCAATCCCCAAATGTACTATTGCAGAAACAACAAATGATATAAGAGGAATATCTGTAACTTCTATTATTGCTATATTATATGAAAAAGCCATTCATTTTACATACATAAACCCAATTTTAAATAAAATGAAGGATCACACACAATTTGCATAAAAGTCAAAAGTCAGTACTAAAGATTACCTTCTAACATTTGAATTGGAATTTTATGAATACATATCTTCAAATAAAATATGTGGTGTGCAGGGCTTAAGCATCTACTTCCATAAAGCATTTGATAATGTTACTAAATATATTTTAATAGAAATATATAAAAAATATGCAAAGTGGGTCAATTACAAAAATGGATATTTTCATTTCTTACAAATAGAAAACAAAGATTAATTTGAAAAGGGCAACCATCTGATTAAATCCAAATCAATAATGGCTGCTCTCAAGGAGCATTAGGTGGTCCTAATTTCTTTAGAATTTTAATTAGTGATCTTAAAGAAAAGAATATTCAATACATATGCATGAAATTCACACATGATTGTACAACAGTTGTCCATCCCTCAAAAATCCTGGTATTAATTTGGTAACAGATGAATTTGAAAATTTAAAGACATGGGCAGCACCCAATTACATGCCAATAAACATGGAAAAATCATTCTTAATTTCATTGCATTACATATATCATATCATGAATCATGTTTTTGTAACTTATGTAATTTAATGTAGATTCACTTAGGACACCCCAGGTAAAATATTTCATATTTTGTTAATTCTGTTTGATTTCTATTTTAATTTTCATTACATTATTAGCTGATGATGTAAGTCCATCAATGACGTTATTTCCAAGTGTAGTAATGAGCTAATAGTAATTGTCCCCTCATTTTATTGCATGTGTTATTATTATTCAATTAATTTGTGAGGGAAATTGGATTTGAAAGTGTAAACAAAGTGCAGTAATTATTGCTTAATGTATAAATATGATCAACCTGTGCAAAAAACTAATAGACATTGCTTCTGAGATGGAAAGAGCAAGAGGAGCTTTATAGAGTCAAGCATGAACTATAGAAAATTCCTAGTTTAAATGCCAATGATTATGAAAGCCTTTCATAATTGATTGTGATGCCAGTACCATAGCTGTCAGGGGAGTATTGAGTCACATCAAAAATGGAGTGGATAGCCCAGTCCAGTATTGTAATAAAAAACTAAAGCCATCAGAAATGAATTATGGAGCCACAAACTGTGAGATGCTCACCCTTGTTGAGTCATTAAAAAATTCTGCTACTTCATCTTAGATAGACCATTTGTTGTATGAACTGACAATAGTGCTCTGGCTTGGCTCAAGAGGTTCTCAACATAGCCCACAAATTGAGTATTTGAACAATTTTTCATTGTCCATCAAACATCATCCTGGCCACCTTCAACTCAAGGCTGATTATTGGACAGCCCTGCCCAGTTATGAGCAAGACCTAAAGAAACCAAGCAGAGAGAAGATCAAGTTTGGGTTCATCCTGACCACAGAATACAACCTCCTTCCATAGATTAACACTGATCATGAAGGCAGGCCTGTTCTCTCAATTATGATAAAGGAGGAGATTACTATTCACAAGATTGTTAAGTACCAATGCCCTGATAAGATCCTGTGTGAAATCATGAGGAAAATTAAAGAGCTATCAACAATACTCAGTCCAATCACAACCCAATACTTCTGGCATTACAACTTGAAGATTAACATTGAAGGTTTATTGTATTCAAAAAGTTGCAGTAACTGCCTTGCAGTCCTCAAATACTTTTGGCAAGATTTGGTATGGAAAGTCCATGAGCATGGACATTTGGCATCATACAAACTGAGAATAATTTCAAAGCCTGCTATGTCACAATTGGTGTATATGCCACCATGATCAATGTCATTGATAAGTGTGAAAGGTGTTTGGTACAATCTAACAGCCATTTTCTGGAGTAGAGGCCAAAACTAGAGAATCATACTGTAGAACATACTAATGAGATCATACATATTGACCTCAAACAATTGTCAAGAGATGATGATGGGTACCAGCACTTGCTAGTTTTAATAGACCACTTCACTGAGTATGCTAGAATAATCCCACTCAGCAGTAGGAATCTGAAGTCATTGGTGAGAAAATTGTCAAAGAATGGATTTTAAAACAACTAGTCACAGATCACTGTCCTCAGTTTGAGATTACCCTTATGGAAACTCTGATGTGAGAACTAGAAATTTTACATGAGTTTATAACAGCATACCACCCCTAATCCAATGGGCTGGTAGAAAGGCTAGATAAAATGTTAATTAAACTGATTAGGGTCACACTGTCCCAAGCTGCAGAAAAAAACTGGTGCCATATCATTGAGATGATGGAGTTCTTCTATAATACTTCAGTACACTCTACCACTAAGATAAGCCCCTTCAAGGCCATCAATGTTATGTCTGAGATACCACAAGAAGACAATGGATGAGTACATTAGAAGACTAATGGATGACATGCATGAGGTGCATCCAAAAGTCTATCAAAACACCAGTGTGTCAGCAGTAAGACTAAAGTGAAACTTTAATAAAAAGCTGTATGGAGATCCTCATAAATGATTTGATAAAGTTTTTGTGTGTTTTCTGCTTCAAATAAGTGATGCAAATCAGGTAAGGAAACTTGCACAGAATTGCAGGGCCCTTTTACTATTAAGAAGGTCTTAGCCCATAACATAATTAATGGAAAAAAGGACATAGAGAATTTCATCATTGATGGTGATAATGAGTTTACATTAATAGATAACAGCATCAATGTATATGAGCAGTTTGACAATGTCACAGAATTTGGTGAGGAAGAATTTGATGATGTCAATTTCAACACCAGTTATGATAGTTATAATAATAATAGTGATAATCTCAATATATGAGTATTGCCTCAACATAGAGCTAGAAACATTAGTAAATTTGATCCCACTGTGTGGGACCTTAATCTCATCCCTCTGTTTAGTAATGATGAAACCAATGAAACCCAAGAGGAAACAACACAAGTTGCCACCTTCACTACTCTGAAGAAGCCTCCACATTTGCCATGACAACACATGGTTTGGTGAACCAGTGAGGTGATGATGGTTGACATGTCCCATTCCTCACAATATGTAGGGTGCTATATGGCTCCACATGCTTGGGAAGAGTTGGTGACTCAATATATGGACTTTGATTTTAATAATTCTAATAATAGAGTACTTAATGTAAGGAAACCCCATAGTGACTCAATAACCCCCCAAGACTAAGTTATGGAGAGTTGCAATGAAACCCTTCACCCATATTTCATTTCAAAACAGAAAGCAATGAGATTAATCTGGAATAATGTCTCTGAAGAAATGAAGAATAAATTAAGATGGAAGTTTAATACAAAGACACTGAATACCTTTGCTGATATCATTCCATTTCTAATTGATCAAGAGAAAAGACCTCAGATAAATGCCATCATTTTTTAAGACTAAAAAATTCTAAAAGGAATCAGCAGACACTATTGGAGGTCTACTGTGAACACTATTTTTGATGAAGATTTTGTAACATCCTCTACAAGGCATTACTACTGTTTATCTCTTGTTACTGCATAACACTAGTCGTATTTTTGCAGGTAGGGATTGACCTATTGCATACTGCTTGGCTGTTATTTCTGTTAACATAAAGTAAACTAGGATTAACCATTCACTATTTAGGGGATAAAGCCATGTGGTACTTTATCCAATGATCAACAATGGGCATCTGCCTGAAGCTGATCTCCACATCCAGTTTCACCACTTCCTTTGATGATCCATTTTGTTGAGTGCCACATCTCAGCTCATTGATACAGTTTATGTGTACCCTATCCTAGCTCAGTGTATACTCAAGACATGACACAATTCAACTTAAGCTCTGTTTTGTAAAAGTGCTTTATCTCTTCACAACCTGACTTGTTACTAGCCATTACTGAAATATATTGGCATTTCTAAATATATTAGTTTTGAGCAGCTTCCTAACTTACATTTTGCCAAAAGTATTTTTATTGACAAATGCTAATCTCTCATTTTTGACACATGTTATTTCTTGGTTGCATAATACAAATAAATCTAAATTAATCTAATTGATCTAAATACAATATTTCTAATCGTCATTTTTTCAATCTTATTCCCACTCTGCTCAATGTTTGCAGGTTATTTTTTATTTGTTTTGGATGATGCTACAATTTTACCTTATCTAATTTAAGTCTGTTCATGACTCACTGGAGGGACATTAGTGCATTTGAAAATGTGAACAGTGCTTTCCCCAACTTATTGATAATCTATTTTTTGAAGGTGGGGGAGGTGCAGTACAGTCAAATTATGGAAAAATTGGAAGTTGGTTATTATAATGTCAAGGTTGAAAAAATTAGATTATTCATTATAATTAGAGCATATTATGAAGATGAAATACCAGAAGAGGTTGAAGGCTTACATTTTTAATGGAAAACCTGATAATTCTCCACCAACACAACAATTGGGTACTCAGTGTGTATCACACTCCAATATTTCAGTAGCCCAGCTCATTTATACTGATCTGTTGTTATGCAAAAGAATCCCCACTCACAGACTTGCAGTTGATCAAAAACTCATACTCAACACTGCATTACAGGCTCAAACATTGAAAACACTTGACCCATTGATGCCCCACCTAATGTTGCTCACAGATTTCAGGATTAGTTTTCATTCTTGCAAAGTAATACTACTCTCAATGAAATCACCAAGGTCTCCTCCAATATCAAAATGAACAAGAATCCATAAAACAAGTGGCCTGTCATTGATATCAGAAGACCCACTTATCACTATCATAGATCTGTAGAGCACTTACTGACTGATATTAGCCTCTCCTACCAAACACAAGATTAAAATAACTATATAGAGCAATTGTTTTCTGACCCTTCAGTGCCCAACATCTATTTTCATGGCACAGCCTGGTTCCTAGCAATTTCCTTAACAAAATAGCGTGATTTGAAAGTACTGATTGATAAGAATATTTGCAAGAGAATTGCATTCAAATGTACTCACAAGATTGTGATCTGCCCTGCATCTTGGAAGGTAAAAAATTCGGCTCCTGCATCCCCAGGAAAAGACAATGGAAAAGGTCGAAAAATGCTATGCATGACTGGTGGGGATGAGTAGCATTCTTAGGATAATGTTGCCAATGATTATATTCAACTGGCTAGGCATCTGTCTTTCAGACATTAACATAGACATTAACGTTTTTTCAGATACACTCCAAAAGTATATGTGGGGAGCTACAGCACACACTAAGTTTAACTAAATCAACAATGAGAGTCCACCTTTATGTATACAATGCATCATTGAATGGAAACCAGGATCCACTAGGAACTTTACCACATTGATCCAATGCTATGATCTGCAGAACAAAGTGGGAATATTGTTCAATGTTGAAGGAATGAATTATCTGGAGTGCACCTATGACAAGATCACTGAAACACTCTGTCTCTTGAACAAAACATTGAGAAAAACAACTTAGTATGCATTCCACCATCTTGCATTGCTACACCATGGATGCTACCTGGCTGGAAAGTTAAAAAGAGGAAAAAGAAAGTCTCTGCCCACCTAGCTTATAAAATAAATTATGTTAACACTTTAGCAGCAGTCAAAAAGTCATGCCAAACCATAAAATATAATGCCACCAAAGAGAAACTCCTGCAAGGCAGCAATCAAGAATGCATTTTCATTGATGGGAAATTAACAATCAAAGACATCTTTCAAAAGGGGGCAACCCATTTATGAGCAATTACAGAAGTTTAAAGAGTGCATTACTCAATTTTATTTCAGGCTGCAGGAGACCTTATGTGGATTGACAACATGGAGATGATTACAAAATATAATGATGTCACCAAACAGATCAAAATTATTACAATGCTGAATGCTGAGGTCTCAGACCCAGAGGAAATAACTCAAAGCCAGGTAGACGAGTTCTGTTCACCTTATATGGAGCATGCAACATGCATTGGATCATTATGAGAGGTTTTTTTCCATTTTTATCCAGATACAGAGATTGGCACTAGTGAAGCCCACACATCTGATGTGGATGCAGCCATGACAATTCTATGATGTCTTCACACAAAGGCTGAATTGCCTGTGAAAAATGTGCCCCATAGATAATCATCTTAAGACTGAAGCTCTAATGCTGATTACAAAGTGCCCTCATTTCATGGAATTGGTCTGTTTAGATGAAGCCCTAGCTTTGCAGATGGTTTGAAGAAACCCAACAGTTTTTAGCAGGGCCCATCATCTGCTTATTACTGCAAACTTAATTTCAGTAAGAGGGCGTGTAGAGTCACTTGGGGACACCCCAGGTAAAATATTTCTTATTTTGTTAATTCTGTTTGATTTCTCTTTTAATTTTCATTACATTATTAGCTGATGATGTAATTCCATTGATGACATTGTTTCCAAGTGTAGTAATGTGCTAATAGTAATTTTCCCCTGATTTTATTGCACTTGTTATTATAACTCAATTAATTTGTGAGGGAAATTGGATTTGAAAGTGTAAACAAAGTGCAGTAATTATTGCTTAATGTATAAATATGATTAACCTGTGCAAAAAGTTAATAGACATTGTTTCACTCAAAAATGTTATTTTCTCCAATCATTTATTTAAGTGTTTTTTCACTATCATCATAAGTTAAGGTATCAGTGCCAATTTGGGGACACCTCTGATTCTAGTGGCAACAAATAGCTGCTATGAGTTCCCAAATCGTGGATCTGAATTAGGTTATGGATAGTTATATATAGGCTTTAAATCTTTTGCTTTCAAATGCAGCACTTACATGCACCTAATAAATTGCACTGTGATTAAATTATGCTGTTGGCTAGCACAAATGCATGGCAATTACATGCTATTTTTCTATTGGCTGAAACATTACAAAGATAAACTACCAATGTTTTTGCTTACCTGTTAGTTCTGTTAGAATCACTGTCACTCTAGCATATGTTCACCTCAGGAAGCTTCTGCATTGACCATTAGTCCTTTGGTATAGTTCTCTCTAGTTTTAACTCAGTGATTCTAATTTATCAGAAAAAGTATCATTTGTGAAATTACTTGGAATAATAATCCAGAGTAATTTTAAATTTGAACATCACGTTAAACATCTTCTAAATTCTCTAAACAATTCAATTTATATTCTAAAAGATCTGAAGTTATCTGGTGTTAATCAAAAGAATTAGACACAGTTTTCAGCACACTAATATTATAAAAATTGAATATGGAATTTCATTTTATGCTTCAGACTGCTGAAGCCACCAAAAAATCAAACTGTTTCTGTGAAAATGCTTCAAACTAAAAATGACAAATGTCAAAACTACAAATATCTAAATAAAATTGAAATTAATAATAATAAATAACAATCTAGTTGAGTAATAGTGAAAATTTCATCTGATTTTTTATATGTGATAGTTTTTGTTTTATTTTATTCTTATTTCTTTGTATTTCTTTGTATGTGGTAATTTTGTTTTATTACTTTCATTGTAATTAGCAAAGCCTTAAGTATACTTTACTACTACTACTACTACTTCTATATTTTAAATATTTATTTTTCATTTAAAATAAATACAAATTTCAAACTAAATATGCAAATAAATTTAATGGTTGACTAATCTATAAATTATGTTATTAAAAGGTCAATTATACTATGGAATGTTAAAATTGCATGCATAACATTTACTGCTTCTCAGGTTATTTAGAAAATATTCTTCCATCATTTTTGGTAATATTTGTGCACTGTCTTAAATCTTGTGATAAACTGTTGTAAATAACAGCACCTCCATTGAAAATAATATTTGCCCATGGCGATTCTTTATGATTGATGTTCTGATGTAAATGCTGTGTCAATGATTATATTGCAGTTGTTTATTGAAAGCTGTTGATGAAAATGCAATATTTTTATGTATTCAAATACTATAAAAATACAATATTAGGTAATGTAATTATTAGGTTTCATAATTCTGCTTTGCTTATAGAACATAGAAATATATTTAAAGCAAGGGACAAATCATTTCAATAGACCAGTTTGTAAATTTTTCTCGTTTTTTCCGGCATGTATTGTGTTCATTATTACATAAAATGGCACCATATCTAACAATTCCATAAATTTTGTTTCTTGCATAATTTATTAAGAAATTTTTAAGAATACAATTTCTTAAATGCTTTAATTGTGTATTAAACCTAGCACCTCTATCAATTTTTGTATCTAATAATCCTCTAATGTTGAGAGATGTGTTGACTGGGATGCCAAGATACTTAGCTACATAACAATTAAATATTTTGTGGTTCTTAATTTTTAAATTCCAACTACTATTTATTTCTAATTTAGGTTGAAACATTATAAATTTTGTTTTGTATAAATTTACTGTGAGTTTGTTTTTGTTAAACCAATTATTTAGGCTGTCCAAGTGTTCATTTAAATTATTTAGCAAATAATTTTTGTTTTTATTACTAATATAAATTAAAGTATCATCTGCATATTGTAATATATTGCAATTATTGATTGCATTATTTATATCATTCATATATTGTGATTTATTTTATCAATTGCAACTAAAGAATGATGTTGGAGAAATTATAATTGGTGACGTTTGTGTGAAATCTATTAGGCTGGTTAGTTAGTAAATAGTCAATCAATGAAGAATGGTTACTACTACTATTTTATTAATAATATACTAGGAATTACTTTCCAAAGTGATATGTCTTTCCAAATTCACGGATCAACACTCTGTATAGCACTAAACCATCCTAGTTACATGTTTCTGGATTAAAAGTTTAATAATTACAATCAAAGAGAATGTGATAAAGTTTTTGATGCAATAGGATTATTGAAAATAAAGTATGGAATTGCAGTATATGGCTGTGATAGCAAGGATCTCAATAATATTAAAAAATATCTCAACAAAAGTTATCATCATAAATTTACATCCACAAAATATAATATCTATGAAATACGCAAAGAAGAAGACCTAAACACTGGAGACATATTCTCAACTCAAAACACCCACTTCAACCATATTTTTAACGTAATTGTTGTAATAGATATTAATTAAGAAGAAGACAAATGTTCAAGGAAAACTGCATACACAAGCATTTCGAAAATCATTTGAAAATAGAATTTTATTTGATTATCAGTTTTAATATTTGATTGGTGCTTCACATATTTGTGGTTTGTATTTAGCCATGCCTAAATATACTATTTATTTATTTTATTTATATATTTACTACTACTACTTCTAACACTACTACTACTACTACTAGTTAAAGAATTTGAATGCATAAAAGATATTTTAACTTAAGTTAAATCTGAACAAGAATATTATCAATTAGATGGAAGAAAATTAGAAACTGATTCTAATGAAAACATTCCATTAAAAGTGTGCAATGTGCTAGATGATGTGATTCATGAACTATCAGCTCTAGTTACTTCTAAAAGACAACTAACAAATAGTGCATTTATGAACATAAATTGTCAAGTTAATAATGTTAAAAAGGAATTAGTTTCCTTCATTACTTAGTGATTAAAGAACAATAAAGCAGTGACACCAATTCCTATTGTTTCTAAGCCTCTATATAGTGAAATTATAAACAAGGTACAATCTATACTTATTGTGTGGAAAAAAGCCATCTAATCAACAAATTGATGAAACTGAATGCAAAATGAAATGAACATTACAAAAACACAATATTAAGCCTGTAATTGATAGAAAAAAAGCTAAGTCAAATGAAAGTATTTCATTTGGTGTTAAGACAAATTATGATATATATAAAATTGAAGCAATTGTTAGCAATGAACTAAAAACTACTCCAAAAATAATATGACCTTTTCTTCCAAAATGCACAATTGTTGGAGTACCAACATATTATGAAAATATGCAAAAAGGAAGTATGAGAAATGACATACTTGATAGTAATGATTGGTTGAAGTTAAATTTGGAGTTAAACAGTGATCAAAAGTTCGATATTTTGTTCTCATAAAAATTGAAGAATAGCAGTGCAATTATGTGTCGAATTTCGATTGGTATGCGTGAAATTGTAAATAGAAACCATGGCTTGATTGTATGTATGACTTACTGCAAGATATATGGTCGTCTGTATATTTCACAATGTAAAAAATGCATGTAAGAATAATATAACTAGATGTTTGTTATGTGCAGGAAACCATTATTACAAATATTGTAATAGAGATGATACAAATTTTACAAAATGCATTAATTGTTCTGATTCACAAAATAACATGCTTCAATCACATGCTAATGATCATAATGCGTCATGCATCTCTAGAAATAACAACTGATTGCGGTGATAATGCTCCATCAATATGACTAGAAAAACAAACAACAGAAATTCTTCCATGTATATCCATAATAAATGCTCAGTCAATCAAGAAACGACAGGTTTATGGAGAAAATACGTATGCAAAGGCTTCTTCACTATTACATAATGATCTGACGAAATACAACATATATATCATATTAGTTACGGAAACATTTCTAAATATCAAGATTCCTGATCAATATATAGCAATTGATGGGTATAATATGCTTCGACGTGATAGAATCCACTGTAAATGCCGTAAGTAGTAGGATCCCAAGATTTATAAAGATTAAGTTGTTATAATTTACACTTATAAGTGATAGTTAATAAGAAATATAAAATTAGAAAAGAGGAAAAATACCAAAATAAAATAAAACCTCGAAGTAAAAAATTTAGTTTTCATTACATAAACAGCTTTGAGCTAAGCAAGGCAATAGCTAAGTTAGATCCCAATATATCATCTGGAAGTAGAAGGATCCCAATATTTGTCATTAAAAAGTATCAAAACACTTTGGTAAATATTTATTGATTGCATGCAATTATGCAATACACGCATCAGAATTTCCTGAGTACTTAAGAAGTCAGACATCACTCCAATATTTAGAAAAGGACACTCAACAAATGCAGTAAATTACAGACCTGTAGCAACTACGAACCCGTTTTCTAAAATATTTGAGAAACTTATGTAGTCAAATAAACAAATATTTGAAAGATAATGATATTCTAGCTTTAAATCAGTTTGGATTTCGTGAAGGTTTTAGTACAACAGATGCATTACTAAAATTAGTAGAGAGTACACGCTATCACATTAATAAGAATATATGCAGCAGTACACCATTGCTTGATTTAAGCAAGGATTTTGACAGCATAAACTTTGCAATTCTCGATAAGAAATTGTTGTGTTATGGGTTTGCCTATGAAGCCCGCACACTAATAAGTAGCTTTCTAAACAACAGACAACAAGAGTAAAAATAAATAACATATTTTCAAACTATATAAGAACAAGGAAAGGCGTTCCACAAGGAACTGTAATGGGCCCCATCCTGTTTACGATATACATATTAATGACATGGTTGACTACATTAAGGAGGCAGATCTACTGCAGTATGCAGATGATATAAGCATCATATTGTAGTATCAGATGATACATGCATCATAATGTAGCATAATCCAAATTAACTAAGCTGCTAACGTCGATTAAGAAGGACAAGATCGAAAACAATTATGATTAAAAAACATTGTAAAAATATATGATCAGTTTAGATTAATTTGTGTTATGCAACCAAGCAAGAACAAGTGTCATTAATGAGAGATTAGTATTTAATAATCACACTTTTGTCAAAACAGAGGGGCGAAGTCCCTTCCATTATTTTTAGCCGCCATATTGGCAGACGAAAGATTTAAATTCAA
>CABFPE010000279.1:907243-922798 GCA_900660155.1 Hofstenia miamia | reverse complement strand
AATAGTATTATGAAATTTACATCTCATGGAAAACAGCTAATATCTACTCTGAATAGAACTTTGGACGTCATAGTTGATCTAATGATAAGCAATTGTGACCAAGATAACATTAATAAAGTATTTGAGGCTCTGAAAATATCGAAAATAAGATATGGGCTTTGAAAATATCGAAAATAAGATATGGGCTTGTAGTATATGGTGCTGATTCTCATGTATTAAAGATGTGTCAATTTTTTTGGATAAATGTTTTAGAAAAGGATTTACAACCATTAAATACGATATTTTAAAAATGCTTGAAATTGAAGATCAAAAACTAATGAAAAGAATTATTTCAAATCCGTATGTTTCAAAGAAAGAAAAAATTTAGGGTATAATATTCGAAATTGTAATAAATATGAAAGAAAAAAATTAGAAATGAAGCTTTCAATTGTTCATTTATTCAAAGGGTTATTAGCCAGACTTTTTTTATAGATATTTCTTTTTATTATTTTATATTTATTTGTTTTTTTAGGTTATTTTGTAAAGTTTGTATTTAACTTTACGTAATATAATACTTTGATACTTTGATACTACACTAAAAAGAACTGGGGAGTTATTGGGTTAAGTCATCCAATAATTTAATATGAATTGACTGATTGATTGAAATATTACAAACATCAAAAACGAGGAGTAACGCAGGCAATATTATTATGAAGCAAGACTAATACTATACTTAAATAGCAGTAACATAGGGCATTCACAGAATTCTATCTTGAACTTTAGCCAGATAGTAAAGGACGAAACCATTATTCGATTCTAGGGTTAATAAATATTTTATATACAACTTGTTCAAATCTTTGACTAAAGACATTAGTAATAGCAATATCTTTGAGATCAGGGGCGTACGCAAGATTTTCTGCGGGGGGGGGGACATCTCATCGTCATTACCCAATGCGATTGATCTAATTCCAAAGTATAAATTATCATTTGGAATCTTGATCGCAATAGGTGATATATCTGCAAAATTTTTATACTTTCCGTTCCTACATTTAACTAAATCTTGTCAGTAATGCTTAGAACAGAATTTTACATCAATATGAGATTTAACAGCATATATTTGCTTGTCAATCAGCATCATTCCAAACTTGAAAATAGAATTTATTAGCAAAGGCGTTTTTCAAATTTGCTGCTACATCTCTAATAGCAACAGAATAATGTGGTCGTTTCAAAATGAACTACTAGAACAGCCGTGGAATGATCAGTTTTAAAAAACAATTTACAGGGTTTTTCAAGATTTGAAATATTTTGAATTATTGACTAAGCTGTTATAAAAAATTACACTTCCCAGTAGGAACACTAGCAGCGTTAATGAGACTAGTTTTCCAGTAAGTTTTAGTAAGCTTAACTGTTTAAAGTCTCTTGCAAATACAATAACAGCATCGGGATATTTACTTAATATTCATTAGTTTTATATACAACCAGATCTATGACAAAATCATTTCTGCATAGCCACGATGCTTACTCTTTGGTAGAAAATATAATGCAATGAGAAAAAATGGAAGTTTTACATCAATATTATTCATTTTTATTGTAATGCTTCAACTCCAATTGATTTTGCAATAATTTCAGCAGGAGATACAAACACCGCCACCTTTATGCACATTTTTGAAAATTTTCTTTTTGTACATTAACAAAATGTTACGATTTCTTTGAACTCTATATTCATCAATCCAACAAAATTATCAGGTATATAATTATTTAAAAGCATTTCATTCACTATTTTAGCATTAACACTAAACATATCACTAGCTAGTCTATCAAAAGCTTTATCCGATAGTCAACTTTTTGTTGCATCATCTAGTTATATATCTATTTATTTTGTAGTACAGAATTAAGTTTATTATGTTAAAATCTTCCGGTCATCTCAAACTTGTATTCTACGCCAACTTTCTGCTAAGAGGGATTTCTCAGTATTTCATTCCTCGGCTGAGAATGCAGTGAAATTTACGCAAATCCCAAACACAAAAATTTTTTTTAGGTTTTGGCCAAATTTTATTACCCCGTCAATAAGATAAAATACTCACATTATTAATTATTAATGTAAGAAGTTTAATTCTTTCATCTCCTTTGTCGCTTATTAAAATGTGTCTGTATTGACTCTGGGATGCTGCGAATACGTATGCATCTCATATATTCATTTCGTTTCACACATTTGAAAACTTTTAGTTTGATCATTCAATTTTTTCCAAATGAGAATTTATTCATTCTTAAAATTTTTATCTAAATGAAAAAATCGATTGAGAATTATTATGTTGATTTTTTTTAAAATCCTTTATTAATGAATTATTTTTGCTTAATAATTTCTTATAATCGTTTATTGCACTTTGAATCTAATAGGTCTTGAAGGTGTCCAGTACGAGAAATGTATAGATCAAAATGGACGTGGGTGCGGGTTTACTCGCGCGGGTACGGTTTTTACTCAAAACAGAAATAGTATGGAAAAACAGCGAAATATAAAACTAAGAGCCTCAAATTGGTTGTTGAATTCAAGCTGCAAAATAACCTGATTTATATAAATGAAAATTAATTAAAATCTTGTTTTGCAGGATTATTTAAAATGTTTGGCCCACACTTCTGCCAGGAGTTTATTAATTTGAGGCGTGGCCCACATTCTCTCCAACCTTGGCCATGCCTAAAACACAACGAGTCGCTTAGATGAGGTTTGCTGGCCATGGTCGTGATCCGTTACAAAGAGAACCAGCAAAGCCATAAAATGTTTATATTATTCAATAAAATTTGTGAGATGCTAAAAGTACCCCCTCCCACCTAGTAAGAAGCATTTACAGTTCTAACTGTAAATATTTTTTGAAAAAATCATTTCAATATACATAATTTTACTCTTCTGTCAACTGACTGAGGTCCTTAAGAGTAAATTTATTAGTCTATTACTTAAGTCTCATTTCCTATGTCCTCTAAAATCCTAGTGTCATTAATAGTACACCAAATACACGTTTTCTGGCAACAGTACTTTTAACCTATTTCCATGTTATTTTGATTTGACACCTCATTAGTGTACCATATATTTTTTCATGAGTTATCATTTTATTTATTTAACGTGACATTCGTATAACACAAGCTCAATTTTTAACATGAGAAAGGCCATTATGTAAAAAAAGAAAAAAAATTATACATGCAAATTCAAATGGATTATCAGTTTAATTGGTGGTGCATATACCTGCTGTTGTTTTTAATGAATGCATGCACAAGTCTTGGCCGCTCTAGTGTTAAACAAAGGTATTGAGAATGTATTTCAATGTAGAAGAAGTGAATGTAATTGCAAATTTTGATGATAGCATTTGCATAATAACAAATTCAAACATCGATTTGCTTCAATTGAAAGCACTGAAGTTATCTATTTGATTTCTACTTGGGTTAGATATTTTCAACGACTTTTTTATGGTCAAGCTAAATATTAATATGTTTTTACTATTACTATTATATAGTATATATAAATATTGCTGAAGCAAGCAGTTGGTGCACTAAAAGTAAATAAATCGGTAAATTATTGGCACTTTTAAAGTAAATTTATGGAATTTGGCCAGATGGCATTTCTCGAACATATATGTGATCAATTAAATTATTAATGTGTGAAGAAAATTTCATCAGAAATTAAGAAAATTCTTTTAAAATATACAGTATTATGTAAATTTCGATGTTACTTTAACAACATCAATTAAATTTTATTTTTAACAAAATCAATTTTTGAAAAATAATTTTTGAAAAAAAGATCAAAAATCAAAGTTGTTTTTTTAGATTAATACTAGTTGCAGTTCTAAAAAATTCCTCAAATCAAAAACATCGAATTGCTCATTTAAGCAAATTGCTAAAATTTAAAATGTATCTGCGGAACAGTGTCTGTGAGAATTTGACCTGAACAATCGATTTCACTGCAAAGACAATATAAAAAATTTGTTTGTGTAATTTTCTAATAAGTCATTTAAGACAAATCAGAAAACCTAAAATGTCTGCAACAAGAATGATGCTTGAAAATAAAAGTAATAGAATTTCAAAGTAAATGGAAGATGAACAACCACGTCAATTTTAAGTTTCTATATTTATTGTAAATCTATTGGAGTACATGATATTTATCTTTACATAAAAAGAGTAAAATATAACGTAAGAAGAATTTAACAGGGAAAGCAAAATGCATAGCAACAAAGTTCGTTTGATCTCTGTGTCAATGTATTTGATATATAAGCTTTTTATTGGCAGATCAATTATGTTTCCAACAAGGACATCTATATCTAAGGCCGCGACATAATCAATTTTAGTATTTGACTGAAGGCTGCATGTTTGTTTACATAATGAATAATTAGTTAATTAAAGAAAACTATCATAACAAAAGCGAAGTGCATTATATTAAAAGCTAATCACAACAAAATTGTGGGAAAACAAAAAAACGCAGATATTATTATTCTGCCATAAGTCAGACGATTAAGCAGAATCAATAATCATTAGCTTCCTTAACCTAATAACACACTGCAGTGCGTTTTAATTAATATCATCATCATGCCACGTAAATAATTGCAAAAACAATTATGACGTAAAGCGCAAAAATACAAAGAACAAAACTCGATTTACTAGTCATTACGTAAAAGTTTCCCTCAGATGAATTGCAACGTAATTCTTGGGTAACTGCTATTCCTAATCTCAATTTTGAAGTTACTCCAAATTCCGTACCAGATGAAGCTGAACTTTTATTCATTTAAAACAGAGATTATATCAAGATTTGATAGCTATTCAAGGATAACCAATTGCTTCTTCTTTCACTATCATAATGACTCAAATTGTTTACGTATAATTTTTTAAAATTTTTACTGATGAAATATTGCCAAATTTTTCTATGTTGCTGTCGTATGACAACATTTTTCCAAAAAAAATACAGAATCGGACACCATTGCAACAACTATTTTGGGTATAATGATGCGTACTATGGATGGTGGACAAGATATCATGTTGCGTTTAGTATCCAATGAATGATCTTACTGCTGAGACTCCATTTGAGATTTTTGTTAACATAATTTCTGAAACTGTTCCGTAAGGCGGAAGTGTATTTGCTATAATAACGGATAACCAGTGTGGGATTCTTTTCGATGTTTCAAGAATACTTCAATGGAATCATATCGTTCAAGTTTTTAATCATGAAAAATCCTCATTTCTAGTGTTCTCGACTTACCTCTAGTGCGGTGAATCAATCCTCGATTGAACGCCCGAAAATGAGTTTATGTCTAATGGTTTTCTTGGAGGATTTATTGGCTATCATGTCTGTTCTAAATGTAGATGGAAAGTTTGATGGTACAATTGTTTTCACCAAAATATTTATCAAATTCTGGAAATGTCTGAATGTGAAACCTTGAGCATTAGTCGACGCCTTAATGACCCGGACAGAGGGGCATTTTCTCCGTAAATGATGAAAGATTGCATTTTTTATCTAAATTCGACGAGTTATAAAAATTTCTAGATCCTGTTATATCGAATAAAAGAATTAATTGTTTCTCAAAGGATACTGCACAAGCATTATTTCGAAACACCAACGGTTTTCTGGAATTGATAAAACACCGGTTAAATGTATGTAATGATTTGTTTGTTTAGACAGGCTTATCTCATACTATTGAATCAATGTTTTGATGATATCGCCAATTATTATATATCATGCCAACAAGTAAAGGAATCATTACTATTGATTCAATCACATGATTTACTTGAAAATACCAACTTTGATTCCACTGCTGCTATGTCAGTATTTTCTCATGTCTGCCATCAGTGTACGAAGATGTCACAATTCAGGAATTTGGCTATATTGAGTGTGATGATATTACTCTATTATAAGTGACTGAGTGTATGAGATGAAGAGAGATGATCCTCAGCATAGAACAGAGTTTAATACTGATTTACCTAAATGTGCTTAATTAATTAAAGATAAATCACGTGGCAATATCCATATATCTAGTCTTGAGTTTGTATCATTTTTGCTATTTTTATATGGCTTGTTTTCACAAGTATCAAAAAAAAAAACTTGTAGATACAAATTGATGAAGCTACTCTCATTGGGATATTCGTTTCATGGGCTCAATTTTAACTGCAATGATCACTTAATTAGATCAATATCAAATATTTTTTTCAAAAATTTTATTGACCAATCCTCCACTAATAAACCAGAGAATGCAAAAAAAATTGAAAAATAATTACTTTATGCATTTTTTAGTCTTATTAGATTTTCTCGATTTTTATTATTATAAATATACATAAATACATATACATGTATATCTAAATCACATCACAATAGAATCTAAAATTGTCTTTGCAGCCTCCGGTGAATATTCCATTTTCTGTATTATCACGTCCTTACAAATAGATGGCCTTGGTTTCCAACCAGAGGTGCCGTTTATGGTTTGGCCATTTATGGCAAGTCTAAATTTTTTAGCAATCCATATTGGCCATATTTTAAATTTCTTTCATTCATTATGCATACTTAAACGGTCATAATTACCATCAATGAAGTTTCGGCAAAGCCTAAATTAAAAACTTTTGTTAACATTACTAAGAGGTTTAATATGAAAAATATAGTCAAAGCCAAGTCCTGTTTCCGAAAATTCAAACACATCAAAAATTATTAAAATGCATAAAATAAACACTACTCGGCACTGCTTGTAAAAATTGTATTTTCTCTAGTTAACTGCTTAGCGCCTCAGATTACAACTTACATTATTGTACACTCTGAGAAAAAATGTCTTGATTTTCTAGTAAACCATTTCTGTTTATGAAAGTTAAAACTTAATTTCTTATTTTTTATGAGAAATTGAATCTAGGGTGCAAACAATTAGTAATATTAGTTTAATATAATTATTTATTCATTCAAAAATGTATTTGTGCATTTAATTAAAATATAATAACGTAGTTAAATCAGCAAAATCCAAATTTATTTGCAAATTTTTAACACATATATACAAGGAAATGTCGCTATGTTTAATGATTTGCATAAATGGAACTGCTGCGTGCTTTGGGAGATTGCGAGCACGTAATTATAAAAGAAATCCTTGGAAAATAATTAATAGATTGATGTTTATGCATATTGAAATAACTTATTGATAAAAATATCCGAACATGCAGCAAGATTGAAGTTAAGAATTTGTGTAATTCGTTCTTGAATATTTTATAATGAAATAACTGAAATATAAAAAGTTGTTGTAACACTGCTACATGAACAACATTTATCAACAATTTTTGTCGCCAACTAAAATTGTTCATGTAGCATTCCCTCTTATCCTTTTGTCTAAAACTAATTAAAAAACTAATATTGCTTGTCTAGGATACCAAATCAGCAACAAAAGTTTACAATAAATGTTGTTCGTTCAGAGGAAAGAAATTGGTGACAAAATTTGTTAGTGTAGCATGGGCTTAAGTTTATGTATGAATTATTACATGTGTCGCATAATTGCTTAAGAAGTGCTGATTTAGGCTTGTTTCCCTAGCAACACCTAATCAACCAGGAGTCTTAGGGTACACGCACGGGTTGGATGAGCTATAATTTGTCGAGCAGCCTGGCTTTTCGCATATGTCTATCAAATTCTGCAACTGCAAATTGGTGAAATTATACCATAGGATTGAAAACCTACTTATTCATAAAAGAGCTGAATGAGAAGTGAGATAGAAATCTAGAATAGAGGATTTAGGTAGCACCCCTGATGAATGTACGAATTAATAGGGAACCTTTACCTTTTGTACAAGACTTAAGTCAAACTGACACCAAGAGACCACTTTGGCAGCTTGCTATGAAGGTTGAAAACCATTTCATTTTATACTAGAATAAATTAGGTTGGTTTGTGATATAAATAGTTAATATCTTTGTAGGATACCACACTACTGTGCTTTTCAGACTGGTCAATGAGCCGAAATTTCATAACTCGGCTTACATTGGCTTGGCTTGGCTCATTTATATTTTGTGCAATTTCGGCTTGGCTCGGCTGGCCATATAAAATCGTTTTAGCTTGATATGTTTTTTTTAAATATTGCGCTCAAAGAATTTTTTACATAGTCCTTCCTAGTATTTAATAAGAATTTCCTAAATATGATTATAAGAAATATATACTGAATTAAAAATAAGAGAAATCAGAATTATCAAATTAACTATCAGAATTATAAATTTGCTTTGCCTAAAATAAGCTCGTTTTGGGCTCTTTGTATATCATATACTGTGATCAAGCTCGGCTCGGCTTGGCTCGGCTCGACTCAGCTCAAATCATTGACAAGTCTGGTGCTATTAGAGTTAACTACCTTTCTGAAAGAATTTTTTCATGCAGTTGATCTACTCATTTCCGAAGTTAAACCAAATGTGGTATTTCACAGACTATAGTACTGCTAAGTGGAATTCTTGTGTAATATGTGCTTCACAGTGTATGAATTGGCTATCAGTAGTTTAAATGCTCTTGTAGCCTGTCATTAAGGATGATGAAAAAAGAAAATATGTGACGCTCATAAGGAAATTTTTTGATAATAAAAATTGGGTTGCTTCACATCTTACACTCACAAATAACTGTTATGAGCATGCTTTTATTAATATTTACATGCAAATCAATCATTATTAAATTGAAAAATTTTTGAAGATCAGGATAAATAATTATTTAAAACTCACAGTTCAGCTTTTATCAACTACTTAAAAAAAATAACATAATCACAACATTCACAGTGACTTTTTGGAAAACCTGTAGAAATTCCTTTGTCCCAGCAGCTTGTTATTTCTTGATTAACAGAAGTCTTCAAAATTATCTGTAAGCAATTTCAAGTGATTTGTATATACATTTTCTCATTTATCTGTACCAGGTACAGTAATTATTATTACTATTAATAATAATGAAATCTTTTAAATAGGATTTTGATAGATTTAACAAATTTTGGATCTAACAAATTGCATAAAATAATTCTAGTTTCTAAAATTGCACATATGGGACAGTTTTGTTTTTTATATAACGTATATAGATAAATTTCACTTTACATGGTATACAATTTTATTATACAATGCTAATCTAATATTGCTGATATCCATTTTTTTAGAAAAAAGTGCTAATCCTCTACTTTAAAGTGAAATTTTTTAAATATTTTGTGTACAAATGTTGCACACTGAGTAATGGTCAAGGCCATAAATGGCATGGTTGTTGCAAGATTTGGTATCCCAAGGGAGTGAGGGAAAACAAGCCTTCTGCTTTTTTTAAAACTCCCTTAGACCATATTTGTTTAAATCACAAATTACTTAACTAATGTTTTTTTAGCAGCTGGAATGCTATGTCAATAGTATGTTGTGTAAGCAGTTTAGATACTTTCACACTTCTTGCAATTATCATTCTTTTAAGATATATTCAATGCCCTTGTTTTGTGGTGGATGCACGCCACTGGGTTGATGTAAAATATATTTTGCATTTGATAATGTTGTATTTTATTATTAAAGCTAAAATTTGCTGCTTAAGAAATTAATATTTTTCTATACATAATATGGATTATGATATGTGTTTGCTCTTGCTGATAGGCCCTAGTTTATATGTATACCACATGTAGGGCACTGATGCATGCAAAAGATATCAATGGTTGCAATTTTTTACTTAGTTTTCCTAACTAATACAAATGTAATTTGGTAATGACAATATCAATTCTTCAGTTCTGACTCCATTTCAATAATACAACAACAACAACAACAATGCAATGTGGCCTCTGGCCAAAATCCAACCAGTAATTGATTGGAACATTTAATGTGTAAATAAGAGTTTAAATAAAGTAGTTTCAATAGTGCTACTATTTTGCTTTCAAATGTATTAATTTCAATCTCAGCTCACCATCCAGGTTGTTAGTACGTCACCTCATGTAATAAAGTTAACACAAACACTCCTCCTGAAGCCATATGGACACTAGGCCTTATTTATCATATTTAAATTAAATAGATAAACAGATAAATAATGATAATGAAATAACCTGATACTGTAGTTGTATGTTAGTGGTCTTTGATAAAATCTCCAAACTAATGTATGAAAAGATAACACATTTCCTTCTTAATGAAATGGTATTTAAAAGCCTTCATTTGTAATGGAACTATAATGAGGATTGATTAACTCAAAAAACCATACTGCACTGAATGATGTAGAATAAACAACAACTAGTCTCTCAAGACTAATGTATTAATTAGAGTTAACAAAACAACAATTAACAAATACTAAGGTTAATGATCTCCAACAGTTCTTAAGTCTAATTTATTACAATTTTAGCAAGCATACATCTCATTCAAATTCAGGTTTTCCTGCACTATTTTTACAATTTGTTGACACAAAAATCTGATAAGTGTACTTGGAGCCATTATTAATTTCATAACTAAAATTAACGCCCCAAAGTAATGGGCACAAACTAAATAAAGCACTGCTGCCAAATAGTCACAACTAAATTTATTTAAAAATGATTGAAGGTGATGACAGAAATTATGTGTTGCACCATTTATACTACAGCATAATGTTAATCTTATTCAATAAAGTATTTTCACTCTACCTATCATAGAATAATTGATGTGCTAATTTGATGTTGAAATTCTACTTTGCATCATTTTTAAGGCAAGAAAGATTTTTTTAATTTGAAATCACTCAAAATTTAAGCATTTAATTCTTAATATACCAATACCATTTTTGATTGCATCAAAGTTGAATTTTGGTAGAATTTGTAATGAATATGTTACATATTGAATTTGTAACTAACATTCAACCAAATTTAATTAGTATTCAACTACAGATTTAGAAGGAAATTTTCTCTATTTACACTTATATTTGATGCTAAAATATACAAACCAAGAATTTATATTACTTTATTCTAATTTGTTGAAAAAGTAAAATGCAAACTTTTAAATTATTTCAATATCAAATATTCAAAGGAATGTAAGAATAATTTATGCAAAATTTAGAATAGCTTGAAAATCTGTAAATCTTTTAACTTTATATTCTTTTATGTAGCTTTAAAATATTATTTTGAATTCTAATCACATTTAGAATTTTAAATTTGAATTTGCCAAAATTATGACCAAATCGCTAAACAATATATAGTATATTGCTAAGGCAATTGAACTAATTTAAGAATTTGAAAACTACATGTCATGGATTATAAATTCTAGCAGTTTTTATCTTATAGTTGATAATTGTGACCGTGTAAATTGACTTGCTTGTATTTATTTGCTATGTGGATAGTAATATGCATCAGCCCAAAGCAGTTAAGTCTGCAGAATCTAAAACATTTATTATAATTCTGTAGGATTGCGGCAGTTTATTTATTGTTATTTAGTGGATTACCTAATGCTAATGTTATAAACATGTGTTGACACATTGTATTTTGCAGTTATAAATAATGTTGCAAATTCAATGCTCCTGCAACATTGCTGTGACAGTCATTAACATGTCCATGCAGCCAGTTTATTTCAAACTCAACATTCTGGAAACTTTGTTTATGGCACAAAATCAACACTAGTGAAACATTGCTAAAACCATAAATGTTTATTGGGATGTCAAAATTCATATAAAATATAATTGCTAGTATAATAATGGCAGTGAGTTTTATTATATTTGCCCTAGTGAAAAGAGGAAGTTTATGCACAGTCTGAATTTTGAATCAGCAAAACTTTCCATTTCAAATATATACAGGTAAATCAGTACATAATGTTTCATGTTATGACTTTCTTGATGCAGTAGTGAGTGTTAATTTTTTTTAATTGAAATACTAAATTGTATATAATAAATAATTCAAATTTTCAAGTTTGACATTATTTTCTAACAGAACATTTAATTATCAAAGTAAAAATTTTTGACAGGTAATACAGATGAAAATTTGTATGCAATAAAATTATTATGAGATTCCCTGCAATTTGAGTGTATCAAGCCTTACCAATAATTGATATCAGTTCTGCTCAAAAGCAGAAGTTACTTTGCTTTCAAAGAAATTTATACAATAAATGTTTTTAATAATTCATAATTGCTGCAGATCAAATAAATGTGCACAAAACGCTTATATCAATAAAGTTATGTTGATTTTTATATAGATATGTGATTCACTTATTTTAAAATTTTTTGAATTTCACAAATCCTTTGTTAACTAGTGCGGATCTATAAATGGGTTGGGTTGATTGTGTAAATTATCACTATAATGATTCTGTCATTAGAGAAACATACTTCTACGTTTTTTTAGAGATTTAGATGCTGTTTGGGATATTTTTTAATACTATTTATTTATTTTTATGCATTAATATAGGGGTACTAAAAAACCGGCTCTAGTGTTTAAAACTAAGTAGAGTATGAAATTACCCTAGAAATGCCACTCATAAATTTAAATTTCTTGGTAAACACTAATGATAAATTTGAAATGATTTTAAAAAAGAGCATATATATTGCATCAAATTTGTAATAAAGTACAGTTTGCATATCACAAAAATATGCTTAGGTCATTGCCTGAAAACAATCATTATTTGCAAAAGATTTGTGGATCTGTGAAAGGTTTTACTCAAGAATGGCATTAGAACATAGAGTTTATTTTGAATTCAAACTTTAATATGGATTTTCACAAAAAATATAGAAAAATGTATTTTATGTGACCACTATGATATAGTATATATGTTGTGTATAAATATAATGTCATAAATATTATGGTTACTTCAATACCATAGAATTAATAAATCATTACTTGCTATGTTCAAATTAGTTGTTAAAAATCAATTTTATCAGTAAATATTGATTTATGATAAAAATATACAATAGAAATTCACGTCACAATCAAGGACAATTGCAAGATTGTCAACAGCAATTAATATCTGCTTTCAAATTGATCAATTACAAAACTATTCTATTAGGCTTTAATTTTGGGTTTTATTGCATATGTGTTTTCCCTACCACTTGACATCAACTCCTTTATGCTTTCTATTTCCACGATTAGCACCATATTTTCCAGAACCAAAAATATCTGTTCCTCTCAATTCATTATTAGGATTTCCTTCAATCAGCATTGGCCATTGATTTATCTAAATAAATTCTTTAATTTATTTAGCAAATGTGCTATGCATTGAATAGCTGATTTTGTATTATAAACTAATTTTAAGTGTTTTTAGTCAATTAAAAATTTTAGTCAAACATACAAAGTTTAGATTTACAATATTCAATAGGGATTTAGAAAATTTCCAGGTTTAAATTAAATATTCTGTTAGAAATTGCATTTAAGGTTATCTAATAAGCTCTAAATTGAAAATGTTCATTTTCTTATTTGGGTCACAATTACTGCTTATATTTAAAAAAATATAATTGAATATCTAATAATAGTATTGCTGATATACCACATTAATTGTTTCCTTCCTGCAAACAAACAATAACAAAGTACTTGCATGCTATTGAAATATATGTTCAAAATTAGCAATTTACAGCCAAATGTCTTTGGATGATAATTCAATAATAGTATTGCAAAAATTCCAATTTTCAGAATTAAAGGTGCAAATTTATGAATATATTGTGTAATTGCATACTAGGTCTCGAAATTTGTAATTAGAATATTGTGATTGATAAAAATAATATCTTTCCAAATCTGCAGATTAGACCATCCCACACTGAAGAAATATTAAATTTGTGATAAGCATTCAATTTTGAAAGAAGCTGGGACAATTTAAAAATGCTTAGTTGCTAAATATATATGTAAACATATTAGCTTACCCTTATAAATTATGTATTGTTGAAAAAATACAATTATAACTTTAACCCTTTAAGACCCAGTAAGTCACCAGTGATCCACATGCGTAACCTCTAAAAGTTTTTCTTCTAAACTCATGTTAGTTAAAATTCACAAATAAATAATTTTTCAACATAATAGCATTCAATTTTAAGGAAAAATGTTATATATATACATATATATATATATATATATATATATATATATATATATATATATATATATATATATATATATATTATTTTTTAAAAGACTTCTATGTAAATATTTAATCTATGAATTATTATATATTAATCATGGCTTTTATACTCGACATACAACAAAGTATTAGTGTTGTTAAATTCTATTATCAATGTCAGGGTAATTCTTCTGAAGCTAGCCGACGTCTTAATGATTAATTCAACATGCACAGAGTCCAAGAGAGGAACATTAAACAACTGGTCGAGAAATTTGAGATAACAGGATCCGTAAAGGTAGTGGTAGACCAAACATAGCAACATGCAATGAAAAGGGAGATTTGTTATATGATATCCTTCATCGTAGTCCTCAAATATCATCTCGTCGTCTTACTACTGAACTTCACATAAGTAGAAGAAGTGTACCACAAAATCTTGCTCAACTTCGTCATGTAATTGAAGAACAATTCCTTGCACTTGATATAGAGTTATGTCAAGCAGTATACCGTAGTGTAAGCGATCGAGTCTTGCAATGCATTCAACACAACGGAGGGCATTTTGAAACTTATGCTTGATACAATTTCGTTATTCTTATTTTTAGTAATATTAATTGATACATTATTTATTATGTTATTTAGATATGCTTCATGTTTTGTTATATAAATAATACATTTGCTTGAATTATTATTTCTATTTTATAAAAAAAATTAAAGTAAATTTGTTTTATTTACCAAATTGGGCGGAACTTTTTTGTCACCATATATATATATATATATATATCTTTCATAAATTACATGACATCATTTAAAATTTTTCAAAAATGATTGCTATGATTTTTTGGATTTCCATACAAAGTATTTTTTAAAATTAAATTTAAATTACAATTTTTGAATTGCACATTCTTGTCTATATTGTGACTGCAACTACATCAGGTTAATATTTACAGATTATTCAGAAACTTAGATTAAACAATCTGAAGACCAGAATTTTCTCCAGGTAAATAGAGCATTCTGGAACACTAAGCCTATTAAGTAAGTTGATATCCATGATTTGGAAAAAATTTCTTCCAGTTTTTTTAATCAAATTAAGCAATATTCAAAAATTAATTCAAATAATTTATATTCAAACAATTTTTTGATAAAATATTATTACAATACATTATAACATGCCCATGGGTACAATCTTGTCATGCATTAATGTACATTGTACATTTATTATAATGAACCAATTCTAGATTTTTATTCATATTTGAAGAACTCTTGCCAGCATCCATATCTTCTTCATTTTCTTTTTTATTATGGCGATCTTCTACTACAAATTCTGTATCTGAATCTTCCATAATATCTGTTGATTTGTCTGTAATATCACTCTCAACAAAATCTAATATGGCCAACACATTTTGAGAGGTAGTGTTAACAGGCAAGTTCTGTTGTAGCAGCATTTCATAAATTTTGTAAAACAAATATATTTCTGCAAACATGATGAAATATGAATAGTATGCAATTAGATTAAGCATCACTATTCAATGCAATAATTTCACAAAGTTGATGCATAATGTTCTCAATGATTGCATTATGATGGAAATAGTATCCATATCAGTTATAATTAAAGCTAAAGT
>CABFPE010000279.1:872150-888490 GCA_900660155.1 Hofstenia miamia | reverse complement strand
GATACAGGTATAATGCAATTGTAACTACTACAGCATCTAGGATTACGTGGCAATTAGTGCCAAAGCAAGACAGTGAAGCTGCCATCAATAGTAAAAAGAGAATAATCTGGATCAGCTAAGCCCAAGAAATGAATGGGTTTATGTGGTGGCCATAAAACAGCTGAGAACGACCCCAAGTTACACGCCACGCACCCCCTCAGTGCCATAGAAAGCTTAGCTGCTCATGACCATCTAGTAATAGGATTGAGAGCAAAGAGAACATGATTTTGCATAAACTAAACTTTTATTAACCTCTTGTGCACAGTAAGGACCTATTTATACATGCAGATAAATAAGCAGCAACAAAACCTGCCACTAGGTAGAACTAAAGTGAACATTGTGCAATGACGTAAGTGCGGGTAGCTGATTGAATACAGAACTGTAGAGACAGCATAACTGGAGTATTCTGGTGTTTTCCCAGGTGGTTTCCAGTATGTCTTCTTGTCTGCTAAGGTAAGTGATTGTTTTGATTTCAGTAGTTTTTATTTTGTGATATCATATATATTTTAGATTTCTTGTCAGAGCTGGAATGCTGATCAATTGTCAGAGATTACTGATATGATGTTGGAAAATTTCGTAGAAATTTCAATAGAGTTCTTGACCCTTTAAGGCAATCATTAGCGTCATTGTGGCATTGATGTCAGATGCATGTGCCATTGAAGTGTCGAGTTTGGCATTGGGGAAGAAGAACTGAAACATTGATGTTAACAATTGGTGGTAAGTTGTGTTTTTATAGAGGCAATTAATGTTTTGTAGGATTATTTCTTCAGTCACCTGGTCGGGATCATTGATGTTGGCTCTTATCATTGTGACTATTTTGATGCATCTCAAGACGTCATAGTATTTGAGATACTCTTGGAGGAGGTTGGCTCAGATGATATCATTGCTGCCTGTGAATAATGTAAGTGATTTTAGTTTCTTTTTTGTAAGTTTGTCTTTGAGGTTAAGGATTTGCTGACGGACTGGGATACCTTTTTTATAGACGTCCTCTGGAATATGTTTTGTGTCTACTAAGAGTCAATGACGCTGATCATGATTGTGTAATTTTGGTAGTGGCATTTTTTAAGAGCTTAGTGCATTTGAAGCTTAAGATTTCCTGAGCTGTGTTATAGTATAGTTTGTGAGAGAGAATCTTGTGTTTGATTAATTTTATGTTATTTTCCTTAGCATAAGGCATTATGACAGGTATTCCCACTATTTTTTGAGGGGTGCAAAATTCATTTGTAGTGGCGATTTGCTGTTTGAGTTGTAACCAGTGTCTGGTTGTTTCAGTGATCTGAGCCATGCTTAATGTTACAGGATAATTGAGAGATTTGTGATCTATTTCACTGATTATTTGGAGTGAAGACGTTTTCATGAGAGCTTGTTTTGTTTTTCTAGGTATTAAGAATCATGCTGAAGAACATTCTATGTCAAAAGCAACTTGTTCGTTTGGTGACATGAGAATTTCCAGTTCAGTTTTAGTATACGATTCAGCAAAAATGTTCATCTTAATTAGTTGAGTGATTAGGACTTGGTTTCTGTTGTTGAGCATGGCTTTTTCCATTAGTAGCTTTTGGTTTTCTGCTCTTATCCATGTTGGGGTGGATATTTTTTTGGTTTGTGATAGTTTTTCATATGTAATTTCCTTCAGTAGTTGTTGTATTCTTGGAGAGAGGCAGAGTGTAGATTCTTTTAGTAGTTGTTCCTCTTCTTTAAGAGATAGGACAGTTTTTAGCAGCATTGTTATGACTTTTATGGGTTCAAAGTGCCCATGAACGTTTGTCATTTCTTTGGTAATGTTTGTTATGCTGTAAGCAATTTCTGGGTAGCTGGTTTGTTGGTATTGATATTTTAT
This sequence comes from Hofstenia miamia, assembly GCA_900660155.1. Lineage (NCBI taxonomy): Eukaryota > Metazoa > Xenacoelomorpha > Acoela > Hofsteniidae > Hofstenia > Hofstenia miamia. The sequence continues at coordinate 886,614 of CABFPE010000279.1, read as the reverse complement.
TCTATGATGTTGTGGTTTCTGCAAAGTTGTAGGTAGGATTGTGTACCGTGAGGTAATCATTGAAGTAGCATTTCCTTTGGTAAGAGGTGTGTGGGTATTCATGTTTTTAATAAAATGAAATTCAGCGGTCATGCCCCACATGTATTTTCATGTGTGGGGGTGGAGGAAATCCAAGTCACTTTCATGGATACTGAGTATATTCTGTAGGATGATGGGTGATGTGTGGCCCAATGCATTTTCTTTATTGATTATCCATATTAGCAGCTTTTTGTAAGTATTGGTAATTTGCTGATGCTTTTTTAGCAGTGATATGGAGAGCCATGTTGGTTGTAGTAGCCAGTTTTTAATTCTGCGATGTATCAGTGAAATTGCTATTTCATGGCAGCATAACTTTGATAGGCTTGTTTGTTTTGATTTGATAGAGGGATTTCTAAATTGTGATTTTTTGTGAGAAAGATTGATAGAATCCAAATGGCAAATTTTGTTGGGATGTCCAGTATTTGTTTTTTGAGGAAAAAGATCATGGTGGAAATCTTTTTTAACATTGAATTCTGCAGTTTGGATGATGTTGGCTAGTAGTTTTTCTATCTTTTTTAAATAGTGTAGGGATGGTGACTTGATAGTTATTGTTGGCCATTGATCATCAGTTATGAGGGACGTTTTCAATTGGGACTATCTATTGTTAATGTTGTCTATAATTTCTTGTTATTGGTGAAATGCGAATCTCATCTTGATATTGGTTACATTGATGGGTGTACTTGTGGGATCTATGATTTCAAGCATTTGAGAGAATAGCATTGCATCTATTGTGAGTTGCTGTTCTGTAATTATATGGTATTGAGGTACAAAGCAAAGGATGAGAATATCAATTAGGATGAGATTTGTGACTGATGGACTTTTTTCTACCATTGTTCAAGCTAGTGTAGTTTGTCTAATAATGTATAATGATTTGATGTATGTCTCTAGATCTCAGACATTGTTTGGTATTAGAGAGGTGTGCTGTATGTAGACAAAGTTGACTGTAACTGAGTATGCATGGGCTTCCACTAAGATTAAGTTTAGCCATTGGATCAATTTTGGGTCTTTCTTTTCTTCATTTTTCAAAATGTATGTAAGGTTAAGGTTTTTCCAATCTATGTTGAGACATTCTAGACCTTTGCATTGTTTGTGATATTAAAGAAGTTTAAGAATGTTTTTCAAAATTATGTTGTCATCAAATGTTACATGGACAGTACTGTGGTAGTAGTCTTTGCTGAGTTTTGATAAGAAGGAATCTGGATAATTTGAGGACGTTTTTCTGAGTCAATAATAGTGGGTAGAGCTTTGCTGTTGACTTTGTTTTCACCAACAGTTGATATTTTTGAGATAGTTTCTCTCGTTTGTTCTGAGAGGTTATTGTGGGTGATATATTGGCATCTTCTTGAGGCAATGAAGTAAGGGTGGATGGTTTTGCTTTCTATTAGTGAGAGTTGCTGTTTATGTAGAGAAAAACGAGAGTCCTGGCAACTGCTGGAAGTAGTAGAAGTTTGAGGTAAGACTTGAGTTAGAATGCAACATTTGACTGGTACATGGGAAGAAGTCTCTCCCATCCTTTTGTGTGCAGTAGAAGTAGATGTCATAGCTTGTTGATTGTAGTTGGTAGCTGAGGACGTCCTGCAGCTAGAGACGCCTGATGGTTGATCAAGAATGCTGAAGGACCCTGAGAATGACCTGCAGGGAGATTCAGTAGGACTCGAGATTGGGGAAGAAAGATCATGTTGGAATTCATTGTTGAAAGAGTCTTCTTCCACATTTGTGCAGCCAGGGGTAAGATAGAATTCATTTTTATCCAATTTAATTCATTCAAATTCTTTTAGGTTAGAGATGGTAGCATGTTTGATGTTTCATGCCACTCTTTTGATGTTCTGGAAGTGGGTGATTTTCTTGTTATCCAATTTGAAGTTGTTGTGAGGGAGAACTTTCATAATGTATGTGGGCCTTCCCAATTAAATGCTAGTTTTCTGACTTGTTTTCCATTAGTAATGACACCAGGAGTGCATACATAGTCTTTGTCTCTAATTTGGTGTGGTTCACCATATATTTTTGTGTTGAAGTAGCATTTTTGCTGTATGGTGCTTTTCTCTGCATGAGCACACATTGTTTTATGGGTTTTGGTGATGTTTGTAATTAGTTGCTTAATGTAGTAGTGGTTTATTGGGCAGCAGTAGCCTTTGAAAAGTATGGAGACTGGAGTGGGTGCTTCATGGCCATACATGGCTTTGTATGGTGAGATTTTCATTGTGGAGTGAGTTGAAGTATTGTAGAAGTATTCCACTAGTGGTAAGATTTCACGCCATTTTTTTCCACCTACATGTGCAGTGATTGCTTGCATTAATTTCAAGAGGGTTTGATTGACACATTCTATGGCAACATTTGCTTGACAGTGATTTATCATTGTATGTGTGTAGAGTATTTTGAGTTTTGATGCTAGAGTTTGAAAGAGGCAGCTTTTGAATTGTTTCTTTGATCATTAATTAGTTTTGTTGTCAGGCCAAACACACACACCCATTTGATAAGAATTGCTTCTTCTGTAGTTTGTGCTGTGATGTTTTTTAGGGATATAATCTTGCAATATTAGGTGAAGTGATTCACCATTATGAGTACAAAGGTGTAACCCTCATCATCTTTTAATAGTTGTTCTATATTGGCATTGATGATATTGTTGGATTAGGGAGCTTGTAGCTTTTTTATTTCAGCCTGTTGACCTGGGAAACACAATTTGTTCAGGAGAATGCACAATTGGCATTCAATGATAACTTCCTCTATTGTTGGTTGTAGGTAGTGTGTTATGAAGTCTTCATGTATCTTTAGTTCCATTTGATACACACCTTTGTGACCTTGTTTGTGAACTTTATGGATGACTTCTTGTTTTTAGTACTCTGGTAATGTTATATGGCTTCACATTGTTGATGCTGCATAGAAGATGCTTTATTCCATTAGTTTTCATTTATGTTTGTGGAAGTGTCTTGTTGACATTGAATCCATTATAAATTTGGGTCTTTGAGATAAATCATGATCTGGCTAAGGATTTTGTCATTAGCTTGAGCTTTAGATATTTCCTCTGCAGTAATCTCTTCTTTAATAAAAAATGATAGTAGAGGTTTTATCAGGTGTTGTTTTTATCAGTATTGATATCTGGTAGTTGTTTGTATTGGCACTGCAGTATGAAATGGAAGTCTCTTTGTGGACCTTGTTGTTTTTTCAGATTGCATTAGTATTGGGGCAACACTGTCCAGATATCAGCATTTGTGTGCAATTTGCCTTTTCAGTGTTCTATGGTGAAGTTAAAATCATTGAGATATTCTGTCCACCAAGCAATAATAGTTGAGCAATCTCCTGCATATTTCTCAAGCCAACAGAGGCTGCTGTTGCCTGTACATACAGTGAAGTTTTTTTCACCAATGAGAAAGTGCCAGAATTTTTTAAGAGATTCAATGAGTGCCAGCATTTCTAGTTTAGTTGCACCATAGTTGAGTTCCCTAGTATTTCTTTTTGGCTGAACCATTGTATAGGACATTCTTCTCCATTTTGAATTTGACTTAGTTTGGCTCCAATTGTGACTGTGCTGGCATCACAGTTGAGAATGAAGGGATTGTTTGGTGTTGGTGAATTGAGTGATTTGATGTTTTTTATTGATTTTTTAAGGGTGTCTAGCTCTTCTTGATGTTGCCATGTCCATTCAAAATGATTTTGCTTTTTGAGGAGGTTTGATATGTGACGTGTTTTTTCAGCTAGATTTTGAATAAACATGTGGTCGTATTTTATAAAGCAAAGAATGCACTGGACGTTTTTGATAGAGCATGGGGCTTATATTTCATCTAGGAGCTGTTTAGTGTTGTCTTTAATAGTAATTTTTCCTTCTGTTATAGTTCTGCCTAGGAAGGAATTTCTTGTAATGTAGCATTTCTTAGTGTTTACTTGTAGGCTAACTTTGAATAAAAGTTTTAGTATTGTATCAAGTTGTTGTTAGTGAGAGGTGGCATTGTGAGAAGATATAAGGATGTCATCAATATATGTGGCCACACCTTCTTGCAATTGACAGCTGCTTCCTGTTAGTATCTTTGTGACCTATTGTTGGAATGTTGCCAGAGCATTGAAAAAGCCAAAGGCCATGTAAAGCCATTTAAGTAAACCATAAGGTGTGATAAAGGTGGTTTTTTCTATATCTTCCTTTCTCATTGGCCAGTAGGCTTTACATAAATCCAATGTTGAAAAGATTTTGCATTTGGCATCATCATATAGGATGTTGTCAGCTCATGGAAGGGGATACACATCCTTTTTTGTGATGCTGTTTAGTTGTCTGAAGTCAATACAGAGATGGTGTTTATCACCTTGTTTGATGAAGACTGTTGCTGAGGTGTATGGGCTTTAACATATTATTCCGTCATTTAAGGGTTGTGATAGAGTTTTTGCATATTGATCCTGCATGTTAGCTGGTACATGTTGGCAGGCTTGGTGAATAGGTTTATCTGAGGTAGTTTCAATAATGTGTTCAACACCAATTGCTTTGCCAATGCTTATTTTGTCATTGTTGAATACAGTAGCATTGCTTGATATGATTTTGTTTATCATATTACATTCATCCTAATCTAAGTGTGGGTGAGTATCCAAGGTTAGTAGCAGTAAGGATTTCATGGTGGTTTGATTGTTTTCCATTGACAAAAGAAGTATTGGTTTGAGTTTTACCACATATTTTTCTAAAGGCATTCCAGTAATTGTGATGGTATTTTTATTGAGAGGTATGACTCTGTTTGAGTTGTTGAGAATAGCTGTGTATCTGGTATTGTTGGTAAATGAGGCGATGATATTTAAGACAGTTACTAATCTAATGAGTTCCTTATGTCATATGTATTGGTGATAATGGCTTCTCCTTTGAATGGTTTTTTAGATATGATTTTTGCGATTTGCCAGTGAAAGGGCTCTAGTCTTAAATTTTCAGTTAATGAGAATTCCAAAGTGGTTGTGCACATGGTGGCTAGTGATACAGAGTCATTTTTGTCTTCTTGGATTGTAAATGTTCTGTTGCAGTAATCTATGAGACAGTTATATTCTGTTAAGAAATTGCGACCAATTATCATTTCATAGGGCAGTGGTTGGTTCATTGTATTGATGATATGAATGTCCTGTTCGAATTTGGCATTTTGTATTGTGATCATGGCATTTCTTACGATTTCCTTTACATTAACACAATCACGTGAAGTGCTAATGAGTCTTGTCTTGTTTGCAGTTATGTCATTGTGATTCCAACAAATGTTATGAGTGCAAGTATCAGCCATGATTGTGATTGATGACCCATGTCAACTGTAGGATTTATGTTGCAATTATTAATCATTATCAGCTCATTTGCTTGGTCTTGGGCCAGCACCCCTATTTGTTTAAACATTCGTCATTAGATTTGGTGGGTTCATGATTTTCGAGATCTTCAGATGTGTAGTAGCCATCTTCATTAACTAAGTATATTATTTTGTTGCAATCAGGTTTCAAGTGGCCTTTTTCTCCTCATCTTTTGTATTTGACAAATAGGAATTCTTCTGGTTTATCAGCTATGGCTTTTTGTTTATTGTCCTTTTTACTTGTGTTGTGGCGGGTTGAAATGTTTGAGGTTGGTAGCCTTGCTGGCAATTTATGAGTTCATTGTTTTCTACAGTTAGTTGGATATTAACTGCTTTTTTAATGAGGGTGTTTATATCATCGTCAATGTCGCATTTGTTTTCTAATCAGTTTTTCATTGAAATGAATAAACCTGTGTGGACATATGAATATAGATCTTGTGGATAGTAGCAATCTTCTTCTTGAGAAAGGAATAAAAGTGATCTACTTTGTAGATGTAGTTGATTATATCCTCGTCTTTATTTAGTTTACATCTGTATAGTTTTATTCAGCATTGCTTCCTTGTGCATTCATTGTCAAATTTTTCGTTCATTGAGGCAACAAGTTTATCATGATCAGTTTTAATGTTAGCATTGAGATTTAGATACACTTGATCTTTGAGAAAGAGAGGCATTTGCGTAGCTCCATTTTGTTTTGTACCATGTTGTTGTATGAGATAAATTTCAAAGAGTATGATCCATTTGCAGAATGTTTGACCTTTTATGTCGAATTTACCAGTAAAATATTGTGGCATCTTGTGAAGTTTAAGATCAGTTTTTAAGGGTTCATCTAGTAGCATCAATATGCGTTTCTTAAATTTTGTGTTTAGGATGTTGTTGGGAGTTACTGGCATCAGTGATGCTGTTGACCATGATATTTGGTTGGAAGGCCAACGGATTTGGTGGCAATGACAGTGGATGAGTGTTTTGCTTTGGTTTATTGGAATTTTTGGCATCTGGCTGTTGGGAAGACTGAGTCAGGTTAGTATCTGGTTTCATTAAGTTTGTTATAGTTTCTAATATGTTAGTTCTAAATACATTCAGATTTTCTCAGATTGATGATTCGAAAACTTTGAACTGTAATTGAATTACATAATTTTCTTTGTTTTGGGAAGACAATGTTTGAGACAATTGTCTCTCTAAAGCGGATATTCTGGTTTCCATGTCATTTATATGCTTGGCTTGGTCCATTAATAGTTATATTAATTCAGTTTTAGTTAAAGTTTTTAGAGATGATTGAGTGTAGTTTACCATTATCATAAAATAACTTAGATTTGAGAGAGGTATTATGGCAGTAAAACAAATGCAGGTGAGTTGTGAATTAAGACCATGTGTAAAATTCCATTCAAAACTAGAGCAAAGTTGAACAAGAGTTTTCTGTAAAACTATAGATAGCAGAGCTTGGCAATTTAAGAACAACTTACTATTTCAATTGGGTGTTGAAGTATTCAGAATGAGAGAGTGTTCTTTTAACGTATGAGGGTCACCATCTAGCATCATCATAGTTAGCAATATAGAAAAGCAATAACATAGTGATAGCGTAGCATCTAATCTTGCATTTACAGAACCTCCAAGAGCACCATTTAGACATAAGCAATTTAAAGTAGTATAAATTAATGAGGCTGGCTTAAGTATGTGAGAAAGCACAAGCATCTGGACTGATACAGGTATAATGCAATTGTAACTACTACAGATATGTTCAGCACTGGCAGCATCTAGGATTACGTGGCAATTAGTGCCAAAGCGAGACAACAAAGCTGCCATCAATAGAAACAAGAGAATAATCTGGATCAGCTAAGCCCAAGAACTGAATGGGTTTATGCGGTGGTCATAAGACGGCTGAGAACGACCTGCACCTGAATTACACGCCACGCACCCCCTCAGCTCCGCAGAAAGCTTTGCTGCTCATGACCATCTAGTAATATGAGTGAGATCAAAGAGAACACGATTTTGCATAAACTAAAATTTTATTAACCACTTGCACACAGTAAGGCCCTATTTATACATGCAGATAAATAAGCCTAAAAAACCTGCCACTAGGCAGAACTAAAATGAACATTGCACAATGACGTAAGCATGGGTAGCTGATCAAACACGGGAACTGTAGGGAAATCATAATTAGTAAGAACAAGAGCCTCTAGTGGCGACGGAGAGAATACTTTACGGCTTTCATCACAGGTGTTGATGCCACAATATATATATATATATAAATATAATGTATATATATTTGTTGTGTTATTTGATTTATTTAATTTATTTGTAAATTTTTTAATTTCAATAATAATTATTAGCACTAGTGCAGTATTATTTGTCCACTTGATTTAAGTTCAAGATTGTTTAAACTAAGCTTTTGCACTTTGTGAGGAAATAGAATTGTAAACAGGCTGCAAGTAATCATCTTGTTATTGTGTATAATTAGGTAAGGCAGCCTGTGAAACATTCTCACCTAGAATCAATTGAGTGTAACCCCATACTAGTGTTATTCTCTAGCTTTTGTGGTTTTAAGTATTCTTCTTGATATGATTGCAATCAAATAGGCTCCAATGATAGCGTCTTGAATTGCTCACCCCAAATTGTGGTCCCATTAAGTTAGGTATGGGTACACTGCTAATTAATAAAACTTGTTCTTTCCCCTTCATTTGCACAAATCGCACAATACATTATGCTGTGGCTTAATTATGCCTGTTGGCTTGCACAAATTCATGGTAATTACATGATGTTATTTATTATCTAATTAAGGGTCTAGGTATAATAAACTTTATTAAACTAGAAAATATAGAATGTGTAGGAATTATTCAGCTCATAGATGGATCTTCAGCATGATTCTATGTGGTATCAGTGGACTCAACTCTTCTTGTTAAATGAAAGAAGCTTAGCTATGTTTAGTTACTGATGATTTGTTTCATTGGAATTAAAGATAAATTAGGTTTATGAACTTCGTGTCTACAGTTGTGGAATGGCCTGAATATGAATTCAGAATACTGGATCTGTGGTCTACCCTAATTAAACTCACGATTTTACATTAATGGTGAATTTGTAATTCAAAACTAATTATATTAACTTGAAAAGGTTAACTTACTATGCAATAATTCTAATGTTAATGATGTTGGTAATATCGAAATTTTAATTTTGACAATGATGATATCCTTTTTGAAGCATCCCAGTTCAATCTTTTTTTACAATCAACCACTGCAGAGCTTAGTGGGAAGTTCTGATGAGAAACAGTTATATCAACATAAACTGCCTCCATCACTCCTTACGGACTCTACAAATGGCTCTATATGGCATTTGGCCTGTGTAATATACGGTAGTTTCCAAGTTATTCTCCTTTCTACATCAAATTCTGTAACTACCTTAAAAAAGAAGATAAAACAATGTAACCAAGAATTAAGTGTCAAGATTATGCCAATATTTCAAACTTTGAAGACTTCGCATTTTCTCAAAAACAAAGACTATTCCAACTCCTTTAGTTTCCTCATGCGTATACAATTATAAATGTGATGAATGTGAAAGTTCATACATTGGGGAAACGAGATGGCAATTGGAATACAGAATTTCAGAGCATATGCGAGGTCATCTTCAATCAGAAATATATTGCCATGAACATGCACCTAAGAGGAAGAACTTTACTATTTTAATGAAAACCAAGCATACAAAAATTGCAGAAGCTATATTCATAAAAGAAACTAAGGAGAATCTATTAAATAAACAATTAAGTCAAAGACTAAATATCGTATAAGATCTACGAATTACAATTTTAAAATTATAAAATTTGTATTTACCACCATATTATTTTAGTTATTTTGTACTGACGATGAGTGGAGACACTCGAAACATAAAATATTTCTTGTTTTTTACAATGAATATATATATATATATATATATATATTCTGTAAATATATTTATCTATAATGAATATAAAAAATTAGATTTTAAGAGCTAGAAGTGACATGACATTGTAGTTAAATTGAGATTGAGAACAAAACTGGAATTTAATCTGAAATTACTAAAAGCGCATTCACGTCACAAATCCAACTTGCATGGATTAGCATATATTTTAATATGTATAAAATAGGATAAGAAATTCTTTATTTAGATAAATGTTGACATTTAAATAACTGATAATTTATCTGAATGGCATCAATAAATTCATATAACACAGGAACACAATTTCTCATTAATTACAAAAAACAAACCTTTTAGGCTATGAACAAATTACTATAGTACTTCTTTAATAACGAGTTATTGCATAGTCATCTCTATACAGTTTGTATTCTAACAATGATTTACAAGAAATATATTTTTGCTTAAGGAAGATTTTTAAATGCTTTTTAAGGGATTATATTTTTCAATATTTTTAATTAATTTAGTTAGCGAATTCCAGGTTTCAAGGGCGACATTAATGATAATGAAGGATTTCTTTAAAACATTTTTCTTATTCTTGACACATGTGAAATTTTGATCTTGAATTCTGTTTATGAGTATTTCCCGTTATTTTAATCGTATTATAAGGTTTTTTATTATTTGGAAAAATGTCAGCAGGGTTTTCAATATGAAAAGTTGATTTGGAAACAGAATCGACTTAGAAATGTTTCAATTCACTTTTCCTAAAATCTGTCTATCAGAACTTGTCAATCAAATTTTATGTTGACGTTGCAATATGAGGTTTTCTAACTTAAAAGAATTTGAAGATTTTGTACGAAATCTCAAATCTAGACGTTAATAAATCTTAAGATTCGACTCGCTTATCTTTCTTTATAATTAAGAATTTTTTTCATGCTTGGCGACCACCTATCATTTGCATTTAATCATGCAAAATTGAAAACCCATTTCCGCACTTAATGAAAAAATCTGATATAAATCCTTTATGTAAAAATGGAGATTCCCTTATTGCAAATTATTACACAATAACTCAATCTTTTACTAAATTATTTGAAAATTTTTTGAAATTTTGGCGATTAACCTTAAAAATTACGGATTTTATGAAAATTCAATTAAAGAAACTAAATTTTTATAATTCACTTAATCTTTATTTGACGAGTTTTAGAGCGGTTCAACCCGGCCATTCATAAAATACTGACCCAACCAGGCTGAACCAGTATGACAAGTGCCGTTCACCAAGCTTGACTCGAGCGGTTTACACCTATGATTTGAAACATTGATATCCGAAAGTTATGGAGGTGTTCTTTGTTAAAATTGCAAAGTGTTTAAGCTCAAGTATATGATAAATCAATACAAACTATCCTCATTAATTCGATTTTTAAGCGATTACTAACAACAATTTATGCTCTTTGATTGGCAAACATTTTTGCAAGATGAAACCGCCTGCGACTTTTCAAAAATGATTCTAAAAGATTAGTGTATTAGATTTGCTAAATTAAATTCATCATCTGTTTTTGTAAATCAATGAAAATTACGCATAATTCTGAAGATTTTCACAAAAACAGCAATCAAAATTAGAATAGATGAATTGGTAAAGTCCTTTGTCAACCTTACATGTCTTGTCTTATGTATTTAAGGATGTAAGCTAACAGGGGTGCACAACGAATAATTGCTAAAACAATACTTCACAGTATTTCAACAAAAAGTTTTTATTTTTTGGGAAAAATGTACTAATAATTTAACAATTTTCACAATTTTATCTCACAAAGATTGATTTGCAGATGTACATTTTCGGCTTATCAGGAGAACTTACTCCCAATAACTCTGAATAGACGAATATTCCTCCAAACAAACCATTCTGATCTATTAAAGCTGTCAATGAAGTTGTTATCCGTGACTTGAAATAAAGGTTCATTCCGAAATAAGTTCTTTCAAATTTGCAATATATAAAAACACACTTTTCTTTAGGGCCGAAAAATATTAAGTAATGTTTTTTCCAAAATAATTTTGAAATACAGTATACATCCCTGCATCTGCAATCAAGTTAAGAAGGAACTTTACACAATAATTTTTTAGATGAAAATCATAAATATATTTTGCATTTTTTACTCATATATCTTGTTATCGAGGCCCAATTTAAGCCAAGAGTTTATATAAATGCAACATCAAATATGAACGCATTCAACATGATATTACAAACAGCGTAGTTTTCACAATAACGCGGAGTCTTGAATATAGAATTAGCCAATAGTGTTTCGCAAAGGGCCCATCGTTAAATGCTCCAAAAAACGCAATTATTTTCACGGAGATTGATTTCATCGCGCGTCGCGTTAATACGAAGAAATCCTTAATAAAATTCATATTATTAACGGGTCCAGCATTGACCGGCCCTTGCTCTTTGTTGATTGGCTATTTCATCTAATGCCTAGAAAATCTAGACAGCATTTACTATTTTTGCAATAAATAATTTATGTGGGCAAATGGTGAGGTCCACGTGGGAAAGTACTCAATTTATTAGAATTTAGATGATTTACAGAAATATTTATCATTCATTTTTGAGTTAGTAAACTAGTTGGGTAACTGTGGGGCCAGGCCTGTAGCCAGTATAATCACCTAAGGGGGGTCGATACACATTTAGGAGGGGTTGATGGGAATTTCTACTTTCTTTATAATATAAACTAAAATTTTAAAAAGTCTGTACACAATTTTATTTTTGTTGCATTCATGGGCGTACGCGGGTTTTCAGACTTGCGAGGTCATCTAGTATAGTGATCAAGTCAGTGACCAAAGGCGGGGTGAAGCTCCGCGAAAATTTTTTGAAAATATAGACAAAATAGACCTTAGAATTGTATTATTAGGAGCCATGTTACAACAAATTGAATTAACAAATTTAATTTTTTATGCTGATTTTGCTTTTAGCTTTGTTGTCTAGGAGGGGTTGCTGACCTTTCAGGAGGGCTAGATCCCTCCTAATCCCTCTTGGCTACGGGCCTGTGTGAGGCCCACGTTGGCAAATTCATCACGGTGTTTTGAGAGTGGAACCATTGCATCACAAGAAGAATCAACAACGTCTGCCGATGACTAGGTACCAATTGGATGGTAGTGGTTCATGGAAAGTACTAAGTGATGGTGATGCGCAGTGTTCCCAAGTGTTGCTTGCCTCTAAAAATTTTGTACATCGACTGATTCTGTAATTATTTGTAATAAAGGAATAAATGCACCAGAATGCTTTAGCTTGTCATCATACCTACATATAAATGGCCTTAAGTTTAAATATGTACATGAACTAGAATTCCTTTAAGCCATCAATGTGGCCAGTAGAAATATGAAGTCCAAGGATCCACGATTAATAATCAACACAATAAATATAATGATGTTCATAGACACCTCGTATGTATAATAATGATTATTCCCTGCGAATTTGGATCTAAAATAAGGGGTTAACCTGCAGTTAGCTGTCCAGCTATTTAATTGCAATACTTATAAAGACAACTGTAATGAAAGGAAGGCTTTAATGATAAAAAATCCGGCACTACTGTTAATACATCTGCATTGTATACAATTATAGATAACAATATTTGGAATTTAAAAAATTTAACCGTTTTTCTCTGATAATTTTCAATATTAATTACTAAAAAATTAAAACCTAAATATAAATGTTCAAGAAGTTTTTAATTCTTGAACAATTATTGAATATCCAGTATTTTACTTAATAAAAATTGTGTAGACTGGGATGATTTTTGCAAGTGTTTGAGATGAACTTTGTTCAGAAATTATTATTTTCACTTATGTAGTCACACTAAACAAATTATTAAAAGTAATTGTACTACACAGTTTTATATTAAAATTATAAATAGATATTTACAGGAATGCACAATTTATTGTTCCTGGGAAAACTAATTGTAAAAATAACATTAAACAATTATATATTTTCAACAATTTGAAATGCATTTATTTCTAATATCGAATAATTTACATGACATTTGTATTAATTTAATTCGATTTTGGGGTGAAACATTATGCATGTTTTGGAAAATAACGACCTACATTACTGGAATTATTGATAAGCACTGGTAAAGCAATTTCTGAACACATATTTCTGTATGAATGATTGTGGCATTCAATATAAGAACCTGTACCTAACCCGACACTTTTGCTTGCCTTATTCGACCCGGCCCAACCTAATATTGATTCACTGAACCCGATCTAATCTTATTCAATGAAAAACAGAATTCTCAACATAAAAATGTACATGAATTGGAAACAAATAAATACAAAATATTTCATTTTATTCTGATTATCATCCCCGAAACTTTCCTGAGATTAGCTCAGCCTAACTGACCAAACCAGCCTTTACATTATAGAAAAGTCCTGTAAGAATGTACCCACTGGATATCACAATTAAATAAATAATGTTTTGCTAGAATGCTAACTTTATCTATGATAGCTTTGATTTTAAAATGTTTTTTTCAAAACGTCTTTAATATTAAAAATAATAAGAGGTTATGTATATATATAATTAGAATGAACATACATAGTTACAAAAAAATTAGTAGTGTAATGCAATGAATACAGTGAGAAACTAAAAATGATTGTTTTGTATGGTATCTGAGTGGCATTGTTGGAACTGTGACATACTTTATAAAAGTTTTTTTCTTAAGCAAAAAGATTTCATAGTGGTTCAATTTAAAATGTATTTTACATTAAAAAAAACATTTGTGAGTAGTACATATATGTTAATAAATTTTAGTCGCATTATAACATATAGATGAAATTTAGAATTTTGAAAATAATGTCAAATTTTTAACTGAATTTCTAAAACATTGGCTCTAACCTTAAAAGTAATAATCTAACTGTGTAAATCTTCAAAGAAATAATTCATTTAGTAGCATTTCTCAACAATATTTCCAAATGGGCAGCATGTGGAAAGCAGCATTGACAATAATTTACTTAATGCAGTAATTTGTGGTGATTTCAGGAAACGTGCTACAAATTTGATACGGATTCTCAAAATTTACTGTACTCTAAATACCATATGAAGAAGTCAAGCGCATGCAGCTGCTAAATTTTTTAATACTTTTATGTTTTTGTAAATATTTTTTAGAAATGGAAAACCTATATACTTTTTTAGATAGTATTTTTCTCCTATCCATATTTCAATTTTTGTACTTCCC
>CABFPE010000279.1:851905-862591 GCA_900660155.1 Hofstenia miamia | reverse complement strand
TTATTTATTTAACAGATAAAAGTAACACGTAAATTGAGAAATGAAAGAAAAACTATATTTGTCCTTGTGACGGAAATGTTGAAAATAGTCACTTTTAAGGTCCACGTACTTTTTCCACCGTTCTGAAAGTTGTTTCACACCGTTAGCATAGAATTGAACTGTTTTCCAAATCTCCATTAACATCTTCAGCGGAGTAAGAGTGATACGTATTCATTGTGGACAACTGTTAATAGTCTGATGGAGAATGGTCAGGGGAATATGGTGAATGTGGTAATACCGTAAGCAGATCTCAGCAACCTGCATTAATCTAATGGTGCCGTGTGCTGTCAAAGAGTTATCGTGGAAAAAATTGAAATTCTCAAAACAGTTTATTTAAACCTTTAATGTCCACGTATGTATACCGTTTGCGCAGAAGTCTCCAAATTTTGAATTCAACCGCTTTCGAAATCTAAATGAACTTCTGCAGCAGAGTAGGAGTGATGCGTATTCTGACAAAGTGAATGTTTCTTAGGGAGAACGGGTAACAGTTTGATGAGGAATGGTCTGAGGAATATGCTGAATGTGATAATACCTTAAAACCGATCTCAGAAAATTGTTTTGAGCTCTTCGAGCAGTGTGCTGTTGAGCACTATCCTGGAGAAAATGGAAATTGTCAAAACTGCTCAAGCAAAATTTTTAGAAAAGTCATTGAATAATACATTTAAACAAAATGTTTCTTCAAAGCTGTGTTTTGGATAGATTATTCAATTTACGTGTTGTTTTTATCAGTTAAATAAATATTATTTTCTATCAGACAAGAATTTCGTTCGAATCCAATATTTTGTTATTAAGAAATTATTTTTAAAGCAGATAATATATTTATGGTCATTACCAATTTCGAAATGGCGCATACCAATATCGCGGAATTTTGAAAATACCGAAAAAATAATGATACAGGGGTATTTTGCTTAAAAAATTGATAGGTATTTTAGAGTATGTGTATTGTGTCCAGGGTCACGTATCAATGCTTGAAGTTTAAAAAATTGAAATATTTCTGTCCAAGTTGAGGTCTAGAATTAGGCAATTTGGAAAATTTCTTAAGATGAAAGGTCTATTAATAATGCAGTTACGACTATATGACTGATTAGTGTGCAAAAATATTGTCAAAAAGCCTTTCAAAAACGACATATTTACATATTTTTTCCTAAAAAATCAGATTTCTCAATGTGCCCATTCAGGTTAAGATGCATTTAATTCTTTGTAATTCAATGATCATGATTATAAAATTTAAATCGTTTTAATTTATGCTCAAGCTCGAAATAAATTACAAGATAATAAAAATTCCTTAAAAATGACTAAATACTTCTTATAAGTAGAAGCTGGTAAAAGTGCGCAAATGGCTTGTTTTGCAAATTTTCAAAAAATTACAAGACACTAATCGTAAACCATCTTATAACTGAGATCATATCGTTTAGAATGTGAGAGGTGAAAAAACCGGCTAAACTGATCCTGTTTGCAGTTCTCTAACATTGTGCAAAGACAAGTAATATTTATCAAATCTTAGTCATATGGATTAAAAAAGAACTCTATTTGCGAAGTAAATTAACTCATTTAGTGACACCATTTGTATATTTGGGGTGTTATGCACTATTTCACCAGTGTTTGGAATAATGATTATGTATACAAACTATGGTAAGAGACACTATAATTTTCTATATTTTAATGTGTATATCTTAACCCTTTGAGGAAGATAGGCCATATATGACCTCTTGTTTCAAAAAAGGGCATTGGAGTTTCAATTTCCGTTTTTCAAAATAGTATAATCTCAGTTGGGAAGCAGGGACGCATTTTTGATCAAAAATAAGATCTTAAATGATTTTCAATAAAATTTTGGTTTTTTGGTTAATTTTTGCAAAATTTCACAACTTTAGAGTATCCATGATATATTTTTTTTAAATCATCGAAAAGTTCCTTTTGAGCAAAAAAGTTGTTTTTCTACACTCCATATATTCCCCCGTTAAGTTTTAAGGCAATAAGCTTATATTTTGGATCCCATAGCACTTTTAATAAATGCGTCATGCATGAATCAATCGGCCTAAATGATGAAAAAGTATTTCAGTGTGTATGTCTTTGATATCATTTGAAAAAGTCCTTTCTATTCCCAGGTAAATGACAATAAACTTGGTTATACCTTCAAATACCTACGATCTTTAAAAAATTGTTTAGATTTTTAAAGTATTTCAAATGAAGTATGGAAGAATAAAATAAAAAGATTATCTTGCAAGCTGATATTGCTGACAATGTTAATCAAAATAAATTTTGGGCTATATTGGATGGTGTGGATAGCAATGTTGAAGAGACCATTGATAATCTATTATAGTAGATAGCAGTACTGAGTTTGAAAATAAATGCATCACCTACAATGTAGCTACAGTGATGAACTCTGATGATAATGAAAGCAAAATAACTTTATTGATTGGAAATTCGTTGGAAGCTATGGTTCATAATTCTATTAAGTCTAGGCCATTATCGAAAATTGAGGCACTATCAGGAATAGTTTCAGAAGTGACCACTAGTACTGTTGGATTCAGTGATGCCAATTTGACATCTTCCATTATGGAAGCGGAATCTAGATCAAGACGAATTGATACCCTAAAATGCTCAAAAGGAAACCCACAAATAATACCACGGAATGCACACTTAGTACCAGCATTTCTTTTATGATAGTTGGTGTTGTGATCACAAAATGCTATTGAACAAATTTATAAGAACAGTGATTCCATGATTCTTAAAAATTTTAATGCATTCAAAGTGTTTATTAAACCGGAATTAAGTCCAGCCGATTGTGTTGTGTAGAAAAAACTCTTGAAACTTCGTTATGATTTGAATAGTAATGGTTGTGACAAGTTTCCTTTAAAAACAGGAACCTTAAACTTTATAAAGATGGCTCTTTCTATGATCATACTAAATCTGTTGGGTTTTCGCAATGACTACCTACTTGTAAAGCCTATTTTTTAATCTTCTCTACACTAATTGTCAGAGCTTGTTAAATTTCAAACGTCATGTAGATCTATTTTCTTATATCACTCACTTCAGCAGAAATTTCATTTTACTAACAGAGACCTGGTTTGATGATAGCATACAAAGTTCAATTTTACCTCCCCCATTATTTTACTCACCAGCTAAATGTGGCAGATCTTCCTCTCTTAATTTTGGTGGTTGCATTATATTTGTCAGTTTGGAACTCTCATCCTACCAGATTCCTTTTGACTCATCTTCGATTTCACATGTGGTAACATCATAGACCTTAAACTACATCCAGTTTTATTACTTTGACTCTATATTCGGTCTCGTAGTAGCCGTTTTCGACATTCCTCTGAAAACATATTTCAAGCACTTAATTTTGGATGCTCTTTCTGCCCTCTCTTGATCACGTGATAAAACGTGTTTTTGGTGATTTTAACCTTCCTGATGTTTATTGGGCATCTCATTAAATTGATGATTCCATCATTGGTCACTTTGTTGATAATCAATTCGAACAGTTGATTGATTTTGCTACTCACTCTATTGACAATACTCTGGATGTAGTTTTTTAGAATTCCAAAGTTATTGTTTGTGATATAGTTTACCCCTCAATTTCCTTCCCACACATGCTATTTTATGCTTCTTCAATGAGTTCGATTTTCCCCAATTTGATGTTAATCTCGTCTCCTATTGTAAAAGTAAGCTTAGAATTTTTCCTATTCTTCAGTTCAAAAATCAGATTTAACCCCTGCATTTGGGACATCACTTTTTTCTTTTTACTTTCACAAGATTACGTTAAGTATTGGCACAATTTACTCACCGCAAACGGAAGAAAAAATGCAAAATTCTGCCGTCTTATTTCTCTTCGCATAGTGTTCATCTATCCAATATTAGTTCCACAAAACTACGTAAATTCCAAAGCGCTTCTTCTTTTAAATGCAATAAAAGACTTGTTTCAATCCATAGAACTTGATAAAATTACTTTTTTAAACAATTTTGCTGATGTTTCGTCACTAAGCTCATGCTTACAATGCGTTAGATTATTTGACAAAACTGTCATTTATAAGCCTATGTATTGGAAGGATGTTGTAGATACCAGTGATCTTCCCATTGCTAACTTGTTCAACAAATCTTTTGTATCCGCTTTCACGCCTCGTGTTTTCCATCTTCCAGACTTAGAAACATATTAAATAGTCTTATGTGATGATTTTCTTATTACCTTAGATGACATCATTGGTCAATTTAAGATTCTAAAAAGTGCTGAATGTGGACCTGATGACCTACATCAAGCTTTTCATGTAGTTTTGCTGTTCTTTTGTCTCCTCACATCTTGAATTTGTTCAATTATATTCTCAATACCGGTTGTTTCCCCGATTATTGGAAGATTTCATACATCTATCCCTTGTTAAAAATTTGTAAAAATAACTCGGTTTAAGATAATATTTCATTTAAAAGATATATGTAAACTCTTGTAGATTTACAGCTGTATTATATCATAAATTTTAATAACGTATAACATCGTAATTTCACTTTGATCAATTCTAACACTTGGTCTCCAACTACAGACCGATTAGTCAACTTCAGAAACTCGCATTGATTTTTGAAAAGCTTATGTTTAATTATATTCTCCCAATTGTCAAGAAGACTTTTTCTAACAAAATTTATGATGCGTTTGATTCAAGTGAACCATCTTTTACATTATATTGTGACTTCAGTAAAGCTTTTGACAAAGTGGCTCATTCCTTGGTGATTAACAAACTAACATCTTACCCTTTTGATAAAAAGTTATTATTACTTCTAAGTTCTTACTTATCCGACCATTCTCAAGTGGTCATTGAAAACGGTGGACATTCTGATCATCTACCAATCACTAGTGGGATCCCACAAGGTTCGGTACTTGCCATTACTGTTTATTATATTCGTCAAAGACATCTCTGAAGTTTGTACTGAATGATTACCATTTTTGTTTGCTGATGATCTTAAGATTACATCCTCTAATATTACTGCTTTAAACTTGGATTTCGCTTTATTACAATCTTCTAAATTTCAGTTTTTTACTATCTTACCGTCGACTGATGACTATAGTCTAGTAATACATTCTGTCCCTGCCTCATCATCTGTCAAATATCTGGGCATTACAATATCTTCCACTTTAAACTGGTATATACATATTAATAACAAATTAAAAACCTGTAACTTCACATTCAAGAAGCTCAAACGTACTATCCCTTTCAATGTTAACTCCAAA
This sequence comes from Hofstenia miamia, assembly GCA_900660155.1. Lineage (NCBI taxonomy): Eukaryota > Metazoa > Xenacoelomorpha > Acoela > Hofsteniidae > Hofstenia > Hofstenia miamia. The sequence goes on along the minus strand of CABFPE010000279.1, from coordinate 857,340 downwards.
AACAAAGCGTTTCTTTACAGGTCTTTCATTTTATCCTGCCTATTTACGGTTCTGTTTCTTGGTTCCCCTCTAGTTCTGATTTGAAGCGCCTTGAAAGATTTCAGAAGAATGACACTAGATGAATGTCGCAAGAAAGAAATTATAAAGACCGATTATACTGTTTAGGCATTCTCCCAATTTTTCTTCCAAGTATGCTATTGATTTTCAGTCATTCCGATGGCGTGGTGATAAACCGAAATTGCCATACCAACGGGTCTTAATCAATGCTTGTCAGAACTGTTTCTAAATTTCAGTTATAAAACAGTAAGCCAATAATGCAGAACTACCAATTTAATATGTATGGAAACCAGACTTGTCAATGAGCCGAAATTTTTAATCTCAGCTCGGCTGGCTCGTTTTACATTTGAGAATTTCCAACTCGGCTCACCGCATAGAAACATTCGATGAGGCTCGTTTTGGCATGATTATATTTTAAAAATATTGCACTCTCAGTATTTTTACATAACTCTTAATATTATTTAAAAAAACATTTTAAAATATGATTACAAAAAAGTATATTCAATGAAAAAATTTTGAAAAATATGAATAAGCAAAAAATAAAAAACTAAACTGTAAATTTGTTTAGCTTAATAAAGCGTATCATATATTACATGCAGTGCTCAAGTTCTCGGCTCGGATCGTTAGAAGCTCGGCTCGTTGACAAATGTGATTGAAACATCATTTTAATCGGGATTATAGTTTTGTAATTTGAGAACATTAATTATAGGAATTGATTTATTAAAGCGCCAAAGCAATATAATATATTTGCAAAAAGATACAATTAAACTTCAAACTAAATATATAATATGTAGTAATAGTAAAAAATCAGTAAATGTGGTTAGCATGTTTGTGTCTCTGATTGTATTTTGCTGGTGAATAGCTTGAAAAGAATATAGCAACTATGATTGCAAACGGAGTATGCCAAATGTCTATTTGACCAATTGTAAATGCCTTGAGTTTGACAGAGAAACATAGAAATTCTGATTGGCTAGAGGTATTCATATAAATAATATTTAAATAACTTGTTATGCATAATTTGAAAAAATGGCTTTAAATGAATCCGTCCCTTCTGTATTCAATAAACTTATCAAACACCAAGATTTTGAAAGTAGAGTATCTGCTTACATCATCATGATCATGACCATATTTATTGGCATACCTGGTAACTGTACCATTATTTTTGTTCTCATTCGTATAAAAAAGAACGTATTTTCTCACTCAATGAAACGATGTCTCCTGCTCCTTGCAATCTTTGATCTAATGGCTGTCACGGGAATTGCATTCAAGTAAACGTTTATTTTACTGGCAGTATTTAATTTCACATATATCTCATAGCTTAATAACGTCATCTTTTCAAGCTTCAAAAAATAATTTCAGGAAAACAGGTAGAAATGTTAGTTAATTCAGGTACTTTTACCATATTAGAAGTTTCGTTTGGAAATGTGAGCAAATTTCCAGAACAAGAATGTTTGTCAGTTACTTCTTCAAATATTTTGTTGGAAAAGATGTATTTAAAAATAATACCTTAGTAAGATTTGATGAGAAACAACACTGTTTTACAAAAATTTGATAAAGTTGCCTTGCACTGGTCTAAATAATGCTTGTTTTATTAATTGCTAACAAATGGCTTTAGGAAGAGCACGTCAGCTTAAAAGCCATATTTTCAGGATCCTTAGTTTTGAGAAAACACAAAAAATTTGAAACGTAATACAAATATTTCTGAAACCTAAAAATTATTACACACAGCAAATATATTCAAAGTGCAATTAACATTTAAAATAATTTTCCTGAATGCACATTTAAGCTGATGGAATTTTAGTATGTTGTAAATTATATTTAAAAATAATTATTTTGAGAATTACTTTAAATCACAGCCGTCAGCTAACTGTACATGGTGGGGCCAAGTAAATTATAGACTAGTCAACAAAATACTTAATTCAATTATTAACATTATAGAAGTATTTTAAACTATTATATATATATATAAATATTTTTTCTTTGGACCACTATGACCTGCAAGGCTATAAAAAATAAGATCTTGTATTTTCACTAAGTTTGCACAACAGTAGTTGACAATCGATTTAAAACACTTTGTGGCAGAGGTGCTCAGGGGGAATATAAGTTATGGTCAAAATATATCATAAAAATACAAAATTCAATATAAGAGCCCCCGCTTGTTAACTACTTAGGAGTACAGTCCTGCATTGTGGCCTTGATTGCATTAAAGCATTGAAAATTTGAACATTAGATTGACCAACCATTTCTCACGCTTAAATGAAAAAAATCATTATCATTAAAACTGTACTTTTACAAATTGAAATGATGTGCTTAATTGACGATTTAAATTTTCCTTCACACAGATAAAACAGGTTGTGTATATATGCTTTGAATTTTATTCACAGCATAATGTTCTTTGAACGGGTTTCAAGCTATTTACCTGAATAGGATAACCATGACTGCACATTATATCGGGATATTTCTATTTTTTGTTTAATTGAAACATCCTCAAAGGCTTGGAGAAAATTATACATAATGTCGATTAAACCGATTGTATTTTTAGGATACTGCTTTAGTCATTAAAAAGAAAGTAAAACTTACTTTACAAGTTTTCAATTTTTTGCAAATTCTTTGTTAATTCAAAATATCTTAAAATAGAATTTAAGGTTTAAACAAGATTTTGTTTCGATCTTTATAGTATACACTATCTAATAGTACATCTTCATAGCGACATATTTATTAGCATCATGTTAAAATCTTTAAATTTATCACAAATTCCTATGACCTTTTGGCACAATATTTTTCTGAATCCATTTGAAATTTTTTTTAATTTCTTGAAAATTTTGAAAGCAAGTGGCAAAATTATGCATATTTCTTACAAATACATATCTAAGCGTCATTGCAGTACATTTTTTGGTAATTGATAAATTTTTTTTGAATTAATAGATTTGCATGATAATGGAAATTAAATTGATTGTCAATTAACACTCACGATCATTTTATTCTTGATTGATCACTAATTCCTTTTTGCCAAGGTAGGCTTTTGTCTTTGTTCCATTTTATTAATGGTAGCATCTGCATAAAATTGTTTTGTCAATGTCTCGTACATCATAGTTTTTATTGTAGCAATGATGGATGAGTTGTAGTGTGGATTTTAGGTCATTGACGTTTAGTATATATATATATATATATATATATATATATATATACTACAACAATAGAATATTGACTAATTTAGATACCTTATTCAATTTTTGCCATTTTTGTTGTTTATTAAGTTAAACGAAGGGCACTGGTGCCATTTTCGCTATGCTTTCACTGATACAGCTTATACAGGATCGGGTTGGTGTTTAGTTTGGGTCGCGTTTGAACGTCTTGTGGCGATCTATCTACCACTAGCATACAAATCAATATCCAACAAGCGTTCCACAGAAAAGATTACAATGATTATTTGTACATTGGCATTGGTGATTGGTTGTAGCCAAATCAGCTGCAGGCCTGATCCTGATGAAATCAATGTCTATACACATGAAGTAGGTAAATTATATATTTCAATAAAAAATAGCTATTGCGCAGATAACTGCTATAATATTTTGATTCATATTCAAAATTTTTGAATAACTAAAATCGGACTCGTAGATATTATACTAAACCATTTTCAAATAATTAGAGAATGTCTCTATCAAATTTCTTTTTTTCAAAATCATCATTATAGAAATGAACTTATTAATGGCAACCCTAAGTATTTCTTTAGTCTATATAAGTGGGTTATATTTTTTAGACCCAACCCAAGACAAATGAAAGTTTTAATATCTGACATGTTTCTATTCGGCCAAACAATTAAATTGTATGAGATTTCATATTTCCACTAATATACTTTCTGTCCATCATCCTTAGACCATATTTTCAAGTGTTGATATAAATATCATCAAATCATTTATTTATTACTTTGGCTAGCTCAAGTACAGTTCAGCAAATAATATATTTAAAAGATATCGCCCCCTGATGACTTGCTCAAAATTTATATTTAGACTTGCGTAAATCATGTATGTATATTCCGAATATTCAATTAAATTTTTTCCATGTACGAAAAATAAAATTTAAGAAATCTTTAAATTGATAAGTGTATTCTGTTTATTGAAGTACTTGTAGGCCCTAGTTCATTAATTTAGTCGTTTTTTGCCTATTAATACGAAAAAAATAGAAAATTTGCTTAGTTTGAGGAATTCAATAGCAAAAGGCGTGGTGTGTTTACATTAGAAATCTATTGAAATCATCAAACGAAACATGATGAACAAATGTAAACGCGATAATGCGCTATTGAAATCGTCAAATGAAATCAACATGAGGATTCAATTTAAATGCGTTCATGTGCTATTGAATTCGCTTGACGAATTCCTCAAGTTGAACCAGTGTAAACAGGGCTTAAAAACCCAACTGCTGTGAATGCCCTTGAAATAGCAATGTAGTAAACAATGAAAGAATGTTGAATTATTTCAACTATTTGTTGAAAAGATCAACTATGATAGGGTAGTTTTAATAACAACTGCACTAAATACTACTTGATATGTGAACAAGAAGAAAAATGCAACATCTGATGATTTTATTGCTGTTAGAATTTGTTGATAACCAGCCTCTTCATTATTCTGATTGATATGAGAGTTTCCTGTCCGGATTTAGTAGTCTGTGGGTAAGCAGTTGCAAATGAGGGCCAACTAGGTTCACATGCATTCTGATCATATTGAATTTATCCCTGTTCCACAAAATTTTTATAAGAATAACAATCCTATTAATGAAACTGACATGGAATGTAATTGACTGGACGGTGATTTTCTTAAATCCCTTTGCTGCATGACTGCAGAAATTGGACCATGTGGTTTGGGTATACTACTTTTAAAAGTATTTGTCGATTTGGTGGAATTCATGCACATGTTGAGAAGTGTAAGCCCTCATTGTGAAGGCTTTGTCTTCCTTTGCATTAATGTTTGAAAGTCAACAATCCTGAAAACCTTGACTTCAACCGAAATGAAAAGCTCATATTTAACTTGAAGGTGATTTGCTGTGCTAATAAATGTTGACATTTTGTGTAATTTTTTATTAATAAAAGAAAATATACATGGTAATTTCTTGGAAAATTTTCACATCTCATGTGAAATTAGCGCAATCCTATAAGCATCTAATGCGAATAGGATTAGAATGAAAAGGAAAATATATTTGCATTAGCAGACTGCCAGTAACTTAATTATATAATCAATGTCAATGTTATCAAATGACAAACAAATTTGGAAGACTTAGCCCAACTGAACTCGACCGAAAGTATTACCTTTTTTAGAAACAATTTCCAACTCAAACAAACATTTTCCTCAAGCTGACTATATATATATATATATATATATATA
>CABFPE010000279.1:830903-849834 GCA_900660155.1 Hofstenia miamia | reverse complement strand
TATATATATATAATTTTACATGTCATACATAATTTAGTTCACTGCTGTAAATGTTGAAGCCATCTAACGGAACTAATAATTTTTCATTTGAAAAATTATTTTCCAACTCAACATCAACAACTTTCGCCATCAACAAATCGTTTGAAAATACATTTTTTAAAGTATAAAGAACAAATGATAGTTCTCACTTCTCTAATGCATTTCTATGCGAATAAACGGAAATATTCAAGATATAGCAAATGAAACATGAATAATTCCATATATGATAATTATGTAAATACTACTATATGTTGTAAAACAATAATTAAAATAGTAGTACAAATTTAGAATTAAAACTATGCATGACTAATAATTTAAGTTCAGTGCAATAAATTCCACTAAATTCAATAAATGCGTGGCATGTGCAATTAACAACTTTGCATGTTAATTAAAAAATATCTTTAAGCTCTTAATGAACATTTTAAAACATTTTTGTTGATCATGTTATACAGTCATTATGATAATATGTTATATTACTAATCCCAATGAACTACAAGTTGTTGGGTTCTCTAGCAGTCGAATGGCTGAAGAGTGATTAATGCCATGACCAGGGTCCAGTAATGTATTCAACCAAATATTTGAGAATGGGTAGTAAAAATTTTGAATTTTAAAAGATATGTTTTAATTAATTGTTTTTGTATATTTTCACTAAACATGGTATTTATTTTAGTATGAATGATTTGAAGTAAATGCAATATTAGTTAACTGCATTTGAACAACCTTTAGGTATCAAAGAAAAACGAACATTTAAAGATTTCTCATATAACTCACAAAAAATGCGAATCCACAATTTCGTGTTTATTAACCAATGTATTTGTCAAGATAAAGAAAGTGAACCTTCATTCTTCATTGTTGTCATCAAATCCGAATTTAAAAGGATTACTGCAAAAAGCACCTTATGAAGTTCCATATATTACAGGGATAAGTCTAGGATCTATGAATTTAGTGGGCTACAGCCAAATTTGCAAATTGACTGAAATTTTAGTTTTAAGAATCCAAGTGAAGTGACCTACATTGAACAGAACTGGAAATGGTCAGGTCCAATCCGGTTCTACATGTTATGGTTCTCAAACATTGCTGTCCTTTCAGACTGAGATTTATTAAAATTATACACTAATTTATACAATTATCATTCATTTTTAATTTCAATACACATAATCAAATTTGAACAAAATCTTATTTATAATAAAAAGCCACCCAAATCATTTGACACATTAATTAAATATCAAAGCCAAGTCATTCATTGATTAAAAATGTCAAATTAAATGCAAGTCCAGGCTCTATGAATTATAATATAATAATATATAAAGTCACAAAATGTTTACACATATTCAGAATTTTAAGATCTTTTTGTATTGTTTGCAGACCTTAAATCTTAAGAAATCCATAGAGATCCAAGGAATATACGAATTTTGTTGAAGTTATTATTATATAAATGTAAGAATAATTTGTCTCTTGTGAATATTATCTTTGGATTTTCAACATCTTCAAGCAAAAATCTCAAAATGTGCACATTAATTTAAAAGATAAGAATCATTTATGTTGCAAATAAGTTATTGAAAATTTGAGCCTTCTGGTATTGTTGTGAATGCAAATAAAACTTTTAGGAGTATGGTTAAGTTTTCTTTGGATTCAGGTATCAGAAACACCTTTTAGTAGTTATATCTGCGGCAATTTCATCCCACTTTTCTCTGATTGGTCGAAAGGTTTCTTATCTGATTGGTTGAGAGGTGGGTGGAAGGATGTTCCACTCTGACTCATGGTCTGTGTTAAGGATTGGATATTGACAGAGGTGCTGTAGTGACGTCATGTATAGTCAAATACTTAATAATTTATGTGGTCAATTTAGTTTGCATGTTTTGTTTTACTTTATTACATGCACACACTTGTTTTTTGTTAATATGTGTGAAATCACTGATTCATATACTTTTACTAGTGAATTACTTATATTATGTGGCCTAATTTAGTTTGCATGTTTTATTTTACTTTACTTACTTGTGAATATACATGACATTGTTAGCTAACTATCACATTATGATATTATGTTTGCTGACTAATGATTAATTTTCCATAAAAAAATTCCATGTGTTTTCTGTCACCTAGTCTATCTACATTTGCTAGAAATTTTAATTATGTTTTCACTAATAGATGTATGTAGTTTTTGCTGACACAAAGTAAAAGATATATTCGTCATACTTAAACATTACAGGTGTAAGATATATAGACTTACATGATAAAGACAATTTTGCTTTCCAAAAAATTATACATGTGATGCTATTAGTAAGATATACATGCTGCTTTTCATTAATACACAATTAATATATTAGTTTTACACAGCAGTCTTCTCTCTGCATTAATTTTTTGGTTTATATGGATTTTCTGGGGCTGTACAGATTTTAGATTGTTACATTATTTGTTGACTTTGCATCGTTTTTCCGTTTTATTTGGTTTATGACTCTTGCATGGCTGCATACATTTACATGATTTTCTGCTTTCCACTACATTTTTTGACTTTTCATATCTTTTTTCTACAGTTTATTTGGTTTATGACTCCTGTGTGGGTGAATGCATTACATGGGCTTTCTGCTTTTGTAACATTAATGCATGAATACAATGACATATTCACTATTCATAGTTGATGTTGAATTTTTCCATCAATAGAAATGATTTTGAATCATTAAATTTGTAAACTCCATGATGTATTCACCATTCTAAATGTACAAATTCTTGTAAATAGTGTATTATTCACAAGCAAATAATACAGACACATGGTATTTAAAAGATAGAATTTCAAGAAAACTACAAAGTAATATTTTTACATAGAAAAACAATGTCTATAAAATCAAGTAACAATGACAAACTCTGCTGACTTGGATGTATATGGATGAGTAAACCAATGCTGAACATAAATTAGTTTAAAACAAACATTAAAAGCATGTTTGGTGAAAAGAGAAATATTATATCATCATATATAGGTGAATAAACCAATACTATATATAAATTAACTTAAAGCAAAAAGTTGTATGATGGCTGTATATAAATTCATTTAAAGCAAAAAATGATGGAAAGAGAAATATTACAACAATGTATATGGATGGTGAAAATAAAATGTAAACAATCATACATCAACATAGCTTGTTAATTATAGATGCATTTGAAATCAAAAACACATTGCCTTCAATCTTTGACCAGTCATCAATTGGTGTCATTCTTTATTGTTATATGGCAATAAACAAGTCTTTTTAAAGTGAAGCCATCTTTAAATGAAGTGAAACATGCCTTAAATTGTTTCTACATCATTGAAACACCATGTATGGTGTGTAAATTAGAACAAAGAACAAAAAAACTTTGTAAACATGACTGCTTTTTAAAAAATTAATTTCATTTTACTAATTATTTATTGTAAATATTTTATAAATTTTATTTTTCAAGTTAAGTATTTTGTTAATTTATTTTTTTCAATTTATTTCTTTGCTAAGAATTGCTTTGAATTATGGCATTTGACTGAAATCAAATTACTGGTAAAATGTATCAGGTGTTTTGATGATTGAAAGGTCATGAATTTATGCTCTGTATTTACTGATAATGTCAATATGTGTTCTCTCTCAACATCAAAATTTTATTGTTACTCATTGTGAAGAGGCTGGTGTTTTTAGTGCTTTGAAATAAGAAATTCTCTTTTTGCAGTTTTTGCTAATGTAATTTGTTTCTTTACACATTGCATTGATAATATATGTAGTGTTTCCTTTTGCAAATCAAGTCTTTAAGACATTATTTGTTGATGTTAGTAATATTAAACATGTACTAGCTGTGGAAATGTTTGAGGAAGAGTAAAAAGTTGCTATTAGGGCCACCCCAAATGTTATTACCAACAGTTTATTATATGCAAGGATAGAGTGCAATATCAATCAGAGACATTATATTTAATTAATTGTATCTATTTAACTGGTAACTAATATATGTGAAAATTTAGGATCTAAACTAAACAATATGACTCTGGTTGTGGTAACCAAGGAAACCAGTAGAGACTGATATCAAAAGTTTCTTTGTTTACTCTGATATACACCATAATAATATTATAATATTACTACTTAATATATACATTTATCATTTATTTATAGTGTTGTTTGATTTGTTTCAATTTATTTCAACTTTCTAATTTTCATAGTAATCATTTGAAATAGTGCAGTATTTAATTATCAAACTACTACAATGATTAATGATAGCAGTATGAGATTTTGAACTGATTCCACTTGAAAAATCTTCATAGCTAGAATTCAAAAATATTTTAGTGTTCAAATTTTCTAATAGGTTAAGATCACAACTATGTGTCATCATGGTTTTGATCACTTTTGAAAGTACCTGTTTTTGAACAGATGTAATTCATTTTAAAAAGATTATGCTTGCTCATTTCATTTGAAAAGACCTCCTGATGTTGTTGTACAATGTCAGTTCTTTCATTTTGTTCATAACAAACTTTGTTAGATTCCTTCTTATATTGTTTACTGTTGTACAGCTCATATGTTTATAGAAAACATTACTTATTTTAATTATACTGGAGCAAATGTAGCAAGTGAGTTGTCAATATTACATTTCTTCAACAACTGGACAAGCTTAATTAATTGACAATAAACTTAATTTAATGATTGTCTGGAAATGTGTGGCCCTAAATTAATAATAAAGCAATAAATACAATTAAAAAGAAATTTTTTTCAGATGTTCAATACAAAGGTATAAACAATTTTCTTCACTTCTGAAATCTTACCACCATCCCATTTCCCTCAATGCAAGTAGGGAATAAATGGTTATTTTATTATTAAAAATTTAACTTTTGCAAGTGTCAACCTTAAAAGTTTCTTAGAAATGCTACTACTTAAGGTAGATATCTAAGTTAGATATAAAATTTTAAGAGTCATGCTCTCTGTACTCTCTAATTTAAATGTAGATCAAATAATGCTTATAAATTGTAGATAAGATTGTTTATGAATGACATAATTATTTTATTTTAACTTAACACAATATTAAATATAGCCAAATACTTAATCAATTCTAGAGATGCTTAGAATGAATTCCTAAAACAGCTTTGTTAATAAATTGCTGCTTTGTGTGTAAGGTGTATTGATGTAAATCACTTGATTTTGTTTGCAGTAGTCCTTAGTTGTATGCTGCTTTATATATTACTGCACTACAAGTACTGGTAATCATTAAGCAAGGCTCTACCATATAAATGAGGAACAAACAGATATAATAAGTTTTAAATGATGATCTATATATTCATTGTACATTCTAAGCATTTCCTAAAAAAATTTTGTAAATATTTACAAACAAAAATGTGAGTTTTACAAAGAGTTTGCTGTCTGTTAACATAAATTCTGTTAGGGTCTTTGAAAGAAGCTAGATTGTATGGTCAAAGCCCCAAATAAAGGTATCTGCATTCTTTCTTTTGCTATCACTACAAACTATTGACTAATCTCTCACAGAAGTCTTGCAGGTTTCCCAGATCTATGTTTTGAAAAAGGCTGTTTTAATACCTTTTGGTTACTAGGTTTTGTTATGTAATTTAAAAGACACACTCAAAAGGCTCACTTCACTTACTGTTTAAGCCTTTTTCCCATTTAAATTTGAGTTGAAAAAAATCTATCAGATACTAAGTATTTATATGATAATTGCCTCAATTGTAGATCATTGCACTTGATATGCATAAGCAACGAATTATTTTGTTTTTTAGAAGGACTAAGTTATTTTTTTCTCTTTCTTATAATATTTTGTACATGCACATACTTATTTTCTGTTTTAGGTGCATTGTTTAACTCAAGCTTTGTCATATAGAGTTGTTGTGCATATAGAATCTCCATATGTCATGTCCTTTGATATAAATTAAATGTTTCACACAAGTTAGTATTAAAGCTGTGCAATGTTAGCTTTACTAACTACCAGAGTTTGAAATTCTGAGAATACTTTGCAACAGCTATTTCTTATTTGTTTGATGTGAAACAAGAAACTCCTGATGAAGCATTTTGTGTAATAAAAACAATCAGGTGTTAAAACAATGTGAATTAGTCCACTTTTGCATATCTTTATTACATATTGTGCCTTTTAATGCAACATTTTGATAAGTCAGTATTTCAGATATAATTGTTAAGGCAAAATGTTGTTTAGATTTAATGATTTATAAATGTAAATCTATAACATAGTGAATGGCTACTAATATGAAGTTATTTCACTATATGTAATTGGGCGTGTGCCTCAAACAATATCTAATATATCTTGTGAAATATTTTAATAGTTTATCATTTTACATTTTAGAAAATGTTGCATGGAACAAAAAAATGAAAACGTGACAATGATGCACAAACTAAAGCTGAAATAAAGAGACAAAAACCAATAGAAAGCTACTGTAAGTGTTTTATAAAAATCATGAACACTTGGTAATTATATTTTTTCAGTTAAACTAAACCCCTGGTTTCAATTCTCATGACTACTCAAGATGATACCTCTGCATCAAGTCAAATAGTGACTTCTCTGGATCAGGATGATGCCTCCAATTCACCTCAAAAAATTACTCCTCACTCTGATATTTCTGTATCACTTTCCATGATTTCTGAGTATGCTATATCTACTCCAACTCTAGCTACACTTGATTCAGATACTTTGTTGACTATTTCTCAGATTCCTCAAAATCCTACCTCCAATTTAACTACAGGGGCTCTTCAGTCTGATACTTTGACCTCTGCATCTGCTACAGTTGATGATTTAAGAACTGATGCACCACACCAGCCAAACTGTAAATTTCCACTAACAAAATTTAGAAATCAGGAACATGCATTTAAATCAAATTGGTTTGCTGGAAGGAAATGGCTGGTGTATTCTATAAGACAAGATGCAACCTTCTGTTTTGCATGCTGGAAATGTTGTTCCTCTTCATCTACATGTGAACAAGCATTTGGACTCAGCAGGTTTCATAATTGTAAAACTGCCTTGGAAACAAATCATGGATTTAGTAAGCATGAAAAATCTTGTGACAATATACAATCAATGGCTAAGAGTAATTTAGAGATTTCTAAGTTATTGTTCAAAAAGCAGTTAGAATGAAACAGGCACTACATGACATCTTTAGTTGATGTAATTAAATTTCTTGCTATAAATGAACTCTCTTTTTGTGGTGATATTGAATCTAGTCCACTTGAAGATGATGTTTTCACTCAGGCCTTTTCCTTAAGCTATTCGAGTTTTCACTGCAAAAGGATAAAAAATTTCTGAAATAATTCCAAAAGTATAAATCAAAGGATACGAAAAATGAAATCATATCTATTTTGGCGGCCATGGTACAAGAGAAAGTAGCTTGTAAAGTAAAATCTGCTGATGTATCTTTCTATTCAATAAAAGTTGATGGAACTCAGGATCCCACTGGGTGTGAAAATATTTCCATTGGTGTATGTTCAGTGAAAGAAGGTGTTCCATTTGAGAATTTGTTAGCAATTGCATCATCTGATAAAGTTGATGCAGATTCTCTTGTCACAGTGATTTTGAATACTTTATACAGATGTGAATTAAATCCAAAACACATCATATGTCAATGTTATGATGGCGCTAATGTGATGGCGGGAAAACATGGTGGCATTCAAGCAAGATTACAACAAAAATTAGAAAAGAAAATACCTTATATATATTGTTTCAATCACAAACTTCATTTGGTCATTGTTAACACATTATCAGAGGATCCTAGATTTGGACAATATTTTCAAGTTTTGCAACACATTACTAGAAAGTGTAACATCCTCTACCAGTGTTAGTACAGTCTTTGTGGGTAGGGATTTACTAACTAGACACTGTTTAGCTTTTGTATGTTTCTGTTAATGAAACATAACTAGACTTAAATCTTCACTATTTAGGTGACAAAGCCATACAGCATTCTCTCCAAAGATCAATAGTGGGCATCTGCCCAAAGCTGATCTCCACATCCAGTTTCACCAGTCTATCAATGACCCACTTGGTTGAGTTCCACCTCTCAGTTCAGCGATATAACTTCCTATCCTAGCTCAGTGTATACTCAAGACAAGACACAATTCGACTTAGACTCTATTTTGCAATAGTCTTTCATGAATGTGCAAACAGACTTGTTACTAGCTGCTTAATTAATATTACATGTAGCCATTACTGAAATATATTGGCTTTAATAATTAGTTTAATGTTGAGCAGCTTCCTAACCTACATTTATTAGTTAGTACATGCTTGGACACTTTATTGGTCATTTTGTAGTCACTAATTTGGATCTGAAATAGTAATAATATATTACCTAGGTTTTGGTCATCCAACTGTATTTCAAATTCATTTATTTTAATACATGTACTGAATAATCACTAGTCAGCTAAACAAGAGAAAAACCCCTCTACCTAACCTAAGTGCACTTTCATAGTCTGGCACCAAGACCCTAGAATTGATCTCAATGATGGATCCAGACCACTACTAAACACAACTCGTTTAGCTTGACATCATAATAAATATTCAAACTGTATTAACAGAACAAAATAAGAATTCTGAATAAAATTCTTTATCAACTACTTACAGGGTTTTGAATCTATTTATAGTAAATTCAGAAAAGTACCTGTTGATTTCAAATTTGAACTTTTGTCTGCCAATATGGCGGCTAAAAATAATGGAAGCAATTTCGCCCCCTCATTTTGCCAAAAAGTATTATTATAGACAGACACTAATCTCTCATAATTGACACTTATTGCTGTTTGGTTGCATAATACAAATTAATCTAACTGATCTAATAATTTTACAATATTCTTAATCATCATTCTTCTTCAATCTTCTTCTCTTGGCTTTGACATTTAGCAGCTTGATTAAATTTGGATGATGCTACACACCCTCCCCAGCTTGCATTATTTTTAGCACAGCACATTCTCCATGTACTAGTGTGTCTGCTTTCCAAACTATTGATTCAGCCTCCTGGTCTTCCCATTTGGTGTTTTCAAATTCAGCTTGCTTTGTCATTTTCAGGACTGCCTCTCTTTCAGTAGTAACTGTGTTGGCATATTTTAAGAATCTCACTCCTTGGATGTTCTCAACAATCAGTGTGATCTCTCTTAGCTCATTGATCTTCTGTGAGAATATATTGTAATAATTTTGATAAAGTTGTATACCTTTCATTCCAATCATTAGTATCATCTGCGCATTGGCCCTACTTGTGTGGGCTAGATCTTTTCTTATTTGATTGTCTGGGTAAAAGAATGTGAACACCTTCCTTAGGCTTTGTGTATTTGCCAAGTCCTTGTAAAAGAAGCTGATGTTATCCATTACCTCTTGCTCACTTATGTCATTAGGATCGTTTTTGTTGATTCTAATCATTGTCACAATCTCTACTCTTTTTGTGACGTCATAGTAATGGTATTTTCTTTCCCAGATATCTGTCCAAACAATGTTGTTAACCCTGGAGAATAAAATTATTGCCTTCAGAGTGCAGCTTTCTATCTCTTTTCTTAAATTCTGTAATTGTATATTAATGGGTTTCTCATGTGTATATAGCTGATATGGTGTTATCATTCCTTTGATGTACACTCTTTCCCGATTATCATTCTTCAACATTATCTCTTTTGATTTCTTATAATAATTACATTCTATCATTGCTTTAGTCTTTTCTTCCATGTTTACATAGGATTTATATTCATGTAGGAAATCTTTGGCAACTCTGACTTATTTTAGCAGTCTCCATCATGGGAGGACCATTGGTATTGATATTGTTTCCAGTAGCATGCAGATTAAGATTTTTGTCTTGATTTGTCTTTCTATATGCGCATATGGACCTGCTGTTGTTGGTGCTGTTGCAAGGCCTATCGTGGCGGGGTAGTTCATTTTTCCTTCTGAGATTGTGTTCCAGAATGCTTGTGTGAGTCCTTTTCTACTCAGTTTTAATTATATCTCTTCCTTGATGTCTATTCTTGATGTTATGCATTCAATGTCTACTGCCAATTGGTTGTATGGCTTGAGCAGTTCTTCCAGTTCCATTCTTGTGAATGCTTCTGTAAACATTGTAGCTACAGTTTGCTGTTCTTTGATATTTTGGAAATTTCTTTCCTTGATTTCTCTGGCTTCTTTTACTTGGACTAAGAAGCATTCATCATTGGTATTGATCCACTTGATTGTTCTCACTGGGCTCACTTCTCCCCACTTCTCAATATTTATTCTGTCTATTGTCTACTGTGTTTTCAGGGATAATAATAGCTGTGAGAATGTTAGTAACTCCTCTTCTTCCATCATCTCCCTTTGTGTCTTTGTTACCATTTCACAGACTTCCACTGATTCAGTTATTCCACCTTTCTTCATCATTTCCGCATTCCTTATTATTTTTGTAAATGTACATTGCGGACTATCTCACTCATATCACTACATTTCGTTTTTGAGTATTTTCTGCACATTCTTTAGTACTGCTGCTTTTCTTATCTCCTTGGTGCTCACCAGTTTTTGTTTTGTTAGCCATGTCCACTATCAACGTTTTTCCCATCAGGCTTTCATTCATTATCATGCGACTGATTATATTTTCAATTGTTTGTATAGGTTTCTCTGCTTTGTTAGGTGACTCCATTTTTTCAATGTGGCCCTTCAGAAGCCAATTCTTTGTTTGTGTGTTGATTGGGGCTAGTGCAATTTCAAATCGTTTTGCTTTTATTAGTTTGTGTCTAACGTGTTGCGAAATCAGGAGTTTTATGCCTGCATTCTCATTTGTTAGTATCACTAATATCCATGCTGTCATCCTATATTGGATTTCCGGCATGTTTTTCTCTTCAAATACCAATTGTTTGAAATCCTTTTTTGTGTTCAATTCATATACCTGGATCACTTCTGTGAGTGCTAGCTCTACTGATTTGTGGAACTTTCTTGATGGCGCCTTGATATTTATTTCAGACCAGGTCTCCTCTGTTTTCTGTTGTAGTTTCATATTTTTCCATATTTTCTAGATTTGTTGTAAGTGTTCTTGCCTCTCTGTGAGGTTGCATTTTATGAATAGTGTGTTAGCTTTTTCCACACTATCCTTATCTGCCATCAATTCTATTGTTTTGGTTTGCTTGTATAGGTCGATCACAATGCATGGATCTACCATTATTGTATAAATTTGCGCCCCATAATCTATCTGTAGATTGAATCTACGTGTAGCTGTGTCATCTGAAAAGGAAGTTTGCTGGTGCTCAGTTCACAGTCCATGGGCTGTGAATCTGTGCTAATAGTTTCTACTGATTCACCCTTGAGTCAGTTCACAGTTACTCCTATTGGCACTTGACCAGTTGTGGTTCCTGTGGGGATAGCGTCAGCCTTGAATTGCTTTTGCATCTCCGCAGTTCTTCCACCACTTACACCTTCCCCTGCAACTCCAAGTGTCTCACTGCCCTTGAATCGGTGTGTCATGGACTCTTGGAAGGAAAGTTGTGCTGCTGTGCACCAGTTTTCTGCGTGCCCTTGAATTGGCTTTGCAGATCCCTGGTGGGAGAGGCTTTTTGTCCTTTGGTCTCCCTGCCCTTGAATCAGCCTTGGGGACTACTAGGACGCCTTCATCCCTGGAGTTGACATCTGGTTTGAGAACTTCTGTGAACTCTCCTTCTCCTGTTTGTGGTTGAGAGTTCCCCTGGTTGTTGATTTCTGTGCACTCTTTTCTTCATTGGTGGGTGCATCATTTTCTTCTAGATTCCTAAATTCAGTTAGTAAATTTAAGTCCCATATCTCAGGGTCATATATAGGTTCTTGCTGTCCTTTGGGGCAGCACTACTCTCTCTCTTCTGTTTTCATCTCTGATGTCTGTTGTGAATTCCTCATCAAACCATTCTTTGTGTAAACTGTCTAAATCATACAGGTCGTATATAATTTCAGCATATTTCGAATTCAGCATTTTTGTCTCTCTTCGTCTCTTTGATATCCGCCATTGTTCTTTTCAAGATTTGAAAATGTAACAGTCTATAATTGTCTAGCATGTATTCATTGTTAGGTAGTGTCTGTGTTATTGTGTGAGGGCCGGACCATACCATTTTTAGTTTCCGGACTTGGTTTGTGTCTGTGAGTTTCATTGGTGTGAATGAGTATACTTTATTTCTTACTAATCATCACTGATTTCTTTATATTACGATACATCGCTTCATGGATCCCTGTAATCTGCTTTCTTAGTTGATTTACATATTCGTTATCCAAACTTTTGCTGTAGTTGGTATATTGCATTGACAACAGAGTTGTCGCCTCTCTTCCGAACATTGCCTTAAAAGGTGTGACTCCTGTTGTTGCATGTACTGACATGTTGTAATAGTATTCGCCATATCAGCTATGATTAGTTCATGTTTGATAGTCAACATTAAAAACAAAATAGACAAAGATGAACTCAATTTTTTAAAAATATTCTTTAGGAATACCCATTGTTATTCCAAAAAGAGGTTCCTACATTTAGTGTTTCTAGTGTGAGACTGGGAAAATCCACAAGAATTTTGCTTTGGAATTCGAGGAGGGAATAAATATCTTCAAGCAATTTCTGTTGGAAATGAAGAGCTGGAAAGAATTACGAACATGTTTGAAAGAGTGGAATCCTTCCTAATGCCTTCTATTGGAACAGAAAATGCAGAAAGTCCTCGATATAATCAAGAATACAATAATGTGAGGGATATATTTGATGAAAAATGCAATGATTTCATTTAGAAAATTGTATTTAAAGTAGAAAAAGTATATGATATTTTTCTATTCCAAGAAAGTTTTAATAAAATTGTTGAAACAATAAATAAAAAAGAGCACATTGACATTTTAGATCTAGAAGAGTCCAATGATGAAAATTCTAAGTTGCGTAATTTGCAGATGAAATATGCAATGGGAGCAGCCTTTGGAGGTGCGGTTGTTAGAGCAGTTGGCTCCCTTTGCACAGGTGGAATAGCAATAAAGACAGCAACGTCTGTTATTTCTAATTCTGCGCTTCGTGTAATTTCAGCACTCTTACCAGCGAGCAAGGCAAAGTTTTTTTGAATTAGTTTTTTATAAATTGTAGTTAATAAGAACATTCTGATTATTTTGATATTTATTTATGAGTCTAAAATTGGGTCGCACCAATTTTTTAGAGAAGAGAATTATAGTAATAAGAGTCAAAGTAAATTTATTGCGAAATATATGTATACAAAAAATCTAAAAACATGACAAAAGAATACAATATAAGCAACTAATTAACTACACATTAACATGTACAACATATAATAATATAATCAATGTTTGTGTAGGTGCTCAAAGTTGAATGTATGTTTTGAATGCATGAAGTGTATTACTGTCCCTTAATGTATATTAATAATGATAAAATACAATACGATTGTTTTTAGCTGACAAACTAAGCATTTTGTATAATTTGTTATAGTGAAATTGTAAAGATATACTTAATTTGTTTTAAGTTTTTTGGATGGCGTGTTGCCATTTTTGTCTTGTTTTACTATCAAAAGCTATTCATACACTGTCATTAAGGAAATTTAACTAATGCGTGTTGCAGCAAAATTTGCACACATTAAATATACGTACAAAAACAATTCGCGCAATAACATTTTCAACCAATCACGTGCAATCAGGTGATTATTTAATTGTACATATTTATTTTATGCATAATTATATTTTTTGTAATGAATGAATTTAATCGCCGAAATAGGATAATTTCTTTTTTTGCAATAGGCATTCCAATATGCCTAAGTCTTTTACAGTCCAACATTTTGTTTTCGAACGATCTATATACAATGTCAGAAAGGCTGGTAGTGATGGAACAAACAAAAAAATGTCAAACACAAGCCGAGCTGCAATTGTGAGAAACAATATTGACAAGAATGGTATATCATTAAGAAAGTTGGTTAAAAACATAATGTTACTCACAGTACTATTTCCAGAATATTCAATAAAGCCAACGTGACTTGTTACAAGATCGCCTCTTTATTCAGAATATCAAATTGAAAGCGTGAAAAAAATTTCGGAAAATTGGTTGTGAGTGCTAAAGGAAAAACTGTTTTCATCGATGATACAACTTAGTTTAATTAAAAAGTGATTATATTAGTGGTAATAACCGAGTTTTCACTAAAGACAAATCTAAAACACTCAATAATGTAAAGTTTATGGCAATGAAAAAATTTCCAACTTGGCTGTTAGTATGTGTGCATAAGTGCTGATGGAATCAGTAAGCCTTTTTTTATGTAACGCTCAAACAGTATCACGGGTCAGATTTATCGTGAAGAATGCATCCGTACAAATTGATAAATTTTATCACCAATTACTATCCAGATAAAAGTTCTATCATGTTTTGGCCTGACCTTGCAACCGCTCACTATGACAAATTAACAACCGATCTTATTTCATCTCTTGGTTTGCCTTTTGTGGCTCGAAGTGCTAACCCTCCACAATGACGTCTAAGTAGACAATTTTTTTGGTCAAACCTCAAATCTGAGGTATACAAAAATGGTTGGGAAGCAACATCCATTCGCCAATTAAAGCAGAGAATCAAATCAATAATGGATATGGCATCTGTTCAAAATGATTTTGCATCAATACTTAGAAAAGTAAGATGTGTGGAAAAAGAAGGTCCATTCTCCATTATTAAGTCAAATAACTAAGTTAGTTTATTAGTATTTATATTTTTGTTCATGAATAAATTGTATTTTTGTTGGTTATATTTTTGTCATTATTTCACAGTAAACTTGTGCAAATTTTGCTGCAACACCCGTTAGTTGTATTTAACTTAGACCGTTGTACACTGTCATAAACCCATTTTTAACAGACAATAAGGAATACCGGCTAATTTTGATAAAATTATAATATAAATATAATATACTTTAATTGGTAATAATAGATTAGCTAAGTCATTGAGTAATGTAATTCAAATTTTTTATTGCCAAATGAAACATTTTAACATGAATATTGACAATTATATCATTTGATAAATATTTTACTAAAAATATGCTATTTGCAAAGCAGATATATTTGAAATATGTATTTTGTAATTGGCTACAATCAATCTTGGTTCTGCCTTGCTAAGCAATGTCTTAATTTTACAACATAATTCAAATATTTATAGCATGGAACAATGTTTGCAATATCCATAATTTTCAACAACATAAAGAAACGTAATTAGTTCCATCAAAATTAATTTAAATACATCCGTTCTGTGAAATGAATAGTCGGTGGTGATCAAATTGTGTTCAAATATTACTTAATGAATTATGATGTTGTTTTATATGTACATAAATCATATTTTTGATAAGCTAATGCATGATAAACATTTATTCCAGCAATTTATTAGAGTTATACCCATGCATAAATAGAAAAAAATCTTAGATTTTGCAGATTGACATTTGGAGACCTTTGAGAAAGAATTACAAATTTTCAATTGCGGAAATATTGACAAAGTATTATTTAACAAAAAATGAAAATTTATTTGCATGTGCTCTTTTTTAAAAAATAGTACTAAATAGTTAAAGAAATATCAATTTTATTAAAATAATGTAAAATTAAATCTTTAACATGTCAATTCTTTGAAAACTCTGAATGGCCAAAAATCGTAAATAAACTTTGGATTATATTTTCAAAAATTGCAAACATTCAACGTTCTGATTAACCTTGATCTACTAAAATCATTTTCATTTATTAATTTTATATTTTCTTAATATCATAAAACAAATTCAAAATAAAAGATCAGTTCAAATTAGTCCCATCAAATTAATCGTTGTTGTAATTGCCAAATCAGTGAACAGATTGATGAAATAGGAATATCATACTCAATTAAAAAACACAAACTCTGTGGAGCTTTTATTGGATTTCATAATTTAAGAAATCTACTCATAAGTAATCAATATATATATATATAAGAATAGAAAATATTTTTTGAGAGTCTTCTGCATAAGCAGCTCTTATATTCTGTAGTAGAGGGTGCCCTTAAAAGGAAGAACTAGCGTATAGCTGCAAGGAAATTATAGCATTTGTACGAATGTATATTTCTCGTAAAATCTAATTAGTTTAAATTTTAGGAATACAACTGCTTTTCAGACTCGTGGTGTAATATACACAGCCATTGCTTTTATAACATGGAAGTTTGTGAGTTAAAACCTCACCAAATCTTTCCTAAAGTTGCTTATTGATTATATCTAGTTTAGTTATATATACTTGATTTTGTTGAGTAACACAAAATGAAAACAAATATAACGAATAGATTGGGATGGAACTAATGTCTCTCATCAGGAAATTAATAGCGACAGCATTCAAGATATTGTTGATTGTAGGCAACATCTAAAGAAGAGCACTTACTCATGATCCCACACAGTAGATTATAACATTAATCACAAAATTAATTAATCACCATAATCTAAATTTGTGTTTTAGTTTTTTTACATTGTGCAATTATATGTTTCTGATCATATTTTGAGAGTAAAGCAGTATCAGAGGCGTAGGCCGGTCATGTAGCTTAGGAGGCCTAAGAAAAATATATAGCAATTTTATTGTAATATTCCAACAAGCTACTTACTTGGAGGGCAATCTTGTTTCAATCTAAGGGCCTTACTCCATTAATCAGTATTTTTATTGCTTTTGGCAAAGTAGCGATATATAAATATTCTTCTATTCTAAGTGAAAGTGTAGATAAAGAAAATTTTATAACCGAAAGCTCAAAAGCGCAAGTAGTGACAAAGGAAATTTGAAAAAGAGAAAGCGACAACAAGCGAATATTTATTAAGCGATCGGTTCACTGGTCAACACCGGCCGGGAGGTGACCGGACATGTTTGGTAATTGTAATTGTTGCATTTATAAAACTTTTCTTAAATCCGAATTAGATAGACTGCTTGTAAATATTTAAGCAACTTTTGTAAGAGCAAAATATATATATATTGAAAGCTTATTTCATTGAACAAATAGTGAAGGTTAAAGATTTGCACGATGCTAGTATATAATGCTGAAATGTTACTATATTTACGCTTAGCAATGTGTTTAAAGATATTTACCACATTTTTGGATATTTTTCAAAACATATATGAAAGAATCGTAAAAAGTTAGACTTATACAAATATCTGGCAATTTGAACTCTAAATCAAAATTATAATTATGAAGTAAATACTGTATATTGATAATTTAACTATTTTAACCGTACTATGATCAATAGAAACTGCAATTTTTTTAGCTACATGTGTTGCGTATATATAGCATATATATTTCGGATATTTTGCAGTTTTAGGGAAAAATGAAGCTAACTTCTAGATAGACCAAGCTTTGTAGGCAATAAGATTGCTATTCATATGATTCCTTAGGTTGACAGTAACAGTAATAAAATAATTAAAGCAAAAAAGATTGATGGTCATTGGCAATTACACTGAGAGGCTGTAAAAAATCAAAACTTATCAAGGAACTAATTATATAACAGTTTGTCTGTGTTAGTATAAAGCATGTCTGTGGTGGCGGAAAGTTTTTTGGTTAGGGGAGGGGGCAAGTTACATTTATTGTCCAGTACTTTAACTAAATTAAGGCAATTTTATTTTATTTTTTTGATTTTAGGTTGCAACTGCCCTCTTTCCAACGGCATAGCCAGGATGCCGTCGGAGAGCCACCCCAACGCGCAGTCTGACTCTAGACAAGGGCCATGGGTTTTTTACCAGCTGATAGGGCAGCTACGAGTGTCATTGTTACTAGTATAACTGGTTACGTCTAAAGAATATTAAAAATGGTAAAACACGAAAATAAATCTAAAGGACATGTCAAAAAAATTTTGTTGGAGTTTTATTTAAAATTTATCTTTAAGTGCTTAAAAACGTTCTGAAACGTTTTATTATTGCTATATTATTTTGATTCTGAACATCTCAATGCGTTTGCAAATTACCGAAAATCACTTTTGGTGTAAGTTTAAGATCTTCTCTACTCACTGCACATTTAAATATGTGTTTTTTGATTAAAAAAATTGAATATAAGTTTACATATTTATTTATATTAAAATTATTAGTATAAAATTGGTTTTTTAGTATAAATTCTATTCTACTATTTTAGCTACCAAAATGGAGAATTGGGGAGTACCAATCAATGTCTACCTTTACTCTAGACTCTTGGGTGAAACAGAAATATAAAGGAAACCCAATTTTTAGCTTTAGTTAAAAGTTCTTTAATAAACTACGTTAAATTGTTCAATGATATTAAGTTAAGAGATATTGAAAATTTGGCATTTTAATAAATCGATTTCCTTTAATTGCATATGTCTGTTAATCCATGGTTTTACTTTAGTTTACGGCAATGAAGGATTTCTTACAATAAAATCCAATTATAAAATTCTTTGGTTATATTATAACAGTGTAACAAAAACTATGAATAAAACGTCCAGACGGCCCTGAAATTTTTGTGAAATGAAGCACGGAAACTGGATATATTAAGTTGGCCGCTGAATTGACCTAGATTTTGTACAAAATTGTATTAGTATATTCTAGAACATTATATCAATTGTTTCATTCATTTGAGTAGTTACATATCAAACAATTGATAAGAAGTTATTTCCATTTCACTATACTTTAAATTATATGGTTTAGTTAGTTTATTAACAAAAAATTCTTGTAATGAATTTAAATAAGACGGATTAGGGACGTGCTTGGGCCAAGTTGTATACCTTGGCTGGGACTATATTGCAAAGGGACCGGTATGATATCACGGCTCATTTACAACTCTTGGTACTTCACTTAGCTAAAAAATTCTTCCCATAGCCTATAAATGTATTATGATCTTTAATACACAACATGATTTAAAGTTGTTCTAAAGTAGCATTCTTACTTAAATAATACATAAATTTCCAAAAATTCCATTTTAACAAAAAATGTATATATGAAGTTGCAACGTAGCGATATCGATATGTTGAGAGGTAAACAAAGTACTATATATATA
>CABFPE010000279.1:808544-829722 GCA_900660155.1 Hofstenia miamia | reverse complement strand
TGTATATATATATATATATATATATATATATATGCAACCCCAATAAGAGATGAACATGGATGGAGTCAAAGCATTGAAGAAAATGTTAGTGAGAAAATCGACAAAAACCTTGCATTTACTATGCTCAACAGTTCACGTTAGTCAACTCCAAATACAATGAATATTATATACATCTATATAAACGATGTGTTGAAAAATATTTAGACTTTTTAAGTGTCCAATGTTTATACATTAATTTCTCATGTTAGTCTATGATTTAATTTAGGTTTTTCAATTTCAGTATTCATAGATTTTTATTATAATTTTTATTATACGCCTTTTGCATACCCAGCATTAATGTTGAGTACAAAAATATATGAATTCCCTATGTTTTCTACTACTATGATTATGCGTTTGTGTACGATTAACATCTTTTGAGTAAAACTGTTGCGAGAACAGCAGCAAATGGCATTATGACAGGATGAACATACTGCGGTCCTTCACAAGTTTTCATGTGGCCCACCCAGAGCTTGTAATACCAAACTTCTATTTGCTTTCAATCAATTGTCAATTTAAAATTATATTCACTTGATTTTCACAAAATGAGTGTGTGATCTACGATCAAAAAAGTTTGTCGCATATACGGTTACATGCAAATAAGAAATAATGATTATATGATTTATATCAAAACTGAACAAGGGCAGTCGTTGGGATTAAATTACTTGATCTATTGAAAAGGCGTATACATACGAACATTAATGATATTCGCAAAGTGTTTTAATTAATGGCGCTTCAACATTCAAATCTTCTACACTATGCGTTTAGGTTATTTTAGCTTATTGTATCCAAATGTTTATGTAAAAAATTGAAAGACGCTAGCATAATATTTAATAATTCAAAATATGATGAAGGATAATATTTTTACAATATATTTTTAATAATTGCATTAATCAGTTGAGAAATATCAATTTTGAAAAATTTACTTTCAAATTAGTGTTTTCAAAAGCTAAGATAAAATTCTTTGTAGAAAAAAATTGAAAACACAGAAGAATTCTAAATCCATATTCAGATAGACAATGAAAAGGTCTTTAAAAATTTTATAATGACTTTTTAGTTTTGCATTTTTAACTGCATAAATTAGAAACTTGTTGTTTTTGTCTTAGAAAATTGATATATTCAAGGAAACAGCTAGTGAAAAAATTAGGAATTTCGACAGATTTTTTGTGCTTAAGTTTTTTCAAATGTGAATTTTCTGCTAAAATAAATATTTTCAGAACCCCCTAGCATATTTTGCAGTGTTTTATTTAGTAAATTTCCTTTTTGTCCTTATTGATTTCCCAGACATCTTGTATAGCCAACACCAATGATTTTTGGTATTTCATTTAATCTATCTGTTCAACAATTTAAAAATTTGGGAAATATATAATCTCTTAACACTCCAATGCATTCATAAGGTACTCGAGTACCCATGTAGAGGTTAGTTTGTTATTCTTTTGATTGTATTTATATCAGTAAAAGATAAATGATGTTTTCAAATAAACATATTTGAGCTTATAGAGCCATCTCCAGTAGCTATAAAAATTATTCCATCTCAACTTACTTGATTTTATAAAAATACTTTGTTTCCCTAAATCTAAATAATTGGTTGCAATAGTTGGTGTATATTATCTTCTGTCGTATTTAAAATTGGTTGAAATGATCTAATTAAAGTGCTGTCAATGAATTTCAGGTGTTTTGCTTTAGAATTTTTTGAATTGTTAACCCCATAGTTTTTGTCCACAATTGTTTAGATGTATTAAAAGGGTTGAATTAGATTCGTGTACTTTCGCTCTTCTAATTCGTTGACGACCGCAATATACGATATATTGTTCACCACATCATGGGCATTGGATCTTATTAATTACATTGGATTTATCGGATAAGTTATTTGGTGATTTTAGCCAAGCTTTGCATTAGGTTTATGAAAATTATGAATCTTACTTTGATGAATTTGATTCTTTTCATTTGATGTATTGTATGCGTTCTGAGATATTGGATTCTAAATTTTATGAATGCTTCATTTTGTGTTGGTGGTAGCTTTTTAAGTAATTGTTTATTCAATATATGTATCAATAAAATGGCATGAATATTCCTTTTTTGTCATTTCTGCCTAAGGTTTGATCGTTTCTTGGTTTATATTGTCATAAGAGCTGCAATATCGTATATTCCATGTATAGATCCCTTAATTGAGGATAATTTGAAAGGTCTTGGAGCATTTGAATTAACGTTAAGTGACAAGCCGGTAGCTGTTGGTTGCTTGTGTCTTCCATTTATAAATGATTTTGAATTCCTCATTATTTTAACATTTAAAAAATTAAAAATGCTTTTATATTTGCATAAGTTGATAATGGAAATAACGTAAAAAATCTTATCTAATCAAAATTTAAAAAATGATAAAATCAAGCTCATAATGGGAAAAGAGAATGTTTTCCATAGAAATTGAACGTATATTGCTTTCGACACATTGATTTTCAATTGAAGAAAGGTAAATGTTATCTTTAACTTATACCTATCTTATTTCGATACATAATGACAAAGTTGCTTAGATTTTGTATCTATTTTTGTTTCTTGTAGTTTCGAAAAAATTGCACTTAATTTATCGGATAGTTTCTTATTAATGCCACCACAAGAATATGCAATTGGCCTAACTGGTATTTCTGGTTTATAGACCTTGCAAGATGTGCTATTACTATAGATAGTTTAGTAATCTTGTTTTGCTTATTAATTAGATCATTTCATATACATAAACTATTGCTACTAATTGTTACGATTTAATGAAATTATTATTTTATTATTATTATTAACACATTACGCTCTTTACAAACAAGAAAAATGTTGCTCAAAAGCGAATAAAGCACTATCTATCAAACACTATACTAGTATTCCCTGAAAAGATGAGTCTTCAAATTCTTTTTGAAGTTGTTCAGATTAGAAATCGATTTAAGGTTCTCTGGTTATTTGTTCCACAATGATGGACCGCTTACTGCGGAATTTCGAGCAAATTGCTGAGACGAGCAGCGAGGTATCTGGAAAAGTTGTTTAGCAGATGAACAAGTACGACCCAAACAGGAAGTCATATTTAAATCGACGGTTTCTAGCAAATACGTTGGGACTACGGGAGAATACATGATTTTGTGCATGAAAAGCAATATTTTGAAAGATATCCTCTTAGTAACTGGTAATAAACTATTATTATAAAATCAGGTAAATTTAGAGGGAATAATTTGTAAAGAACCTGACGTTGGCTGTGTCAGCTGAAAGATATTTGAATGTTTTTATTAAAATAATTTTCAACTATTTATTCAAAGGGTAGTAAATGATTTCTTAGAGATTCAGTATTCCAGTTAACAATTTTGGTTGTTTTTACGTTGTTTATAGTTGTTTCATACTTTTGGTTGTTGCAGCAACCACTAACATCATTATAACAACTTTAGTAATAAATAATCAGTGAGCAGATGTAAAAAAGGATTTGTGAACCCTTTTTTGAAATTTTAAATTTGTAAAAAATATAATATAACAGATAAGAGAATTTTCAAAATAATTTATTCATTGGACACCTTGAAATTGACTGTTAAATAAAAAGTTACATTTGAGCAGAAGATATTTTTCACGAATTATGAAAGTACTATTTCAAAAGTGTACTAAATTTTAGATTTTTAAATTTTTGTTAAATTTGGCAGATTTTTATGCTGATAGTTATCATTTCTATACAAGACATTCATTTAAATGTTTAACAAAATGTTTGTATTGAATATATTTGACAGTATCTGAAACAGTGGTCTGCCCTATGTTGGGCTTGTGTTTGCTTAAACAGCACTGTTTTTGAACAGCTTAGCAACATAAATGTTATTCTGCATATAAAAGTAATGCTAAAACAATTATGTGGGCAACATAAAACAAAGTTGTTACGACCTTAAAATATTGCTTTTTTAATCATAGAAACAACCAAAAAGCAACCTAATGTGACGTTGTTGAAGCAACGTTGTTTCAACTGATGAAATGGTACCATTTCGACATTAAAACACCGTTGTTTTTGATACATAAAACAACCACATAACAACACAAAACAACATTTTTTAGCCCTTAAATTGTTATCTGGGATGTGAATAGTTATGATAAACAACTAAAAACAAATCAATGACTCTTATGAGACCTATTTAATGTAGTAATGTCCGTAAAATAGTGATGGTAATAACAGAAACTCAATTCATTACTTCTAATAAATATAAATTCAAAACTCATTTTCTACAAAAGACATACATATTCAAAATCAAAAGTCGGAATTATTTCAACATTACCGACTATTTTCTACTAAATAATCAAATGGCAGTATTTAACGATATTCAAAAATGGTAATGAAGCTGCTTCTTTGGTCGATCTATTAAATTTATTTGTGAACATAGATGAAACAGCTGTATTTTTGTTACCTAAAATATTTGAATTTATCTGAAATTGTTATATAAAAATTCCTAGTTTGTACATTTATTCATTAACCTTATTTAAGTAAAATAATTTGTAGTTCCTTGGTCTATTGATATTTAGATTAAGACTCTGTGTAGCAGGTTCATTAGTAAGTGTGCAATTATAAACTTATTTTGAATGTCTATGCTTATTAGGCCTGCAGAGACATTAATTATCAGCACACAATTTTAATGCTAATAACCATATACTAACGCATACTCAGAAATTTGTGGCATTTATTAATAGCTGGTTTACATTAACAATACATGTGCCCATGCAAAAATCAGTAATTTGTTTCGATTGCTTACACGTAAATAATTTGATTTGTTCGAACACTATAGACACCAATTGATCGGATAGTTCAGAGCACTGGTTCTTACTCACCAATATTTACAGACAGAGAGCAATAAAAAATATGTACATTAGATTTACTTTCATTAAATACGAACGGATCTCCAAGAATTTTCTAGGACCCCATAAATGATCAGATAAGCATTTCAGTTTTTGAATATATATATTTCAGACATCATTTCACATTCCTCAGCTGTTCAATGCTTACATATATATATCTTCATGCTTCTAAAAAAATGTAACGTTCATATGGACTGAAAAATTCATAACATATCTCCTATTTTGCCAATATTCATTAAGATATATGTATACATGTACAATAATACTAAAAATACTTAACTAATGTTTTTAAATTTCATTTAATAATAGACTTTTGTGATAGATAAAAGTAGTTAATTCGGACTTTGATCATATTTAAGGTACTTCAGAAAAGATGGAGGTAATATTCATTTGTAGGTGCTCCTGTGTCCATTTAGCATTAATGGTTAAGAACCATTGCTATTAACTTTTTCTCTGTNCATAAGTTGATAATGGAAATAACGTAAAAAATCTTATCTAATCAAAATTTAAAAAATGATAAAATCAAGCTCATAATGGGAAAAGAGAATGTTTTCCATAGAAATTGAACGTATATTGCTTTCGACACATTGATTTTCAATTGAAGAAAGGTAAATGTTATCTTTAACTTATACCTATCTTATTTCGATACATAATGACAAAGTTGCTTAGATTTTGTATCTATTTTTGTTTCTTGTAGTTTCGAAAAAATTGCACTTAATTTATCGGATAGTTTCTTATTAATGCCACCACAAGAATATGCAATTGGCCTAACTGGTATTTCTGGTTTATAGACCTTGCAAGATGTGCTATTACTATAAAAAATTTAGTAATCTTGTTTTGCTTATTAATTAGATCATTTCATATACATAAACTATTGCTACTAATTGTTACGATTTAATGAAATTATTATTTTATTATTATTATTATTATTATTATTATTATTATTAACACATTACGCTCTTTACAAACAAGAAAAATGTTGCTCAAAAGCGAATAAAGCACTATCTATCAAACACTATACTAGTATTCCCTGAAAAGATGAGTCTTCAAATTCTTTTTGAAGTTGTTCAGATTAGAAATCGATTTAAGTTTCTCTGGTAATTTGTTCCACAATGATGGACCCCTTACTGCGAAACTTCGAGAAAATCACTGAGACGAGCAATGAGGTATCTGGAAAAGTTGTTTAGCAAATGAACAAGTACGACCCAAACAGGAAGTCATATTTAAATCGACGGTTTCTAGCAAATACGTTGGGACTACGGGAGAATACATGATTTTGTGCATGAAAAGCAATATTTTGAAAGATATCCTCTTAGTAACTGGTAATAAACTATTATTATAAAATCAGGTAAATTTAGAGGGAATAATTTGTAAAGAACCTGACGTTGGCTGTGTCAGCTGAAAGATATTTGAATGTTTTTATTAAAATAATTTTCAACTATTTATTCAAAGGGTAGTAAATGATTTCTTAGAGATTCAGTATTCCAGTTAACAATTTTGGTTGTTTTTACGTTGTTTATAGTTGTTTCATACTTTTGGTTGTTGCAGCAACCACTAACATCATTATAACAACTTTAGTAATAAATAATCAGTGAGCAGATGTAAAAAAGGATTTGTGAACCCTTTTTTGAAATTTTAAATTTGTAAAAAATATAATATAACAGATAAGAGAATTTTCAAAATAATTTATTCATTGGACACCTTGAAATTGACTGTTAAATAAAAAGTTACATTTGAGCAGAAGATATTTTTCACGAATTATGAAAGTACTATTTCAAAAGTGTACTAAATTTTAGATTTTTAAATTTTTGTTAAATTTGGCAGATTTTTATGCTGATAGTTATCATTTCTATACAAGACATTCATTTAAATGTTTAACAAAATGTTTGTATTGAATATATTTGACAGTATCTGAAACAGTGGTCTGCCCTATGTTGGGCTTGTGTTTGCTTAAACAGCACTGTTTTTGAACAGCTTAGCAACATAAATGTTATTCTGCATATAAAAGTAATGCTAAAACAATTATGTGGGCAACATAAAACAAAGTTGTTACGACCTTAAAATATTGCTTTTTTAATCATAGAAACAACCAAAAAGCAACCTAATGTGACGTTGTTGAAGCAACGTTGTTTCAACTGATGAAATGGTACCATTTCGACATTAAAACACCGTTGTTTTTGATACATAAAACAACCACATAACAACACAAAACAACATTTTTTAGCCCTTAAATTGTTATCTGGGATGTGAATAGTTATGATAAACAACTAAAAACAAATCAATGACTCTTATGAGACCTATTTAATGTAGTAATGTCCGTAAAATAGTGATGGTAATAACAGAAACTCAATTCATTACTTCTAATAAATATAAATTCAAAACTCATTTTCTACAAAAGACATACATATTCAAAATCAAAAGTCGGAATTATTTCAACATTACCCTAATACTAAATAATCAAATGGCAGTATTTAACGATATTCAAAAATGGTAATGAAGCTGCTTCTTTGGTCGATCTATTAAATTTATTTGTGAACATAGATGAAACAGCTGTATTTTTGTTACCTAAAATATTTGAATTTATCTGAAATTGTTATATAAAAATTCCTAGTTTGTACATTTATTCATTAACCTTATTTAAGTAAAATAATTTGTAGTTCCTTGGTCTATTGATATTTAGATTAAGACTCTGTGTAGCAGGTTCATTAGTAAGTGTGCAATTATAAACTTATTTTGAATGTCTATGCTTATTAGGCCTGCAGAGACATTAATTATCAGCACACAATTTTAATGCTAATAACCATATACTAACGCATACTCAGAAATTTGTGGCATTTATTAATAGCTGGTTTACATTAACAATACATGTGCCCATGCAAAAATCAGTAATTTGTTTCGATTGCTTACACGTAAATAATTTGATTTGTTCGAACACTATAGACACCAATTGATCGGATAGTTCAGAGCACTGGTTCTTACTCACCAATATTTACAGACAGAGAGCAATAAAAAATATGTACATTAGATTTACTTTCATTAAATACGAACGGATCTCCAAGAATTTTCTAGGACCCCATAAATGATCAGATAAGCATTTCAGTTTTTGAATATATATATTTCAGACATCATTTCACATTCCTCAGCTGTTCAATGCTTACATATATATATCTTCATGCTTCTAAAAAAATGTAACGTTCATATGGACTGAAAAATTCATAACATATCTCCTATTTTGCCAATATTCATTAAGATATATGTATACATGTACAATAATACTAAAAATACTTAACTAATGTTTTTAAATTTCATTTAATAATAGACTTTTGTGATAGATAAAAGTAGTTAATTCGGACTTTGATCATATTTAAGGTACTTCAGAAAAGATGGAGGTAATATTCATTTGTAGGTGCTCCTGTGTCCATTTAGCATTAATGGTTAAGAACCATTGCTATTAACTTTTTCTCTGTAAAATTTACTGGAAAAATATTTCTGCTACTCAGGCAGAGTTTGCAATAAAATTCTGCAGAATCAGTATATAATCATAATTTTCATCATTATTAAAAAGAATTTCTTCATTTTCATGACGTTATTCTTTGTTTTTGTATATTTCAATGTGCATCACATTATTTTGTTCTACAGTAGTAAAGTTAACTGAACATATGGAGTGATAATTGTTTTAGCATTTTCAATTTTGTAAAATTGCATGGTTATTTTATTTACAAGGCCCAGGTCAATACTCTATGAATATGATTATCAACATAAATAAAGTTTCAATAGTGAGAATATAAAGTTATATTCAAAAAAAATATTGTTGTAAAACATAATGTCAAAGCATGAAATACACAATTAGAGCGTGATTATTCTTTATGTGGACTGACGGTGAACAGCGAGGCCGTGTGAATGGGTACCATTACCCCATTCAAAATTTGAATTTGTGTCTTGAAGTCAGATCAAAAAGATGCAAACGCAAGTGGCTTAGATCCAGACCAACTCTCAAACGCAGTCAAACATTCATTTTACTTTTCTATTGAAGAAAGAAAAAATATATTATACATTAATTTCATTTTTTAACCTTATGTCCCTCTAGGAAATTTTCAAATTCTGTGATGACTTCAACAATAAATATGTAAGCAGTTGTAATTCATTAACAAATAAAGATTTTCAAATCTAAAGCATCACAGTGTAGAGAATTGTCTCCTCTTTCTTTTTCGTTCTAAACTCGTGACCTTGCTCAGACCTTAGTGTGAAATAAACTCTAACTACGATATAAGAGCATAAATCACTTTCCGAAAACCAGAATGTCTATTTTTTAAAATGTAATTAACTTCGAATTTTTCCTTTTGAGGTTTTCCTTGCTGTTCAAACGCTTAGATTTTTGTAAAAATTGTTGATTGGTTTGATTGGATTTCGTTGCTTTTCTACTATTGTATGTATTAGATGGCAGAAGCATTCATGGTTGCATATTCTTACATTATATTTCACATTGCGATTTTTTGGGACCAAGCCCGGCCCGATGCAGCTTAGGTCCAAGCCGAGCCTGGCCCATTTTAAAATACCAATTATTCGGCCCAAGCCCGGCCCGGCCGAAATTATTTTCCTTTTGCACCACTGATAGTGTCTTTTGATTCATAGAGGCCCATAAGCACTACATTATGCAATTGAATGGACAATTTTCATAATAGTAATATTTGCATGGGTGCACATCCTCTTTAGTCCGTCAATAATGCCAATTCAAATTTCATTGTTAACAATGAACGTGTCATACAGGGCCGTAGGTCTGGAGCAGACTGTAGCCCTGCTTGTAAATAATTACATTTGTTTGCCAAATAGCATTGAATGTGCATTTTCTAAAATGTTACCAATGAAGACACAAATTTTCTAAATTGTTTTAAATTTGTGCATAGATTAAACTAATATTTCTCAGAGATTTTTTAACTTTTTGTTGGTTTCTTTTTAAAATTGTTAAACATTTTCATCTCACAAATTAATAAAATCGCAAAGATCCGCTTCTATTGTAATCCTTTGCTTAGACTTTTATGGAAATCATAAAAATGTTGGCATTTATTGTATTGAAATCTTAAATGAGATAAGGGCGATTGTTGGCATAACTAACAACGATTTATCAATATGTTCAGTCTCCAGGTATTTTATAATTATCTGGGTATGGCAAAATTTAACTGCCAATTTTGCATTGCAATCGATTATTGCAATTAGCCATTTGCGTGTAAACAAACCTTAGGAAAAGGTAACCACAACAAGAGCATTTATATTCTGCTACTCTTTTATCCAAACATTTTATAAAAAGTATATGAAGATGAAATTTGAGTTTATTTGAACTTGTATATGTATTTTTACACGCTCTACAAAACTACTGATTTTTCACTAAAATTTTTGACAAGTTTTTCCACCAATTTCATTCAAAGTAATGTCAATTTCTCTTACTACAACAATTAATGTAAGCTTTTGAGCAAACCCCTCTTAAAATATTGCAACTCCCTGTTCAGTACTATGCTCTACCACCAAGGTATCATATATGTCACGTTTCCTAAGTTCTTACTACCGCAAGCAGTAATTTTGTAGTATTATTATTGCCAAAACAAATTATTTCCAGGATTACAAACGTCCCTTTTGTCGTTTAGAAAACATATCATTTCTTATACATTCAATTACTAAAATTCTCTTCCAACTTACATCAACTTACAACTGCACAAAGTAAGTGGAATTTTCAT
Source organism: Hofstenia miamia (assembly GCA_900660155.1). Classification (NCBI taxonomy): domain Eukaryota; kingdom Metazoa; phylum Xenacoelomorpha; order Acoela; family Hofsteniidae; genus Hofstenia; species Hofstenia miamia. Next base: position 819,103 of record CABFPE010000279.1, on the reverse strand, counting down.
AAACGCTCTTTGCCTATAGCAGACAAAATTTAGATGTTAGAAGTCTTTTACTTGCCAACAATGCAAGGCTGATTAAATTTAAAGAGAATGTTTTTTGTCATTTGCAAAGTTTAAGTTTTCAAGTGAACTTTTTCTTGTATTTCAACTATCAGTTAAAACATTAGGTCCAAGCACGGCCCGGCCGAGCCTGACCCATTTAAGGCCCAACCCAATTCCAGTTCGATTATTGTCCATTGACAAGAATTAACTTTCTAAAACCAAATAAAATAGAATAAAAGAATATTTCCAACAAATTTTTTCACAAAAATATCAGTATCTAAAAAATAGTGTAATCATTAAGAGCATAAGTTTTATTAATGCACACAAAAGTAAATTCATTAATAAATAAAAATATGTGTGCAAGAGTGAGTTTCCAGATTGCTTGAAACCCAATAAGAAACTAATCTTTGAAATTATCACATTTTACGACTAAACCTATTAAAAAAAATAAATTCTAAAATTTCATATTTCACATTGTTGAAAAATTTCACTTCATAGGTTATGTTGAAACAATTTCCCTCCATTAACATTTACTACTGTTCTTTTAAATAAAGAAAGGAATGGGCATCTTTGTATAATATCAAAAAACTAAATTATGGGCTTATACGCAGGATGTTCTCACAGAGGACATTTCAATTATGCTCAACATGAGTAGTGGAAAGGGGACGAAGCTTCGGGAAATTTGAAAAATTTTGAAATAATTGTCACTGCATTTTTAATATTGATTTTTTCTTGGAAAAAGAATATTGATATAAGCAATCAAAATCAATGTAAAAACCTGACGGTGGGACCTTCCACCATTTCTCAATTACGTTCTTGCTGAACGCCAGAACAATTTTCTAATAATTTTCTCACAATACGAACTACAAAGAATTCAAGCATTAACGTAAATATAGACTTGACATTTAATGCTGGTCCATAATACTTAGCATGATGTTATAGCCAGAAATTTGAATTTTTAGCATTACAAATAATTCCTCAATTGTGAGCTTTAATCTTATACGAATTTCTGTTGACATTACTGATTTCTGATAGATGAATATTTATTATTAAGCAAGTTATCAAACCACTTTGATAATAATTTGCTTCGAAATAATATCTGAAGTCAACAATTGATTTTAATTTTAAACATTTCAATTTCAATTATTGGCGTTTTGAGAGTCCGTTGGCTTCTCGAAGAAAAGAATTTCAAGAAGTGATAAGACTCGAATTTTAATATTGTTCAAACAATCTACGTTTAATCATTGGTAGAGGATCATATAGGCACATGTTGGGTTAGTTTTTCAATGCCATAATGGGTTGGGGTTGATATAATTCACAGTATCGGCAGCTACATTTATTTAAATTTAAAGATAATTAAAATCATTAGTCTGAACATCGTCGACTTGTTACTTAAATTCCCGGAAATTATTTTTGTTTATTTATCAATACATCACTGAATACATTAATGACTGAATATCAAATATTGCACTATGATGATTATCATCGTAAATTCTCAGCAAACGTTAACAATGTAAACAATATCTGCAGTCGAATGAAAGAACTTTTCAAATCTATTGTTCTTATTGGATGGACTTCTAATGAAAAGTTGTTCCTCATGAATGTTTTACAACAAAAATTCTCAAGTAATGGTCGTGTAAATCAACTTGATGCACTTGCAATGAATCAAGGATTGTGCGCATTTAATTACAATTTCAAAAATGACAGCTGTTCGTTTTTGATCTCTTGCAGTGATAACTCAATTTTTTCAACTGATGAAAGGACATCATCTCATTTTTTGCAATAATGCGTGTTCTAAGCTCTTGCTTGATTGTCAACATTTTCCAAAAATTACCTCAAGTTTACTATATCATGTCCTTTTTCAAAAACCAGGAAAAAACAAAATCTAGAAAAATTAGCAAAATTATATTTTTGATTTGCCAATGGTCCTCACCTAACGACTTTGAATTTGGATTGGAAGGAGGGTCTTTGTACCTTGAATCACTTGGTTCAAGATATCGAGAGTTCTACAATCAGTTAAAAAATAGCTTTTATAAAGTGGAATGTTTTTTATTGCCGTCTAATGACTGCCCTGATTATAATAGTTATTATTATAGATTCATTGAAGAGTGTATTATAAACGTTGATGTTTCATTTGTTACAAATTGTTTTAAAGAACGTCTCATCAACATGACTAAAAATGTTAGCTTGAGGGCCAGAGTTAATCTTGGTTATTTGCAAGATGTTAGTAAAGAAGCACGATTAGCTTTGAATATTATCCGAAGCGATACTTATCAAAAATTGCAAATAAATGCAAGAAATATTGACGCACTGTGTTGTAAAATGCACTACATCTATAAAGGCTTTACATTTGTTGGTCCAGCTCGATGCGGTAAATCATATTTATTGAATGTTCTTAGAAAAAAAATTATGCGCGAAACTGATAAATCTCTTCATGGATTTCCAAGTAGATTTGGGCTGAAGGTGGTAACACATGGATTATGGTCTTTAAGCTGTCAAACTTCTGTTTCGAATGTTTCGATATTATTAAGTGAAATTGGAACAGATATTTCAAATTCCCAAGATTTGATCCCAATCATAGCTTCTCTAAACTCTTGCTTGATAGTCAATTTATCACAAAACTTTGTCTATGAAGACTTAAAGTTCGTCGAAAATTTCCTAGATAACTCAAATACTGTAGAAATTGACATAGTCTTTCTTGTTAGAGATTTTGAACTTCGTGAATATAGATTTGGATTAGTAGGTGGACATAAATATTTTCAACATCTAATAAATACACATGAAAATGGAAAACTTCTTCAAAAAATAAAAAATAAATTTAATACAACGCAATGCTTCTTAATGCCAGCAATTTCTTCAGTTCAAAGAACGACTACCTTTCGATATTCCTGTGAGAGAGGAATTTTTGATAAGTACTGTCAGATATTTTATTGACAGTACCACATATGAAAAGAGATTGTTCACCGCACGACAGAATCAAGAAAAATATTTGAAGATATTACAAATAAGGACGAAGATTTAGCAAGATATTCTTTTGATAGGTCTAGCAATTCGGACTTATCGTGTACGGATAGCATTGCTACTTCGGCTCACAAGTCATCACAGTTCAAACAGACAAAGACTAATTCTACAGTTTCAAGATCAAATTCCGATTATTTTGAGGTAAAAAATCAAAAAATAGATGAAGCTAAGAAAAATAAAATGGATGAATTATCAAGATATTCTTTTGATAGTATTTATAGACCTCATCCACTGCTACCACTACTCTCAGTTCAAATTTTAGCTATAAATAATAGCAAATTCATTCTGCATGAGGAAAGTATTAGTCAAATTTGCAAAGAGATGAAGAATAAATTTAAGTGTATTGTGATTGTTGGCCGAACTCGCAGTGGAAAATCCTACTTTCTTAATGTCTTAAGAAGAAAGCTTTTGAACATAAAGCACGAAGCACTTCTTGGTTTCAAGAGTAAATCAGGTTCACGAGGTGTAACTGAAGGCTTCTGGTCAATGGAGTGCTCTACACCAAATGACGATTTTTCATACATGCTTTGTGATACTGAGGGTACTTACGAAATAAAAAAAGATCCATTAGTTTCATCCAAATTGTTCGCCATATCAGCTGTGATGAGCTCATGTTTGATAGTCAATATTAAAAACAGAATAGACAAAGATGAACTCAGTTTTTTAAACATTTTCTTTCGGAACACCGCTCGCCTTTCCACAGACAAATTGCCACATTTGGTGTTTCTTGTGCGAGACTGGGAAAGTCCAGATGAATATTGCTTTGGATTACAAGGGGGCAACAATTATCTTCATTCAATTTCAGATCGGACTGATGAACTAAAAAGAGTTATGAACATGTTTGAAAAAGTGGAGTGTTTTCTGATGCCTTCTATTGGAACAGACAATGCAGAAAATCCACGATATAATGAAGAATACGAAAATGTCAGGCCTAAATTTGATCGATATTGTAATGAATTCACTGAAACTGTTGTAGCTAATGTTGAGAAAACATATCGGACTTCTCTATTTAAGGATAGAATTAGCGATATCGTAAAAATAATAAATAAAAAAGATCATATTGACATTTTAGATCTAGAAGAAGCAAATAATGAAAATTCTAAGTTACGTAATTCGCAAATGAAATATCTAGTGGGAGCAGCTGTTGGAGGAGTGGTTGTTGGAGCAACTGGCTCCTTTTTCACAGGTGGAGCAGTAATAAAGGCAGCAACAGCTGTTGCTTCAAACGTTGCCCCTCGTGTTGCATCAGTGTTATTATCAGCTAGCAAAGCAAAGATTTTGTAGTGAACACTTGTTTATGATGGAAGACTTTAAATCTCTATGAATAAGCTTAAGATCGAAATAAAAATATAATTAGCAATTAATAAGTTCATTTTTAAATGTAATTTATTTTTTTAAATGCGCACTACCTGCGGAACGCTTGTGAACATTTTCTTGACTTTTTTAATATTCTAGAAAATAACACCATATCTTGCCTTGTTGAAACATGATTTATTGACGACAATATTATTAGCATTTGGAATCCATCACCAGAGACTATGAATATCTTCAGAAAAACAAGACAGAATTGAAAGTGGTGTTTTAGCAATTGTCCTTAAATATTATGAATTTATTCGAATTTCGATTCACTTTGTCAACATGACATTCTCGAGAGTATGTAGCTTCAGTTCTACTATGGAAGAAATTATGTGTTACTTTTAGTTACTGCACTCACATGCAATTTCAAAATGAATTTATCGAATATTTATGATAGATACAAACATACCCTATTGAGAATCCAATAAGTGGGTATGACCACTTTTAATTGAACAATCTTCCCACACAAAATAATATTACATTTATTGATTACATAATTATCAACCACAGAGATCGGTACTCAAATTATTGTTTTTCATTCAATCTCCTAACACGTTACTCAGTCAGCATGTATAGAAATAGTTCAACTTTCCATCCAAACCTTTAATATGCTAAAATTTACTGACAACCTTTAGTACTGTTCATAATGCTAGGTTTAGCACTAGAAAGCCTAAGTGATCAGTAGTGGGGTAGCGGGCCCATGTAATTTAGGGGCAAACAAAAAAATATAGCAATTTTATTACAATGTTCTAATAAGCAACCTAATACTTTCTTTGAGGGAAGGGCGATCTGGCTTCAATCCGGAGAAAGGTATGACACAACCCCCCCCCCAGTGGCGTTGGAAGTGGGGTAGCAAGAGTGGAAATTGCCACCCCAAAAATTGCATTGGGGTGGCAATGCTACCCCAATATTCGTTTTAATTTATATGCTGACTCAAACTTATACTGCAATATAGTTGCAGATCCACACTGTTTTTTAAATAGTGATTTATTGTACTCAAAATCACATAAATTTGAATCCCCAATTGAATACTTTAGTATGAATTACCTTGAAACATATAATGGCATTGGACAATCATTAGAAAATGCGTAGGCAATCACGTGGTGTTAGTACTCATTATCATAGGCGTGCGGAACGGGGCAATGGAGCTAAAGCCATGGTCACCTCCTATCGATATCGTAGTTGGTAAAAATTCGAATACTACAAATCGACTAATTGTTATTTGGAGATACTGTAGCTATTAGTCTTATACCGTGCAAAATTCTAAAACAATAATAATTATATTTGTATTAATCCCGGAATTTTTTCAAAATCTGATGTTTTCGCAAGATGTAGGTGGTCTTTCAAAACAAAGAAAATAACAGAAGTTAGGTGTTGTTGCTATCGGCTTTAGACCTCCTGATTCTCTAATAAATAGTACCTTGAGTTTGTGAAAGTTTCATAAAGAAAACGAAATTTTCATTGAAAAATGCTAAATACGTTCAAATACTTCAGAGCAAGAATAATTTGTAACGCAAAGTTTCATTACATGGGCGCATATTCGTCACTATATGTGTCAATATCCAAAAATTCTAATTTTTCAAAAATGCGAATATTTTTTGTGTATTTAATGTCACATTGATAAGTTTTAGGGTTGATATCATGTATAGGCAATTTTCTTCATACAATATCACAGAATTGTCTCATTCTATTAACTATATAATTAACGAGTTTGCACGTACATTTGCACAGAGACTTGAATTAATTTTCAAATGCACGATTTATGTTATTGTAGTGTTGAAAAAATCAATTATTTAAATTAATCGAAATACATATAATTTGAAAATAGATTGAACCAAGAGGCAAATATAAGTTTTACTATTGTTATGTAATGTGATTGATGCATATTTTCAAATCTAACCTAACCCACACTCCCAGAATACATTTCTCGAAAAAAAATACGCTTGCATTTATATGTAATCTACATACATTAACCCGTACACACGGTTTTAAAATATTATATGTAAAATTTGTATGAATATAAATACATTTAATTCTATATAAATATATCCCAATAAAAAATCTGAATTTTGACGACTTAAATGTACAAATTTAACTCGAGCTCAAATTTGATATTCTATATGAACTCTAGTGTTAATAATTTATATGAGTCTACGTATGGGCTCAGAATTGTAAATACATATCTTCATGTTCTAGCCTAAGTAATTCCCAACCTTGATTATATCCAATTTCCTGGTAAAGTATAAAAATTTACAAGAACTAACACAGTTGTTTTTTACTTAGAAAGATTTCTAATGACAAAAACTATTCAAAATTAGTAAATAAATACTGATTTAAAATTATTTTTGAGGGATTCCAAAATATAGAAAACTACAGTGCATATACAAATAAAATAGTGCTTTATATACAGTTAGATCAAATCTGTAGTTCATAAGAAAACACTTCAAACCATTAGGTCGGGCCAAATTATATAAAACTAAAAATGCATTGGTAAATAAAGTTGCAAAGTTTTGCCCCCTCAATGTTGAATGCCTTCCGGCGCCTCTGCCCCCCTTGATGTCGGGTATCGGGTCGGTTACAATAATTTGGATTCAGGCCGGGTACGCTCATGGAGCAGGTTCTGTCAGGTAATTCTCGGGTATAATGAACTGGATAAAATGCAGTATTATTTTTAAGCTAATGAAGATGAACTTAAATTATTTCAAGCGTCCTTTAGTCTCGCAGATATAAGCATACACATACACAACTAAAACATCAAGGGACAAAGGGAATGCATAATACGTTAATAGTCCTTCCTGTCATTTGCCAAACTAATAACGTTTAGACGCGATTCACACGAGACTGTTTTTGGAGCAGGTCTTTCCAACATAAATTCTTTAATTACGCCTAATTATTTTTACTTCCATTAAAGTTAAATACATTCACCATGTGAATTGACAGTCCCTCGAATTCTTGTAAGTCTATCGAGGTTTGATTTATTGGCATTTTTTACATTTTACTGCTATTCTGTTTCCATTTATTTGTTTGTAATTCATGTACATTTTTATAGTGAGTATTTACTTTTCTTCGGGTAATGTCGGTTCAGGTCGGGTAAAGGAATCACTAGCCGGTTTGGGTTGGGGTTCAGTTGATCAAATTGTGTATCAGATCTTTTATTGAATGCCTATCACTACCCCTTCCCGTAGCTACGCCACTGGTGGTCAGATTTGAGAACTTTAATTCTTAGATCTCACATTAATTGCCAACAATGAGTATCCGGTGATAATAATCAATGACATTTATTAATGTGGCTAAACCTTTTAATGAAAAAATAATTTTTGCCAAGTTTTTGATAGCATATTATTTGCTTACAAACCATAAATGCCTGAGGTGGTCAGATTTGACCACAAACACTAATAGCTGCTATGTTTAAAATGTGTATCAGTTGTCTCCGACAGGGTGTACGTAGGATTTTCTGACGGGGGACATCATTGTCATTATCCAATGCGGGGCGAAGTCCCGAGGAAATTTTTGAAAATATTAAGAAAATAGACCCTAAAAATGCATTTCACGATCCTAGATTATAATTTTTTTTAATTTTTTACGAAAAATTGTTTGATCTATCCAATCAAAATCAAATTTGGAAACCTGACGGGGGGATATTCCACCATGTCCCCCCCTGCGTACGTCAATGATCTCCGATATATTTGCAGATACTTATTCTGAATATCGATGCCTGGAAATGGAAAGAAAACATTTATGTTGTTTTACAATGTATTTGTGACAATATTAAACAATTCTGGCAGAAGTTTGGGAGCGGTGGAAGTCAATTTCCACTATTTTAATTGGAAGCATTCACATCCTTCTTCTATATGAGGAGAAGTCTTTCGAAAAATTTGATTGTAAGGGTTACTGGGAAAAATATAACAAAATATTGATTAACCTGCATTTATGGAATTGGTATTATACACAGAGACTGCTGTTTTTTGTATCACATATAGAGGTATATTCCTCCCCTATATAAACAATGATATACTGCAATGAATACCTAAAACTTTTGCAAAACTTGTTCACATTTCTAAAAGAAAGTTTTTGTTACGTTTGACCCGACTAATGGGAATAATTTTAATCGCATACAGGGTCAATTGTAATAATATAAATAGTTCTTTAATTAAGAACAAAATACTACATCGAATTAATATTTCATAATTAAACCAGTTTGATGAATGTGTTTTCTTAGTTTCTTTTTTATAATAATGAGTTAGCCATCTTCAAATTGCCTTAATAATTCAAAGGTCATCTGCATCACAATATGCTATGACAATCACAAAATGTACAGTGACTGACACTAGAATATCTACCCATATTCACAGGTAAACTAGGCTACTTGCATAAATTTCAAGTGTGCTTCATGTTCTCACTTGTACATTCATTGGGTACCACAGTTGTAACAATTGTTACATTTATCCCCACATACAGAGTAGAGAAAACGATTCTGACCCCCTAAAAAATCGTAGATAATTCTAATGAGACCTCATTAAATATTGAAGTCTGTTTACAAAATGTAAACATAAAATTTTTTTCTACATGCTATTCGCAGTTGCTCCATCTTGGTTGGCCAGACATTATTATTTTGATGAGGGAATGACTCCATTAGAGAAAAAATGTAATTTCCAGACAATTGTCAGTTTGTTGGTCCGGTTCTTTAAAGACACTATCATGCAGCACTGCACAGACGTTCTCGATCACAATAAAATCTGGTGAATTACCAACCCAATCCCTTCAAATATGAATGGAATTTTGGGTAATTAAATCAATCGTTGCTCTTGCAGTGTGCGAGTTGCACCATCTTCTTGTAAGTTGCTTAACCCCTCAAATGGGAATTGTCGCCTATTTTCTGTGACTCCGAGTAGACAGGCACGATATGGCGATTTTTTTTCGTTTACGTTTAAGCCAATGTGCAGTTCGCTTTTTTGATATCTGGACATACCGCCAACGACTTTTACCTTAAATGAAAATTTAGGAAGTTAGATGATAGGCACTTTTCTTGGACCAGAGCTTCTGATCCTAGCATAGCATTTTGGTTTTAGGCTGAAGTTCAGTTGGTGATCCATCAGTAAACAACATATGTGGACATGAATGCTTTAATGAACTTATGTGTGATTTTCACCCTAGGCCGTGACCTTGCCTAATTCTGTATAGTTTTGGTTTTTCAAATTCTTGATGCATTATTATCCAAGAGGATACATGCAATCGATTTATATTTTTAAAAGAAATCTACAGAAACCTGAAGTATGTTCAACATGGGAATTTTTTTTCACTTTACTCAAATATTGTAAATCCCTTATAGGCTTGTCTCCGCTTTTAGTATTTGAGTGATATTTATATGAAAACTTCCTAAAATGCAATCATGATGAGAAAAATATTTACAGGCTGAATAGAGGAACGACTTCCTAAAATACATATAAAATATTTTAGGCACTGTTACTTTGCATCTTGTTTAATAAAAATAATAATTATTTATGTAGATTTCTTTAAAGTTTTCTCGAAATCGTTGTTTATGATGTCATTTTTTCACTCTTTTATAGATTTTCCATGCAATTTTACGGGTCTTGTATAACATCTTTGATTTTTTCGAGTGTTTATAAAAACAAATACATGTATATAATTTCGGAGATCGGAGAAATAAATATACACTTGAAATAGAGATTATCACCTGTGGGCAATATTATTATATTATCGACAATTATCTAGAGGAATTAAATAACATGAGACTAGTTCTAATGTTTCTAATCATTTAATGAAATGCGTACTAAAATTTGAAACAAAATGTTATACCAGACATCAAGATGAAGTTTTTTAAATATCATTGAAAGCATTTTCACAAAATCCTTTCAACCAAGTCTAAACACGAAAGAAGATCATTTATATATAAAATAAATTTGCCATTATTTAAAATTTCAAATATTAACTATTATTATAAAATCTAGTAATTTTAGAAAGAAAAATTGCATAATGCAACTATACGGCAATTGCAAATATTTTTAACTACTCTTTTTTAAAGAGTTTCGTAAAAATGATAAAACATTTTATAATCCGTTATGTACAAAAAATTTATAGTCTACAGCTTTGTAAATGTAAAATATATATATATATATATATAT
>CABFPE010000279.1:767463-789545 GCA_900660155.1 Hofstenia miamia | reverse complement strand
GAAGAATTAAAGAACATGAGACCAGTTCTAATATATCGAATCATCTAATTAAGTGCGGACTACATTTTGAAACAAACATATTACATCAGACATCAAGATCAAGTAATTTTAAAATTATTGAGAGTATTTTTATAAAATCCTTGCAACCAAGTTTAAACACAAAAGAAGACTACATTTATAAATTAAACTTGCCACTTTTTAAAATTTAAAAAATTATAATTATTATTGTAAAATCTAGTAAATTTAGAGGGAATAATTTGTAAAACTGACGATGACTTTGTAAGTCGAAATATATCTGCATGTTGTTATTAAGGTTAATTAAGCTCCTAAAAAACGACATATTAATCAAAATTAGTTTAGGGGAGCGACCACACCCTTCTTTGAACCAGCTACGAACAAAATTGAAATTATTTCACTTTAATTCACAATCGCTTAAAACCTTCGCCAAATTTATTTAGCAAAACATTTTCACATAATGTTTATGTAGTCTCTTAGAATAGGTAGATTACGCCAACGAAAAGAAAACGTTTCTTTCAATATAAACAATTACTGTGCTCATTGTTTGTTACAGACGAGGTGAAGGTGTCAGCCCCTCGGTTTTAAAAATCGTAAACGCGCCTCTAATATCCGGTGCTTTGTAAATTTTACCAAATGAAGAGTCAATCATCTATTTTAAAAGATAATGTGCGAGACATGAAAGTTATAACGCAATTGTGAAATGACTCACAATAAAAAATGAATATTCTTCAAATTTAAATATATGCATAATTGATACGTTGAATCACATTCTTCCAATGGTGTTTGTTGACTACGTTGGGCCGCAATTGTCTTTATCAATTAGTACAGAACTGATCTGAATTCTTCTGATGTGCTGTTGAGGGGATTGAAAGACATTTTTAGTGTGTTAACAGCACAGATAATATGCCAAAATGGGTTAAATTTAAGTGAGTTTAAAACAGCACTTGTTTGTTGTTTGCTGTAACAGCTTGTAGCTGTTAACAGCAGTGCTGTTGGGACCCTTGACCATCGAGGAAGAAAAAATAAAAGATTACAACAAGAAAATCAATCGACCATCTCCCATCGCCTAAAGAACTGTGATATGAAATTTGCTTATAAAACCTTGTCCAAGGCAATTGATAATTTTGAACTGAGCATCATTAAATCAATTTATATAGAATTAAGGGAACCAAACTTAAACAAAAAAGCAGAATATATATATAGACTAAATTTTCCAAATTTATTGTAAATTTTTTTTGAATGTATACGATGTTGCTTTTGATGGGTGGAGACAATAGTTGGTCATCCTCTTAGAAATTATAGTACATTGGAGAAATATATTCTTAAGTGATGTTTACTAAATATCTGAACTTGCTTGAAATAAATACGAAAATTAAGAGTTCTGAAGAAGGAAATGTCTTAATTTGCTATCATTATAGTATTTCATTATTTAGGAAAGATGTCATTATTGATATTTACTTATGCTTCCAAACTTGGAGAAATGATGTGAATCAGAAGATATGTTTGAAAAACTGTGGAAATTAAAATGAAATGTGTCAAGAAACATATACGGGTATTTGGAGAATGCTCGAATCTAAATTTGTAAAATTTTAAAATTCTTCAGCCAACCAATTTATTATAAATTTTTTAAATAAAATTATGAATGTCCTTATTGCGAGGGTAACCTCAGTTCATAAAAATTTGGTAGGGAAGAGATACAATGATTTTCGTATGATCTATTGGTAAAATCTCTAGAACTTGCTGTACATTTATGTAATTAATAACACGTCACATGAAATGACTAAAAGTGTTTAAGTAAAAATGCATCATGTGCTAATAGGAGTACGTTTGTTAATAAACTTCCTCCATTTCAGAAACTCAACTGCATTGAAAGCTTCTCAAAGTAGCTTAAAACATTGAAGCAAAAAATTACATCCGAGCTTGCAAACCTCAAACCAGCGAGTATTATTTCAAGCAGCAAGAATGACGCAACAGAAAGAAACCTGATTCTTCAAATCTGACGGAAGAAGTTTTTGATTACACTGGTGTTACAGAGGTGATATTCTTTCTGCAAAACTAATTAATAAACAAAACAAAAGAACGCAATTAATTGAACCAATAAGGTATAAGAAGCGAATAATGAAAAACTCATTTTTAAACACAGCTATAAATGTTTGGAATGAATTACCAAAATGCCTCAAACAAATAAATAGGTTTTTTTATGTTGTAAAATGCAACTTTAAATATAGATATTTCCTTTCCTTCAAAAAAATTGGAAAACCTTTAAGATTGATTTTAAGAAATACTTTTACACATATCATATCAATCACTGAAATGGCGTGGTTATAAATTTTACAATCCTGATTACTCTATTAATAGAAACTAACATCGCCATTGTCCAAGTAATTATCATTATCATTTGTAAAAATTCCTTGTTTTTTCATTTGTATTTTTATTGTTCAAACAATTTCTGAATATTGATTTTTTCTTCTTCTTAGGTGCTGTTTCCAGTGTGCATGGAGAAGGAAATAGTAATGCATATTGATTTCAACAGCACTGCACAATCGTACAAAGAATTGATGTACTTGTTTTACCGTTACATGAATAATGAATTCTAGTATTTTTAAGTATACTTTTAAAAATACTTTAACAGTTTATGTTCACTACTTTGTCACTTACTACTAACCTTACTATTTGGAAGCTAGTTTTGATCAAATCACTTGGCGGGCTTGCCCGCGAGCAGAAGGGATGGTGGTGCTCACCGGGCATTACTGTGACTGGGCGGGCGGGCATCGGCGCTCAAATAACCGGGCACATGTTATGCCTGCTCAAATAAAGTTTGGTATGATCATAAGATAATATGCCGTAATGACGTAAGCCAATTTTGACTTATCTTATTGGAAAGACAGTCCATATTAAAAGTTGGTCATTATTGCAAGATGTTATCATATGACATTTCACCTACAGAACTTAAGTGCGAACATACCTTCAGTGTGATGGATGGAACGCTAACAAAAAAGAAGAACAGACTCAGTTCAGAAAATGCTAATGAACTATTAGTTATTCGGTCTTGCAATAAACAAAAAGTTATATAACACATTTGTTAATCTACTTATGAAATAAAATTTGTAATTTCATAAATTGTTTCAAATTATTAGAAGCGAGCCTTAAAAAGCATATGGGTGCAGGACAAGCAAGGGCAATGTTAAATCTACAAGTGCAAAACACTTATCTCTATGCATGATCTTTAATAGAATTAATAAATTTGATTAGAGTCGTAAGAAGTTTTTCACTAAAGGACAAAATTATATAGTACTTTTGTGCATTTTGATTAAATTTCGTAGTATTTTACGTTTTTCTCAATAGTTGGCGAGCAGACGAGTGACCCCGTGAATTCCAACGCGCGGGAGGCACCGGGCATTGGAAGATAAACGGGTGCACGGCAACCATTAAATCTAAAAATGCAAAACACTAATTCTACCCTAAACTGCCATTATTTCTATTAGAATAAAATTCGTTCACATTATCAAATAATTTTCTCCAAGCCTATCAAGTTTTTTTGGAAGTCTTTGGATATTAACATATCAATAGATAAGCGTGCTCGTTGTTATGCTGATGATATGTGATAAAAATTATTCCAGTGCCTGAAATACTTGAAATTATTTGTTTTTTTCAATGCAAATCCCTTTTTTGTAGAAACATTCACATTCTTCCCATATTGTTCAGATAATAGGATGGCTTAAAGCCATTGCAGCAACATCTTGTTTTTGATAATCAAATCAACGAATTTCTTTTCATATCCTATTGCGCCATAGACACGGGAATTTTGTGCAACGATGTGCCTGAACGCATTCGTAATGAAAATGAAGGATGAGGAAATTCGTTATCTTGTAATTTTTTCAGATTTTAGAGTTTATTATATTCTTAGTTATGAGAATTTAAAATTTTTTTATAGAAACTCACAAATTCCAAAAAATGTCTGGCGGCTTAGGGTTGAGCTGTTATTGGTAAAAATTGTCAGAATTTCTTTGACATTTTGGGAAATATTTATGTAAGGTGGAATTGAAAGTTTTTGTCATTTTACGTTATTAAATTAAATAACAATTTCACACTATAGGGGGGGCAAACAGTAGGAATTTCCCTAGGTTTACAGACCGCCCCTGCAAATATGTACAAATAATTGGGTACGAACAAATAGGTACGAATAATTCATAGGAGAACTCAAAATTTTCAATTCCGAAATTTCTTAAAAATGTAAATTGTTATTTGTAATAGAAGAGATTATGTGATAAATAATTACGTTTGAAAATTGATATTAAATAACGTCAGTAGCTTTGCTTGATACTAACAATAAAAATTATGAAATTTTTTTTGTAATTTTAAATAAGTGACTAATATTACTTTGCATGACATTGAATAATTGTACAACAAGCTATTATCAAATTTATTTAATTTGGGGCTTCGATTACCGCTTCTTATGCTAACTCAAATGTCTAGATATGGGCTTGTATTGAATGCTTTGGTTGTCAGGAAAGTCAAGAACCATATCCTCATGTAATTGCGATATTGCACATAATCTAAGAGGATATTCACCTTAATTATTAGTTAATTATATTTTTAAATCAAACTTAATTTGGCTGCGGTACTCATTCAGTGCTAGGCGATTAATATAGAAAATGTAGGTTGTCCTTTACATTACTAACAGAAAGCTCAATGTAGAGACTTTCAATTTTGAAGCAATAACCACTGTTGAAAAATAGTGTGTGCTTCTTATGGAAACTGGAAAAAAATGACATCGTTTTTACTCAAACCCTACTCGGCTCTAAGAATTTCATCTTCAATTGGCATCCACAGGTGATCTCAAACAACGGAATTAGTAAGATCTCGCAATATCAAACTTATCCCACAGATACCTTACCCCCAAACATGTTGAATCGATGGGTATTTAGGCATCGCAAGAGAAACATGAGACAAATAGTATTTCTTGAAGCACACAGGTCATAGAAACTGCTATGCCAATACCAAGAAAACAAACTCTGGCCCAAATCGATAAACTTAAAGATCATCTTACTAGCATGATTTGAAACCAGAGAAATAATTTTGTTCGGAATAGTAGTAAAAGATTTGATAATTTGATGTTTTGCTGTAGGTATATTAAGGGCTCTTTACTTTCCTGACGTGCATAGCATACCAATCATATGGATTTATCAGCAATGCAATCATTAGTACTTCTGAAATTTACTAAATTTGCATCTACGAAGCACTCAATTTATGTCATCATTTGCAGTAAAAAATCATCAGCATCAATCAAAACTTTATCTACACTAAAGATAAAGAAATCCTACCAATTCAATGGCAAAGTTTTACAAAAATATGAAATATTTACAACATAAATGGTAAATCATGATTCTTTTCACCTAGTCCAAAATATACATATCCAAATTTCGGTTGTGAAATGATATTATATGCAACCAGTCCTGGCCACCATAGTGAACGCAATGTTACCGTATTCGTCGCGTGTTCAGTTTGCAGTGACCAAGAACCTAATTTTTTTTACTGACACCATAAATTATGAAAAACTAAAAATACCGTTTGGAATATCACCATCAATTGCGGGCAGGAAATCAAGAGCTTTATCAT
The DNA here is from genome assembly GCA_900660155.1 of Hofstenia miamia. NCBI lineage: Eukaryota > Metazoa > Xenacoelomorpha > Acoela > Hofsteniidae > Hofstenia > Hofstenia miamia. The sequence goes on along the minus strand of CABFPE010000279.1, from coordinate 783,908 downwards.
GGTTTGCTTTTGCTAATAAGCATTTTTCATGAAGATTTTCAGGTTGGTAAAAATGGAGATAAGAACCCAGTTTTACTGCTTCTGATGCTTGCATTCCTAAAATAAACATATGGTACTACAATCGTAGTACTATCAAAAAATTGGAAAAAATTATTGAAAAAGTTGAAATACTATTAAAGCTAAAGAATATATAAATATTGGCAACTCCAGATAGACTTGCATAAATTCTTTGAATCATACATCAAATCCAGTATCTATATTCAAGGTAAAACACAGATATTTTAACCTTAAGCCGCCTGGTATCAATTTAAACGAACAACCCGCATTTTTACATTTATAAGAGTTTTTCCAAGCATATTAGGAAATTTGGAAATCATGAGGCATGGACACATCTCTTGGCCAACGTGTTTGAATGTAATGTCGGAAATTTGCACTAAAGTGTATTGCTCTGCCTAAAGTACTTGAAAAGATTCACGGGCTTTCATTGAAAATTTTAATTTTTTTAAAACAGCTTTGAATTCTCCCACCCATTCCTAATCTAAAGGTAATCAGGAGGTCTAAAGCCGATGGGAGCAACAACTAGCCTCGTCCGGGCTCGCCGTACGCAAAGTCAGAAGTAGTCGCGTGAATTAAGGATAAAAATGAAAAAGGAGACTATTCTCTATCCAGTGATGCTTATAGATTTTGGACAGCATTATTAGTTTGAGAGTTATGAGCAGTTACATTTTTTTAACGAAAAATTGAAAATTAAAAAAATTCCCTCACAATTTAAGATTAAAGCCCATGGTATCAAAAATGAACTTAAACTGTATTTTAATATGTAGTTACCTCAAACTTTGCACACGGACGTCTCAATGGGACATTCGTCTACCTGGTGCTGCCTTTAGATTCTGGATGTATTCTTAGTTTCATGAGTGCGTCTCATGGGACCCGACTTCTTAAACATGCCTATGCTACTTATTTGTACAAATCCAGATACCTTATAGAGGGAACCTTTCTAGATGTGCGCATATGGAATTTTACTAAGAAATACAAAACTAGTTGGTACATAAAAAGACAAATTCTGGGTTATGCAATCATTATCTTTCAAATACTTGGATGCCTCATTTCACCATTGATTTTTCTTATTAATTTATAACTGTTTAAGGATGAATCAGACATTTCATTGTTTATTGCACAACATTAGGTGCAATATCAAAAAATTAGGATCTTAAATGAATGTAATAGTCAAGCTAAGGCAGTGCAAGCAACCATCGTTCTAATTTAGCATCCTAATCTTGAATTTAATTTTATTGCAGCTTCCGTGCTGATTAGAAAATACATGAAATTTTAGACCTCGTAAGAATGATTTAAATTTGTGGAGTAAAAATATTTATAATGCCAGGTCTTTCTATTCATCTGATGATGATCTCTTTTCTTGCTTTGAAAGCCCAACTATTGGTCACTTTAACTTAACATATATAGTAAAACATCACGTATCCCATGGCATATTGTTCACGGGAACATAAAACAATGTGTTGGTTACATCTTCCTTTACAGCATTGATAACTATTATACATTCTTTTCCTAATAACAATACTGAATTCTTCTTTTCTTCAAATTTGGAATATAATGAGAATGGCAAACGCAAAAATCCCAATAAAGCTTTCAAATTGCATAGAATATCGTGGTATAAAATAATCAAGAAAAACACTACGGCAATTGGGATCAGGCTTTAGCTTTCCAGCTTGAAAATATCTCCAAGCTATGTTAACTTAGATTCACCAAATTTGGATTTTTGCCTAGAGACTGTTAATCCAATTATAATATTATAAAAGACAGCGGTCCAAATTTTCTAAAACATTGTGAAGCAAGTGTTGAAAAACTGCTGCATTATTTGTTAATCCAAAATGCATTCTGTTGAGATAAAAAAACTTGTTTCAAATCCTGTAAGTTGCCAATCCACTTGATATTGCAACTGTTGATATGCAGTCATCAAATTGGTACTAGGAAAATTTAGTCTTTTCCAAATGATCACTTACTAATGTACTGTTCTTTTGTTTATAGTTGTAGAATAGTCTACAACTAATAGTAATTATTCACCATTGCTTTCAGCAACAATTTGACTTCTTCAAGGACTATTAGACAATGAAATAATCTCCAAATATAGCCATTTTAATAATATAGTTTACTGAGAGAATAAGCTGCTGTGGTGCCATCCTCTAGTTGATGGTGCACTAAACCATGACTTGTGCATAAGCTATTCGCATCAAAACATTTCGAAATTCTTGAGTAATCCAACTATAATCCTTTCTATTAGATAGATAACAACCATGACATTTGTAAACTTTATTACTTCACTAAAATCAGTCAGAATCTTTTAAAACGCAGCTGTTTGAAAAATTTCTGGTGAATTATGTAACAGCAATCCTTAAGAATATGTGCACTATTCATGCATTAGCTTTCATAATTCTAGAAAAGATATTTTTTGTTTTAGATGCTATTTATTATTTCATATGCTGCCTATATGGGCCTCATGGGTCATAGGTATAATGACCCGCCTCTCAATAGTGCTGGTATGAATAGATCAGGAAGTAATTTCTTGTTTGAGTTTCTCACCACAACCACTATCAAAATATAATCTGCACATTTGCTGTAAAAATATCGATGAAATGGAACTGCATTCTTGCGTATATCTTCTCAAAAAAATTCATTTGATATATTCGTCAACAACACAATCCAAAAAATTGAATTGTGCGGTCATTTATCATAAAAAACTTAAATCCGAAATTGCATAACAAGAGACTACATTTTCAGAAATATTGCTATCACACAATTAATATCACGATACAATTATTTCCAATCAATATACTCTTTTTCTATGCAATTTTGTATTTAGCTTACTGCAACAAATTTTCACAAATTTGTTATCTCTCATCTTGAGTTTGGTCTCAATACGTAAATTAGTATAGCAACTAAGTTTAATACTATGTGGTCATATTCTATGCTAGGGTTTACTGGTACATATAAAAATGATGTTACAGCAGGAAATTACTATTTAAACATAATTGCAGTCATCCTAATAGTTTTACTCGTATAGTTTTTTTGTGAATACAAGATAAATGCCTGACTTTTCTTTGGTATTGAGAAATTAATTTACATGTTCCAAATTGAACTTAGCTTAAGCTAATGTGAAATTTTCTTTGTACATAAAATGAATTCAATTCGCCTTCACACTTTCATGTCAAAATACAACCATGGACTCCAATGATGCATGGCATAACGATATGCTCACACAAAATACTGCAGTCAGCCATTCTCTGTGCCAAACAAAATATTAATGTTATTATGTTGCTTATCTATTAAAGGCTATACTAAGAAACAAAAAATAACAAGATATTATTTTTAAAAACATTTTCATATAATAATTTTGATGAAATTCTGCGCCAATAAATGCATTATTGAAAAGGCCCTGACGCTAACTCTTTATCTCCATTGTTTGAAAAAATCTAATTTATTCATGCATTTGGTGATCCCCAATTATTTTTAAAAAGAAAACAATGAATATTCAAAAATTAAAGAGGCTTGATAGATCTTAAGAACTTGTAAGTATTCTCTTCCTTTCATTTGTTATCAGATTATTATTAACTACATTGAATTATCCATTTAATTCATTCAACAACAGTATGCCTGCAGAGTATGTGATTTGGTACAAATTCCCTTGCACCATGAATATTTATTGAAATTAAATTAAATTTATAATCAATAGAAGAGGCTGGATATAGGCATTAATAAATTTCTACCTTGATAATTTTCATTGTAGAGAACTTGCCCATCTGTAGTTAATTTATAAGCTCCTCGTGGTGTTACAGCAGATTCCTTATCAATCATTTGAATAACGCAAGCAAGTCTATCTTCTTCTTTAATTTGAATCTAAAATAAAAACTTAATTTTGGATATTACAATCCAAAAGGTCGTGTAAATATTGCTTTAAAATCTTATGTGCAGACAATGGGTGGGCACACAAGGCACATGTACCCTCCTGAAGATGAAAGATACAACAATATGTATAACTATTTTTTGTCACATCATTTTTTCAAAAGAAACAAGAACTACGAATTATAATATTATGTAGAACCATGATTTCCCATGCCTTAACTAATCATTAATTTATTCTTTTACTAAAACGCAATTGATTTGTTTTAATATTTAATGTTTGCAGATGAAACAATCCTCTTTAGGAAGATAGCTACACTTAAGAATGCTGAAATGCTACACGAGACCTATGGTTAATGTATCAATGAAGCATTGAGTGGCAGATGCTGCTTAATGTAGATAAATGCACATGTTTACACATTGGACATAAGAATTCAAAACATTAGGACTTCATTGGAGATAAACTGGTTGAGGGTACAAAAGAGGAATGAGATCTGGGCATTATTATTGATCAATCCCTCAAAGTTAGTAAGCAGAGTGGCAATGTAGCTAAGAAAGCCAATTCAGCCCTAAGTCAAATTTATCAAAATTTCAAATTAAAGACTCCTACTACTATTAAGAGATTATACATATCTAAAGTGAGACCGCATTTAGAATACTGTATACTAGCATGGAGGCCATGGTTACAAAAGAATGTGAACATCATTGAGGCTGTAGAAAGAAGAGCAACAAGGTTAATTCCAGGTTGGGTGGGTAAATAGAGTTATGAGCAAATGCTGAGGACATAAAACCCTACCACCCTAGAAACAAGGTGACTGAGAGCCGACCTTATGGAAGTGTTCAAAATAGGTAATGACAATTTGAGAATCCAGAAATTACATACAAAAGTTAAACACACAGAAATACTTGTTTAGAAACAGGATTTTCAATTGATGGAACACTCAAAGACCAGAGAGTATTCCTCTCCCTGCTTCGTCAAACGCCAAGTGCAATTAAGATTCAAGTATAAAAATTATGCGAAAATACATTACGTGTTCGTACTTGGAAGGCTAAAGTATTTGGTGCTCTTCCGAATTATGAACCTAGCAGCGTGTTTTACTAAAGTTATTAAGGAACTATTCCGCAGAATTATCAAAAGATTTATCCTCAGTTGATAATTGGATAGGCGATTATTTCGGAAATTCAAACATAAATGCACATCATTTATATTCAATCTCAAGAAATGTTAATATAGTTACCCTGATATTTTAGTATGATCTATAAACTAAAAGTACATTAATTATTAGACAACGGTGCAATTTTAAAGTATTCATGCTAGTAAATGATTTGTCAACAAACCAATTGAAATGTCTAAAATAGGATGTCATAATGAAAGCACAAAAAAACTTTACTGTTTGCTCTTCATCACCACCATCGGCATCTTTACCAACAACTTCAACAACTTCATAATCATATGATGGATCACCTCTAAATCTACCTCTTACCTTTTCAGCTTTAGCTAACAACTCTGCAGTAACATCGACGGCCAAAAGCGACCAATCAATGCAATTATTACTAAAATACAGTATAATACACAAATTATATTACATGAAATACCTATATAGTGTAGTTCTGTTCTTTAAAAGGTCATCTTTTGTGCCTTGAATAATAAAATAATCTTCTTTAATGCCTAAAATCTTTCCCCAAAAGAATACTTTCTTAAAATTGTTTTTGCTCTTTACAATTGATAATGATACTTGTAGAGCAGTTTTTTGCTCTGTACTAAGAACAATGCCACTACTACCAACATAGTTAATATTTAGATGCAAATCTTCGGAATCCATCGTTATGTTTTGTGTTTGCAAATGTCGCCCTGACAACACAAAATTTTTAATAACCAAAAAATCGTTTGTTCAGTTCTATAAATAATTTATGTATAAAGTAAAAAATATTTCCCTCTTTTTTGTAAATATTAAAAGTTTCTTTAATAGCATAATTTTTGAAAATTTATAATTTGGCAATCTGTAATTTGCGTTGGAAGTTACAAGACTTTCAATTTTAATTTCTATTCGAATATATGGATTATAGATATTAGTTTATATGAAAAAATGTGGATTAAAATGTAGAATTAAAAATTTGATGGAAAGGTGTAGAATAATGGCACGCATAAGATAAAAATTTCTATTATGCTGTAAAAACGATGAGAAATACGTTAATACACAAAATGGATAAAAAAATAATAGATATAGATTGATAGCTAAATTCGTCGCACACGACTAATACATTCAAGCATTTCAACGCATTAAAATCTTCAGGAATGGATTTATAAAATAATGATTTCAAGTAGACTATATGATGTAGCTTGCTATCTCTTACCTAAATAGAGTTAATTTGAATAATTGTTCGTTCTATGCTGGATTTAGCTCTAGTGTAATAATTATTATTTTTAAAACAACTCAATTTAACATGTCTCATAAATGTGTAGTAAGCTATCCTTTAAAAATAATTTGTTAGAACGGTATGTGGAGTTCTGAAATTTTATATCCGAATTATCATTTTTTGCAGTTTATCAAACTGTAGAAGTGCGTTTTATTATGTTTCCCCATATTTTAAAAAATGTCTGCTTTTCTTTAATTTATATTTATAGTTATATTATTGTTTGGAGATTCATTAAAGAAAATTAATTCCTCTTTTGGGTTGTGTTTACATAGTTTTGAGTTGTATATTTATAGATATCCCTTAATGTAGTTGTGTGTTTAGACATTTTGAAGCAAAATATCTTTGTATTTTATAAGCTCTTTCTTAAATAGTTACCGAGTGATATCGAGTGTTACTGCGCACTACGAATTTTGTTAGTTACGGTAAGCTATCGATCTATATCGACAATTTGTTAAACATTGAATGTATTTTATTGTGTTTCTTATAGTTTTTTAGCCTTTGTAGTGTCAAGGACTACTTAAGAGTAGTCTCTTGGTAGTGTTTATTTACGCGTGCTCGGCCACTGATCTACACCTTCGTCAAGGCTTCTTATTGTATATTTCTTTCGGTTTAGTTTTGTCGAATATAGTTTATATAATAGTGTTTTTATTGCTTTGACCAAATCATTGTATTTGATTTTAACTGGAACAATATTTTTAAAAATAATGGATTTAGATACATTTAGCAGTTTTATTGTTATTGGTTTTCTTCTAGATAGCATGTGGGGAAATCAACATATCTTGATGGGAATCCAAGCTATCCTTTTATTTTTAATATCGACAGCTACATTTTTCATTTTTGTACCATTGGGTATTTGTAAGGTATGCACATTAATTTTTTAAGAATTCTTGTAAACATTGCTTATCAATTAATTTGCGTCATCATTTCATTAAATGATACTTGAAAATCTGACTAAAAGTTCTCTCGCATGGATCACTCTAATGGTCGTCATGGTGGTGTTCTCCTTGCCTCACGTCCCCTAACTTTGACATCCACCCCTCTCCTTTAAGTCTTTTTCCTTTTATTTCTGTTGCGGCTGTGCTGTTCTCAGTGATCATATTGTTTCTCGTCTCTGTGTTTACAACCCTTCTTTTAACAGTCCTTTTCGTATTCCCCTTGCTGATTTTTCACCCATGCTTGAGTACTTTCATGATCAGTCTATCACTCTCGCTCGTCAACCTGGATTTCCCACTCCTCCTCATCTTATCATCTGTGGTGACTTCAACCTTCTATGAATCCGCTGTTCTGGATCTTTTTGCTTCCTATTTTCTTAAACAACTTGTGTTTTCTTCTACTTCCCGCTCCTCCCTCCTTGACTTGGTTTTGTGCTCTCACCCTGATCGTATTTTTGACAACTATGTGATCCCTGTTCCGGTTAAACTTTCTGATCACTCATGTGTTCGTTTCAACCTGTCTGTCAATTCTATTACCCCATCTGCTTGTTCTGCTGCTCCTCAATATGCTAATCTAACAGTGACTTTGTATCTCTTAATGCTGCTCTCTCCTCCTCATTCCCCATTTTTAAGGACTCTTTCTCTGCTGATGACTGGTACACCTTCCTTCACCAAGTTATTTTAACCTTTGTTCCCCGTATTTCTCTCCCTTTCTACTTCTCATCCCTTACTGTACACTCTTTGAATAAATTTGAATCTTTCGTTACGGTCCTTCCGATTCTTGGAAACTCTTTCACAGAAGACGTCATCAACTTCATGGAACAAAATGTCTCTGCTGTCCAGCTTCTCATCTGGATCTCTTCAACACTCTTACTCTTTCTTGCGTTCCCTGCATTACAAAACTGACCTCCCCAGCTTGAAATGGAATCATCTTTCTGCTCCCTCGGATCTGAAGAAAGCTGATCTCTTCAATGTCTATTTTGCCTCGAATTTATTTGATCCTGTATCTCTGTCCGGGTCCACCTGCCACCCCTTTGTAATTCAGGAAACCTCCTCAACTCTTTCCATCCATTTAAAACATCTCTTCTCTTACATTTGCTCCTCTAAACGTTTTCCGCCTTTCTGGAAAACATCTTGGATGTCTCCACTGTTAAAATCAAATCAGCTTCCCTTCTCTCAAATCCAATAGCTTTTTCTTTCTCGCTGTCAAGCATATTTGAGTCTTTCGTTATGTGTTCCTCAAAATTCGCCATCTCATCTCCTCTTCTCAGCATGGTAACCTTCCGAGTCGTTCCATCATCACTAACTTGCTCACTTTTATTGAAAACTGCTATTTCCACTCTGATCGTGTTGATCCTGGTTGCATTATCTTTCTTGACATTTCGAAAGCTTTTGATCGGCTCCCTCATTCTATTCTTCTTGACAAATTAAGTTTATTTGGTTTTGATGCTGATTTCATCGAACTCTTCCAGTCTTATCTCTCCAATCGTCATCAGCATGTCAAAATCAACTCGTCTTTTCTGCTCTTGTCTCTATTTTTGCTCCTCAAGGTTCTGTGTTTTGTATTGAATTTGTAAACTTCTGAAGAACATTAAGCAAACTGAATTGAATCGAGTTGATTCCTTACTTTAATAGTATATCCCTCAATCTGTCTTCAACTCATCCTGTCTACTGTACGTTGATGACACTGCTATTTTGAACTTTGGTAGGTCTTTGGTCTCCAATATTATCTCTGATCTTGAGTTTTGTCTACTTGGTCTTCCGTTAACCATCTTGATTTTAGCCCAACCAAGACATGTGGTATTTCCTTTTCTGTATCTTCCTCTTCCTGTGAAATTTTCTCCTTATCATACTCATCTTGGAGTTCAACTTTCTGCTAAGTTAAATTGGTCTTGTCATGTGTGCTTACGTCTCCGCAAAGTTAATTCCTCACTCTTTGCCCTCTTCCACAATGTTCGCTTCAATCGGTTGCTGTGAAACTCTCAAGGAGAAATTAAAAAGGTGTAGAGTATTACCATCCTCGGTTCTATTCTTAGTGGACTGGGCTTCATTTCTGGACGTGATTGGAGTTGACTATTTCTAAGCCATTTGTACCCAGGATTAATATTCCTCTTGGAGCTCTTGCTATTTCATGTCAATTAGCATTCTGTTCAAAGACACTGTATATTCTTTTCCTGTCAGATATAAGTATTTTGTAATATGCAAGATTTTTCTATTTACATCAACGTAATTTTGCAGGGTTTTTTTATCAAATTTGTTTCAGTTGTTTTTTACTACTTAAATATATTTGCAAATAACTTTTGTTGAAAATGAGAGTTCGGTTTTATCAGCAGCAATTAACATTTTTTAAATCGATGTTTATGTATACTTTTTTTGAATTTCTCGGCCTGAAGGTCTCTCAAATTGTTTTCACCCTGAGTAAACATATTTTATTTATTAATATTTTTCTCGCTAACTAGATGATTTCATTAATACCAAATGGAAATTCTTCTAGTGAAAAACAATATTCTAGTAATGTTTCTCAACTTCCATTTGTATTTTATAATTTTTAAATTAATATTCTTCTTTTCAAATTGAAAAGAAAAAATAGTGATTCAAATACTTCACGGGAATAACTTATCAAACCGGAGCACTGAATTGAATAATCGTTTTGTATGTGCTTTAAATCTGCTTTGATTTCAGCATAAAATATGCCTTTTCCGTCATCACATAAAACAAAGTTACTTTCAAACCACCACTTATTTAGTTTTTTTCAAAAAACATAACTATGTCGCCAACATTTGTATCCCCGTTGTTAATTTTTAAATACGTATTTATTGTTAAATATACAAATATGCGAAAATCCAGTTTTTCTAAATTTGTCAGGAAATGAGCGCTTCGTTTATTTTAAAGTTTTTATTTGGTTCGATTTGTTTATTATTATACTATTAACATTCTTGACTGTCTTCAGATTTGAATTGGTCGTTGTGAATCGTCTATTCGTGAACTGTAATCTAAACTTTCTATAATTATTAAGATTGCAATGTAATAGATTATAATTTAGGCTATAATGGATGGTGACTGCTTACTCTATGCAACACTTGAAAGGCAACATTTTTCAGCTAATATTTTTACGGTTACCAAGGGTGACTCTTCAAGTTGTACATATGTTACGATCTTTTGTCTTTTCCTCATGAGTGCCTCCATTATTTTGGGCTCCTACTTATTTGCTGTATACTGCACAAGAAGAGAAGCTTTTGGTTTAGAGTAAGTATTTTATTGTTATCTGTTTTATCTCTTAGATATACCAAATATATTTTGAAGAAATGAAAGTGTCAATAAATGTTTGGATATAGTGTTAACCAGTCAGTAATTAAATTATTTCTTATGTCGATTTTCTAGCACTGTTAAAATATATATATATATATATATATATATATATATATATATAGGCAATACATAATATTGCCTTGATATATATATATATATGTACTATGCTAAATATTAGTGCAAAATGAATTATCGCAATATTGATTCGGTGCGATTTGAATCCACATCGACTGTACAGGTGTACAGCTGTGTTTATCTTACACAACGAATCAGAAGTTTAGATCATCCACAGCAGAATTAAGCTTAACAGAATGAATGACAAAAACTTTCACCATATATAATGAGCATAGAATACTAACTAATCGCTCCATCCTTGGTCTTTTAATTGCACACACGTAAACAACTGTTCTGTTATGCTAAAATACATATATAGACTAATAGAAAAAAACAAGATTTACCTTTTTCAATACGCGCATGCAGTATAGAATAGTACACGCAATTTGATTCACGTTATGAACAGCCATACTTAGATCATTACTGCCCCATTGAAGAATTACACATGTGCATGCTTTTACAGCCGCTAGAACACAAATTTCCCCTGAAATAGAAATTCTTGTGGCCAAAATTCTTGGAATGGATGCTGTTAATTGCACGACGATTGTACAGAAAATGAGTGGAGGAATTACAATTGCATGATGTGATTTTGATTTATGTGACAGCCAATCAAATTCCGACAGATGGTTTTTGAAAATATTTCCTCACACCGCATAATATTAAAATTCCTTCAAAATTTGTCAATTTTTGACGAAAAGTTGCCATGAATTGTATAAAAAACTAACCAAGTACATGAGTAATTTAACATTCATAAATAATCTTGTGCATTTACGTTCATTTTCTCACACACGATTTTAAATATATTGTATAATTTAGACGAAATAATACAAAGTTGTATTTTCTAATGTATCAAGATAGGGCAAATCGACCATTTTTGTTCGTCATCTGTCGAGGAAATATTTTTTAACAAAACAATATTTCGTCTAAGCTAGTTGCTCCCATTCTATGGCTTCATGCTGTACAGTATAGTGCTTCAAAAAGCAAGTAGCAAGTGAAATCCTATAAACTTTCCCAGGTTTTCCATATTTTCCATGTCAAGATAATCGTTGAAAGTTTCCATTCAATTTCACTGTTATGTCATTGAACTGTTTAATGTAATCAAATTTAATAATGCGAAAATTTAAACTCTTATATTGATAAGTGACATAAAGAAAACCTGGGAAAGTTTATATGGAATTTCATTATTTTTTAAAGCGCTACAAATATGAAATCACCATAAATATGAAATTGGATGATATTTTGATGGTTTTGCAATTTTGCGCCCTTCCAAGTAAAAATATGGGGTAGCCAACAGAGTTAAAATGACAACTACTGTACATAAAAATTTAAAAAAGTGCTGCTTTAGAGGTAGAGGTAGCTTGTAAGAACCTCGTTTTTTAAAAATCTGAAAAAATCTTATTTTCAATACACCCTAGTGGTCTATCAATAGTAGCCAAATGGGTTGTTCACTGTTCACTTTAAGAGCAAAAATTGCATATAATGAGAAATATTTGTTTCTCCTTGACTCCATTTTGAGAAACCATGATACTCAGGTTGAGAAATGCCCCCATTTATGAAAGATGGTTATGGTGATATAACAATCTGTGAAAGTTCTAATATAGTATGCATGCGTCCAGAAGAGTGTCAGTGTCAGGTGTCTCATCTCTAGCAAATCTTGAAATTCAACTTTTTCAAAACTTAGGTCTTTTAGAAATCACATCTTTTTGTCATTTAGAGGTGTAGTTTGTATCCATATATAATTTTCATTAAAATCCATTGAGAAAATAGAGTTTTCAAAATTTTCAATAATTTTTGAATAAATCCAATCCTCTTAACGTTAAACATTTCTCTTTAATAATTCAAAATTGTTGAGTTTATACATTAACATAAAAATGAGTCGCATCATTTATTTACCATGTTTCGGCAGGCCTTGAAAACATTAATATTACTCGCTGCACAAAAAGCACCCTTTGTGAATTTCAAAAAAGTATTAATTTACAAGTAAATGGAGTTGCAATGGGAACTGCCTTGCACCGACACTAGCAATAGCAAATATTTATATATCGAAATTTGAACAAAAAATGAATATTGCTGGGAATGATGTGTAATGCTGCGTTTCCATTAGCGCACTACTGACAATTAAATTTCAAGTAGTAGCCGGCAATTTACCTTCCATTTACCCTCTAAATGTAAACACAAATTTAAAATAAGTAAATTTGTGTCCGTAGCGCGCTTATGGAAATACAGCATAATTTCATTACTATGCTCGATATGTTGATTCTATATAATAGTTATATCAGAATACAATGTTAAAGACATGCTTCCTTCCTGGAATTCTTTAGATTCTACAATTCAATTTCCCATCGACAGGGCTTCCCATTTTGCTGTTAACAGCTAAAGAAGCAGTTAATAGCAAACAGCAACTCTTTTGCTGATAACAGCTTCGATATTTTCTTACTTCGTTTTTAGAGTGAATCAATAAAAAATCGTAGATAGGCTCTGAAATTACATGGATAAGAGCAGGAGGTTTTTAGATTGTCTTGATCATGAAAAATATTGAAAAATAGACTCTGAAAATTCATTTGCCAATTTAGTTTTTAAATTTTTTTAATGTTTTTGCCAAACATTTTTTGATTTAACTAATCAAAATTACCCTTAATAAGAACATGCAGATATATTTCGACTTACAAAGTCATCGTCAGTTTTACAAATTATTCCCTCTAAATTTACTAGATTTTACAATAATAATTATAATTTTTTAAATTTTAAAAAGTGGCAAGTTTAATTTATAAATTTAGTCTTCTTTTGTGTTTAAACTTGGTTGCAAGGATTTTATAAAAATACTCTCAATAATTTTTAAATTACTTGATCTTGATGTCTGATGTAATATGTTTGTTTCAAAATGTAGTCCGCACTTAATTAGATGATTCGATATATTAGAACTGGTCTCATGTTCTTTAATTCTTCTTGATAGTTGCCTACTAGAAAAACCAATATAATCTTCACCACAGGTGCATATTATTNATACATATATATAATTCATTTATATCTTTCGCTAAATGTTTTCTAAAAACCTGATCCTGACAGTGTTTTCGAACATAAACCCTTGAAATTTTGCAGGGTTATACTACCTTCCGCCATGGGCGCAATGTCCAAACACAGGTATTTTGGAAAAATGCGATTCCCGCTAAATGCCTTAAAAATTTCGGGCGGTTTAACGCCAAATGTAAGGTTTTTTGCATTTTCCATAGCATATATATATATATATATATATATATTGTAGCATCGTCACCAAGTTACTGCCAACAAATTCGAACACTAACTCTTAACTTTACAAACGACAATATATAGACGTAAAGGAGAAATAATCATTAACAAAAGAAGTTAACAAAACTAATTACTACGAACTAAGAAAACAAAAGCATACACGCGCTTTGATATATATATATATGAATTCTCCCGAAACTTGCTGTCAGACATTTGCAGATTTTTTAATTTAAGCACTTTCCACTAAAATAATGTATACATTTTTATGTGTATGCATTTTTGAGGATGTATAGGTATCCGGTTTTACCCTCCCTTTGACTTGGATTCGCAAAAATATAGTTGAGTACTTGTATGTTTTTCAAACCACACTATGCATATGTTAACTAATATTTTTTATGCATTAACATAAATGAAATTTTAAATATATTATAATTTGCACGAATTATGTTCAAAAGTTAATTGACGCCGACGCTTTTTCAATGTTTTAGTAAAAGCAAGGGAATTTTCGGTTAAAAAATCTTTTTTTGCTAGTGGATGCGCTGTTAATAACACTACTAGAAATATATCATCAATTTCTATTTTTATATATTATGATGTGTAAATTTTAGCACTTGAAGTTCTGTAAGTAGCGTTTGTAGAATTCACATACTGCACGTATTTACCATAATTTTGTGTTTAAACTGTCCGTTTTACAAGCGATAGATGTCTGATGTTTAGTGTTATCGTTATATTATAAAGTATCATTTTCAAAGTCATGTGTTTCAATTACATCAATCTGTGCATCCATCAGTTTTAATCACTTTACATATTTCAGTAAGCTTGCATCACAAAGCTTTACATTTTATACGATTGTGACATGCATGTGCATTGTGACAGTTTTGTGTAATTTTGTATTGATTTTTTTAATTTAGAGCAGCATTTTGTGCGCCTTTTCCTACACAGATCATCATTCATTCAGTTGTTTTAATTCTTACTTTTATTGTCGCAACAATTTTAACGCTTGGATTCCACAACGTTTGCTATGGTCAACAAGGGTATGTATTTTTAAAGCATTTTTGTCAGTTGCTTGGGTTCTAGTACTCTGTTTTTTACTTTGTTGTTTGATTGTCATATATTCCTGGTTATAAAATTGAAAAATCGGTTTTTCGTCCATGAAAGTGAAGCTTTACTAGCTCCAAAATCATTATTATTATTTAGTATAAATTTACATTAATTGCATTTTTGATGACTTCCTTTGTTTCTTAACCTTATTTGCCACATGGTATAATTCAGCACCCCCTCCAATTTAATTTTTTCTATGAATAGTTCTCTTCCATAAGATGAGGTCATTAGATATTGGAAAATGGTGATATTTTGAAATTTTATGATGCTTTTTGACTTGACAAAACATGGTTAACATATTTATGGGATGACTTTTACTTAACAAAAGATATATATAATGGGGAAATGAATGTAAAATTGCAGTAAGGTATAGTGTTGGGTGCGCGAAATTGCTTCAAATTTTATCCGAATGCTTCTTAATCTATTAAAGTAAAAATGAGAAGGGCACGGAAATTTCGGAATTTTCAAAAAGCTAAAATTTAAATAAGTTTGTTTGTAGGGGCGAAATCAACCTCCTCTCCTGTGGTAAATTGGGTTAATGTCTTGCACTAACTCAACATCTTCATTAAGTTAAACAATTAAATGAATTACAAAATTTGCTACATACAGTATTTGTATCAGATTTAAGGTTTTCTACTCAACCTTGTAAATCTTAAGTTATGTTTTCAAAAGTTCACTAGCAGTTTTGTATGCGAATTAAGTAGCTAAACATCGTTTTTATTACTAAAATTGAGTAAATATTGCGTTACTATAGTAATATATGTAATATAGAACCTATTTATGATTGTGTGCAAGGCCATAAAATCGCAACTGTTGCATTTTTGAAAACGATTTTAACACTGGGAATATTTTTGTTTCTTATTGAATTTCAAATGCTATGATTTCATAATTCCCGAGGCTTGCAATATCGAAAAAATCAAAAATATTCACATGGCATTTCAATCAAACTTAAATTACCCCATTTGCCCATACGAGTGCGGTCCTCTTGTTGATCATATGATGAAATATTTGGCAAGAAAACATTGCAAAATACAGTAAAACCTCTCTAACTTAGACACCCCGGTAAGTTAGACAATATTAGTGTGTACGGGCCGGACACCATAGTGACGTGCCCCTGTAACTTAGACTCTCTCTAACTTAGACACCTCGCTAAGTTAGACACATATTGAGTGAACCGAGCACCATTTTTAACCTCGCTTACTTAGACGGACACGGGTCTCCGTGTCGTTTATTTTTCTGGTGTCTTATTTACAATTCGCTTTTAGGTCGTTTATTTTTCTGGTGTCTTATTTACAATTCGCTTTTAGGTCGTTTATTTTTCTGGTGTCTTATTTACAATTCGCTTTTGTGTCGTTTATTTTTCTGGTGTCTTATTTACATTTTAGATGTCTTTGTCTAAACCGGTTAATC
>CABFPE010000279.1:723158-760595 GCA_900660155.1 Hofstenia miamia | reverse complement strand
TTTTTGCTTTCTTCATCATTCAAAGGAAGTTGATAATTGCTGTTAATTTGCGAATCAATTACGTATGTACGCTTTTCCACAATTTCATATTTAAATCGAAATTATTTTGTAATGGTTTTTGGCTGTCTTTTAATCAAAACGTGTTGTTTAACAGGAAACTTGCACATAGAAATATGCTTGTGTCGGCCTTTATTTTTTCTTGTTATGTGGAATTCTAGTTATTTTGCTGCATGGATTCGTAAAATGATTTAAGCTATATTAAATATTTGGATGTAAATTTATTTGATTTAAATCGTTTGATTGCTTTTTTGTTTTCCAATAAAACGCACGTTCACAACAATCCTGTAATTCATTTTTGGCCACTGCAAATAAGTGGAAACGGCCTGTTTTTCTTAAGCAGTAACTGCGTATACCTTTTGTATAACTAAGGAAACTAGGACAGCGTTGTCCAATTTAATACATTATATTTTTTTGAAAATTAAATATATAGATTAATATGTATAGTATTGAGAATTTCATGTTTGACCTCATTTCTGATGTGCTAAGGACTTTATTTACTAGATTTAGTAAGTCAATCACAATAGCAAATACTTAGCGACAATAATTTTTGTATATACAGTGTATGCTCATTTCGATAACATGTAGTTATATTCTCTTAATTCGTTAATTACCTCACATTATGGATTACATAAAATTTAGACGGAACCTAGCATTTCTACATTAGCTTACAAGATGGTAGATTTTATAAATATAAGGGGTATCATGTTGAAATTTTTATAGCATAATACTATTTTCTGTGTGATTAGTAATTTTGATTCAATTTTTAACAATGTATTCAATTGTTTGAAAAATTTAAAAATTCATTGTATTTCAGGAATGCATAGTTCTAGTCGTTCAAAACGGCTTTTTATGACAATGCCTGCCCCATTGGGGTATGTTGCTGGTGTAGGTCGTGGTGCCACCGGATTCACTACTCGATCCGATATTGGTCCAGCGCGCGAAGCTACGGATATTGTGGAAGACAAGAACGCCCCTCCTCCAGTTACTCGCCAACGAAAAGATAGTGATGACAGCGATGAAGATTTGAATGATGCAAATTATGATGAATTTTCTGGCTACGCTGGAAGCCTTTTTGGCAACACCCCATATGATAAAGATGATGAGGAAGCTGATAAGATTTATGCAGCCATTGACCAACGAATGGATGAAAAACGGAAGGAGCGCCGAGAGCAACGTTTTCAGGTAATGATTACATTGTGTGGTTGTTTACAGTACTATGATTCAGATATATAATTAGACCCATTCTTATAATGTACTAGTTCCAAAGCTGAGATTGACAAAGATGTTACAAAATAAGTCACTGACAATTTTTTTATTAAAATATAAAACACAATTGTATTAGGTCGGTGCATAATTATTGTTAATATATACGTATGTGTGTAATTATTTAATTGGCTATTATTGCACGTATATAAACTGTATTCACTTGTTTATTGCATTCACTCTTTTGGAGCATAACGAAATCCATTGTGGCAATCATGTTCGTATTCGTTATATTATGCTGTATCACTCCGAGAAAGGCCTGAATGCAGCAAAATCATTTCACGATATCAACGAACGTTTTGGGAAGGAACAATGTCAGGGGAGTGTATGCACGTTTCAAAGTAGGTGACACCAGCTTGGAAGACAATACGGGAAGAGGTCGGCTTTAGGATTTTGACAACTCCGCCCTACTGATAGCGGTGGAAGAGGATGAAAGGCTGACAACTCGAATGCTGGCTGAAGATTTCAATGTCGACAATGATAAAAAAAATTAGCTGTCTCCAACTGTCTGACTAAAATAAGCTGAACGTGTCAGAATTTTCTCCGCGTTGCTGAACAAAAACGCACATACTTATATATTAGCAATAATACAAACGGTGGATAATTATTACTTATATATTAGCAATAATACAAACGGTGGATAATTATGCACCAACCTATTAATATGTTACCGTAAACCGGAGTGACTAAGACCACGTTTTGAGACACATCATGTAACAATGTTTTGAAATGCAAACATTGTCTAATTTTTTTTGTTTCATATTAGGGGGAAGGGTGCATTCTACCAAATCAGTGAGTGTTTTGTACAACTGGACTCATTTTTTAAGAATTGGGAGGCTTTTAGGGGCGTGGTCTTAGTCACCCCGGTATGGGGTGACTAAATACCACACTATATAACACTACTAAAAATTAGCCTGGGCTTAGTAAACCCTATACTGGGGTGACTAAAACCACATTTTTTATGCTCTCAACTCTCATGCACAATTACTGGTACATATATTTTGTTATTTACCATATATGCAGGAGTTCCCAGTGACGTAACAAGCTGTAAATTACCCATGCAAAGCTCCCCCCCCCACCCCCACACCCTTTTTAATCTGCACAACAATTAGCTTCTTTATAACAACAGCAAAGTAAAGGACTCATCATTGTTTAATTTTCAAATATAACATGAATTAAAAATGATACCGGTAACTGGAAACTACAGTCATTGCATAAAGTTTCTTTAGAACATTAATAAGTCACAGATCTTCAAAATCGTCAAAAATGTTTCTCTGTGTGTTTTCTGCAATTTCATCATCTGAACTTTCTGTATCGCTAGTGTCTGATGAGGAAGATTCAGACTGAGAGTGGGTTTCTGCTGCTGCAGCTGGTTCTGCTGCCTGGGCTTCCTCCTCTGGTGCTGCAACACTGCGGCCAGGAACTACGTTGACACGTCTGCGACGACCTCTCTGTGACGGTCCCTGCTCACCATGGCGAAAGCGATTTAGATGATCAATGNGAGGCTTTTAGGGGCGTGGTCTTAGTCACCCCGGTATGGGGTGACTAAATACCACACTATATAACACTACTAAAAATTAGCCTGGGCTTAGTAAACCCTATACTGGGGTGACTAAAACCACATTTTTTATGCTCTCAACTCTCATGCACAATTACTGGTACATATATTTTGTTATTTACCATATATGCAGGAGTTCCCAGTGACGTAACAAGCTGTAAATTACCCATGCAAAGCGATTTAGATGATCAATGAACACCTCTGACACAGAAGAGTTCACAGTGTCAGTCTCAGCAGCAGCTTCCTCTGCACTTCTAGGTAGGCGGTTGAGGACTCGAGATGGGTCCAAAGGGTGAATTCCACACTTGCGGAAGCCGGCTATGAGATTTTCTCTTTGATGATCACCAACACTTTCTCTACCAACTCCGGCACGTTTTTTTGAAATGTTTTGGCACATTCGGTTTGTGATTTGTTGTTTGTGACGGCGCATAAACCCTGATGCCCAGTCCTCTCCTGGAAGGTTATCGTTGAATTTCGACACATCAACACCATCCTTATCAAGGAGGCGTTTGACGCACATCCTTAAATCCATCATGTCAAAGGGAAAGCCCCACTCAGACACTTTCAGAAGATGATCGACGATAGCTTGCTCCTGGAGAGCTGACAGGACGGTCTGCCCACCTGGCGGTCGAAATTGTTGCTCGCCGATCTGCATTTTTTTGAAATTTCTCAGTTTAGTGCGGCTGATGTTGTGCTTTTCGCATGCTGCTCTTTCACTGAGCCCGTTTTGAATGTCAGCGAATGCTTTCCGCACTTCATCCTGTCCCACGGTGTACTTTCTTGCTCCTGCCTTTGGTTTGTACGTTCTCGGCATGGCGAAAGGTGCTGGTACCGTACTGGAAGAAAAGAAGACAAAACAAAAAAAAGTTAGCCGGTGTTTTAAATTTAAAAACTTGTTGGCTAAGTGGTTAAAGCGTTAGACTTGAGATTCTGAGGTACAATTCCCACCCTCAGCGCTGTGCGTTTTATCTCTGGGACGGATAATTTACACACATTTTCCTCAGCCCACTCATCTGTAAAACCATAGACATAGAATTGTGATTGAGATTGATAGTAGGAAAGGTAAGCCTGTTACACATCTTGAAATGAACAGTTTTAACTTATTTCAGCCATATTATTGGGTGGTCTTAGTCACCCCGGTTTGGTCTCTTCAGGCCGGGGTGACTAAGACCACCCCCCTTATGTGGTCAATTAAAAAAAATTAATTATAATAATTATTTCCCCATCTATTTTAATATCTTAGGTAATATATAGTATTAAATGATTACAATAAACACACAAAAAAGTTGTCATACTCACAAAAGTTTGTCAAGCAAATCACTCAGTAAATCTTCACAGCATGGGGTCAGCCATTAAACTCAAGTGTAGTACTGCAGAGAATGTTTCTGCTGGACAGTTTTGTGCTAAAATTATTGTCAATAAACATATAAAAAAAAATTAAAGGCAAAACAGCTGTAAAATTAATAATAAGTACCATTTGTAGCACTCACCATTGTTATAATTTTGTTTCTGGAAAGTGGTCTTAGTCACCCCGGGTGGTTTTAGTCACCCCGGTTTACGGTACTAGATATACATTAAGTTATTGAATGTATAGAAATAAACAATAAAATTTAAAGAAAGATTTTATTCTACGCAAAAGTTTGTTTTTGCAATATTTCTATGTGATATATATTTTACTCTTGTATACCTGTTCAAATGCCAATCCAATGGCGAAAGTAGTCAACTGATCGCTCCGTCTTAATTCCAAAACCTATGGAGGATGTAAGGTACTCTACATATTCTCACCAAGTTTCTCAAGGGTTTCCTCATCATTAATTAGTTTTTCATCACAACATCATGTAGGAGAAATTCTGGTTAATGTTACCTTTTCAGCAGATGTCATAAACTTATTATTTTCAGAAAATTTATGCAGTTTATTTTTTACTGACCTAAGCAGAATATTTTTTAGGTTATTTTTCTTCAAAAAATAATTTTAAAACATTTGCTTTGCTGTTACTATACAATTTGAAATTTGGTATACACACTCCAATTGTTGCTTAACAAGAAAGACTTATGGTTATGTTTTATTTATTGCAGTAATATTTGTAAAATCCCTCTAAAATGCGTGTTTCGTTGTTTCCATTTTATTGAAATGATATCTTGTTAATTGTTCTAAGTAAATGTATTTTTAGGAGCACATTAAGAAAATGCGTGCAGAACGACCGAAAATTCAACAGCAGTTTTCTGATTTGAAAAGAAAACTAGGAACTGTCAGTGAGCAAGAGTGGATGTCAATCCCCGAAGTTGGCGATTATCGCGGCAAAAAAGCGCGTGGAGCCGCTCGTGCAGAAATTCTCACTCCGCTTCCCGACAGTATACTAGCTCGGGCGGCTGCTGATGTTGGCCACAATACAACAGTTACTCCAGGCGTTGATACTCCCGCAGTTGATCTGGAAAAGGTTGGTCGTGCTCGAAACACTTTAGTCGATATGAGATTGACTCAGGCTGCTGATTCTGTTGCAGGTCAAACAGTTGTTGACGCAGTTGGTTATTTAACTGATCTAAGAAGTCAACTGCCTCCTGCAGCTGCTAGTGTGCAGGATGTACAGAAGGCTCGTTTACTCTTAAAATCTGTCCGAGAAACAAATCCACGCCATGCTCCAGCATGGATAGCTTCTGCTCGCTTAGAGGAAGTTGTTGGACGCCAAGGCCGTTCTCGCAGCTTAATGAATCAAGCGACTGAAGTATGTGGCGCTCATAGTGAGGATGTTTGGCTAGAATCTATTAGACTTCAACCGACACAAGCCCGCGCTGTTGTTGCACAAGCAGTTGCAGCGTTGCCAAAATCTGTTCGTCTTTGGATTAAAGCTTCTGAACTAGAGACAGATACAGGTGCAAAAAGAAGAGTACTGCGGAGAGCACTTGAACAGGTTCCTGATTCCATTCGTCTTTGGAAAAGTGCTGTTGAACTTGAAGAAGAGCGAGATGCTAGAATATTGTTGAGTCGTGCCGTTGAATGTTGTCCTCAAAGTGTAGATCTGTGGTTAGCTTTAGCGAGACTAGAAACTTATGAAAATGCTAAAAGAGTTCTAAATAAGGCAAGAGAAGCTGTACCAACTGAACGCAGCATTTGGGTAACCGCGGCTCGTCTAGAAGAAGCAGAGGGTCGTTTAGAAAATGTTTCACGTATTATTGAAAGGTCGCTAGCTTCACTGAGAGCAAATCGAGTAGAGGTTTCGAGATCAGAATGGTTCACTGAGGCAGAATCTGCAGAAAAAGCAGGAAGTACAACAACATGTGCGGCAATTATTAAATGTGTCGCCAATATTGGTGTGGAAGATGAAGAAGCCGCAGATGTCTGGATTGAAGACGCCACTAATTTTGCTGAGAAAGGATGTATTGCCTGTGCAAGAGCCATGTTTGCCCACGCACTTGCAGAGAGGGCAACTAATCAGTCTGTTTGGGAAACCTCCGCTAGATTTGAAATGGAACATGGTAATCGCTCTTCTCTTGAAACTTTACTACAAAGCGCTGTTGTTCACTGTCCAAAAGCAGAAACACTTTGGCTCATGGGTGCAAAGAGTAAATGGGTTGGTGGGAATGTTGACGCTGCTAGGGATATTTTGGCTCTAGCCTTTAAAGCGAATCCAAATAGTGAAGCCATTTGGTTGGCTGCTGTTAAACTGGAAAGTGAAACCGGTCATGACGAGCGTGCTCGTGCATTGCTAAAAAATGCACGTAATAGTGGTGCTTGTACCGGGCGAGTTATGATGAAAAGTATCAAGTTGGAATGGGCTACTAACAATCTCGATCAAGCATTAAAATTGGCAACAAAGGCAGTAATTGACTTTCCCGCTGAACTTGATAAGCTTTGGATGATGAAAGGTCAACTAGAAGAGTGCAAGAATATGTTTGAAGACGCTCGGCAAACTTATCAAGCAGGTCTACGATCACTTCCTCAATCCCATCATCTTTGGATTTGTCTTTCCAGATTGTTTGCAAAGCAAAAAGAATTTATTCGTGCCCGAGCTATTCTCGAAAAATCCAGACTTAGCAATGAAGGTGTGCCTGAGTTGTGGCTAGAAGCTGTACGTTTGGAGAAAAAACTCGGAAATGATGCAATTGCTAGACCACTGTTAGCGAAAGCACTCCAATCCTGTCCTAAAGCTGGCATGTTGTGGGTTGAATCCATATTTATGGAGCCTAAAGCTAATCGACGGGGTAAAAGTGTTGAAGCTCTAAAGCGCTGTGAGCATGATCCATCAGTGGTGTGTTCTGTAGCTCTTCTTCTATGGCAAGAACGCCGCCTTAATAAATGTAGAGAATGGTTTGGAAGAGCAATAAAATTAGATCCTGATATAGGAGATTCTTGGGCTTTTTATTATAAATTCGAAAAAGAACACGGGAAAAAGGATCAGTTAAATGTTGTATTAGAAAAATGCATTTCAGCCGAACCTCGTCATGGAGAACGATGGATTGCAGTAGCCAAAAATATCAGTAATTGGCGACTTTCCACTAAAGAAATTTTACTTCGCGTTGTTGAAACATTGCCTATAGTAGAAACAATGTAATTTTTGTAGTGATAGTTTTTAATTTTATCATTTATTTCAATAGTTTAGTTAGAAAGGATACTTGTTTTAAACTCGAGTTTAAAAGTCAAATAAAATTGTAAAACAAAGATCAAATTTTGCTAAATTGTTTCAATAGATAGCTTTAAATGTGGTTATTGCCTGTACAAAGAAAAGTGCTCATATATCTAGTTTTTGGAAAGTTGCGAATAACAGTAGTATATGCATAATATATGGTTTCTTAGTGAAAATATTCAGAAATTGGGTTGTCCTATAATTTTTAATTTGCTAAGCACTGCAATTGCAATATTTATTTCTGTTGAATATATAACCCTGGACAAAATAGTATTCTTACCACATTATATAATAATTAACACAAAATCAATACTGAAATAAAATATTCATTTACAAAACACAAAAATGACAATAAAAAATAAGTTATATTCATATAACTACAATGAATGCGAGTATGTAATATGACCACCATTAGATATAACAGCTGTAATTCTGTTGTTCTGTTAGACGGAAATCATATTTCTAAGTCTCTTCAGAATCTAGTTGCTGCTTCACCATCGCCATCCCTGCAAGCCATTCAAGTTGAGCAATTTTGTGCTCCAAACCTAAGCACTTCTGAAACGTATGGGATTATGAGAAATTACATTGTCCTGTTGGTAGACTTAATTTGTATGCCCAGGATTTGCAAAAAAAGGTTCAACTCACTCATTAAGGATCTCGGGGTATGTATCAGCTGTGAAAGTTTTTTCAATTAAGTTAGAGAAAGGACAATATGAGTAGAGAATAGTGTTTCCTATATCATTGCAAAACTCCATTCAAATGTCGACGTGTTTAGACGATATTGTTAAATATAGTTAATGTGATTTTTATAATACCTTCTTTGATGAGTCTAGTCAAAATATGAGACAACTGCATTCAGCAGCGCTCCATTTGATATTTTCTTGTCCAGTAAGGTCGAGAAACTCACTGTCCCTGCGTTAAGAATGGTTTCTTCCTGACAGCCAGTCCAATAATCGACTTCTAAAAGTGCGTGAATTTGCTGACCTCTTCTTGCCGAGCGTGAGTTTCCGAAGGAGAGCCTGGAAAGCTGTCTGTCATAATGTGGACTTGAAATTCCAGGTTGTCCGATACGTTGCAGATCTCTCACTTCCAATACTTTTATGCTTTTCTATAAGTTCAGTTATGGTGATCTTTCTAATGTTAAAACGCCGTAATGAAGGGTTAAAATTAAATTTCACTCAATTTCAGTAAAAACTTAGTGATAATTTTCAATTCTTCATATCACAAAACAATTATACAAACAATCACATTGAAATAGAATGTAAAGTAGGCAGTCTACTATTTGTTATATATATATATATATATATATATATATATATATTATGTATACTGAAAAAGCATTTTAATAGATAGAATTAAGAAAGGGTAATTAATGCTCTAAATATGCTAATTTGAATCGTTTTTTTTTCGATTGTTTCTGCAAGAATTCGAAAATATGTCTTTGCATTATCAAAAGAAAAAAATATAATTGAACAATTCTTTTGTAAGATCGTGCTTAAATGATTCACCATTAAAAACTCCAGGTTGCGAAATCGGTTACAAAAACCGCGAAATTTATAGAAAATCATATTACGTGACGTTTTCATAATTACAAAATTCATCAATTACTAGATGCAAAAATATATTTTTAAGGGAATCAAAAGTTTTTTATGACATCTCATTGTATTTAGCATTCAGTGTATGAAATAGACATGTTAAATTCGTTCATTTCTCAAATGGACATGGATTTGATATGTTAAATTTATAATGTCACTTCTGTTGTATTAAGTTGTAAAGTGATTTACATGTATTCCACTAGTCAGTTATATGTTAATTAATGCCCAGAGCTAGAACTGCATTTGATTTTATCATCCATTTTAACAATAACATGCCCATGTTAAGAAACACTAAAGGCTGTTTAGTAGCAGCAGTTGAAATTGGTAAATTCTGTTTACACGCTTCCCCACATTTTCAGTTGCACCAAAAAAAATTGTCATTCACTTTTCAATTTTTTAGCCATTTTGCAGAATTCGTTCGTATTTTACAAATATTATCACCCTAAAAATTAATAAACAGCGTTTTAAAAATGTCAAATACTCTTATTGCTTTAATAAAGCAAGCAAATGAATTGAATGTACAGTTTATCTTGTAACAAGGCTAGTACTATTTTTATGAATTTCCCATATTGCAGTTTATTAAATGACGAAAACCATTAAGCATTTGATGAAACACTTGTCCAATTTATTTGACACTTCCCAGGAATACTTTTCATTCTAGTAAAATGGTCGTCATTTTTAATACAAAGCATCATCAGTTATTATTAGTTGAAATTGGTAAGATGAAGAAAATCCTTGCAATTATACCACCAAATGCATTTTGTAAACAGTGAAAACTAACGATGTTGTTCCAATATTTGCCCAAATTTTTCCAACCTTTGATAAAAAATTTTAAATTCAAGGAATTCTACACTATCATATGGTGGAATTTTTTAACAATTTTAAATAATGATGTAGCGATGTTGATTTGGCTTAGTTGAGATAAATTTCAGTAGTGTACTTTTTAGACGACTAGTGGAAAATTTAATACTAGAACCATGCTGAATTGAGCTTTTAGATGTGAATAATTGTCATTTTATAAATGACCTGTATTGGTCAACGTATGCAAACCAAATTTGAAAGACTTTTGAGAAGGAAATATGTGAATATATTGGCCAGCACGTTAGACGTAGTTTTGAAAATTGTTCAATTTAGTCATCAGTAAAATTTCAATAGCAAAGGTCTGTTGAATGAAATTTTTGCTGCTGATGAGCAATGAACCTACTGGCTAAGTTAATTTTTTAAACTGTCTTCCTCTGTACGTTGCCTCAGATTCTACTACAATATTGACAAATTTTTAAAGTTTTTCTCAGTATATTTTAAATAAAAAGGAAAAATATGATTAACCCTGTTGTGCCTACGCACAGAAAAGATATTCAAGAAAAATATTTTTTGTTTTTCTTACATCTATGGGCCATAGAAATGATATACCGTCATTGAAAAGAACATGTAAATATTTTAATATTTTTTCTGGTTTGGATGCATATTTGCAATTCTGGGCAGTTGAGGTATCAAATGTTCAAACTACTATGTTGGTAAAATTATTTGGACATTTTAAAATGAAGGAATGAGCCCTCATCAAGATATTTTTATTTAATTCCAATGGGTAGGAAGCTTTTTTTAAGTATACACTACTGGGATTTATTCATATTATCATCTACCTACTAGATAATTGTGTGATTTATTTGTAACATTTTTGCATTTACATACTTTATTAGAATTATTAAAAAATTATAAACAACGAATATTGATCCGATATACAAGGGATAAGATCGCTTTTTTGATGATATGAAAATTTACATTATGATGTCCTCACTGCCCGGAGTTGCAAATTTGCAAATTTTATTTATTGAATGAATTTAACAGCTAGCAACATACTAAAATCATTCAAATTGATTGTATCGTTGAGTTTACTTTCCTCTGAGTATGAAAAATATTTTTTTAGAGTCCTTTCTAATTTGAGCCATCGTTAAATAGTTCCAACAATGTGGATTTTTGTATTATTGGAAAAACTAAATATGCCTATTTATAAATGGCAACAAAACCATATTTGAATGTTAAGATTTGAGTATATTGCAAATGATATGTGTTTAGTATGCCAAAGGGGTAAGAGAGGGAATTTGCAACTACGGGAATTAGAGTGTTAAATTAATTTCCAAGAGCAGTTAAAAGATAGTAAACACAGTAAATTTTGCACAACCGACTTTTGTAAAGCATTGATACGCGCAAAAATCATCGCATATAAAATATTTAAAAATTTATAATTTTATTGCATATAAAAAAAGCTAAAAATGGCTCCAAAATTCAAAATCGCAAACCTAACAACTAATACATTAGAAATACATACAATAAATTAATATGATGTAAATTCATGCTAGCAGTGATAGTAAGAAATATAATCAAGCTTTTAATGCTATCAAAAACAAAATTGGAAAATCCTTCAAAAAATCATTAATCTACAAAAAAGTACATTGCTTCCAATAGTTAAGCATAAAAGCTAATCGCATAATTTTTTTAAACCGAATGTTGGTTCCATGTACAAGTTTTGAAAGATTAAGTGCAATTCAAAAGCTTATGCCCAACCTATCAAATGGGCTTTACCAAATTCCTTCATGGGCACTTAAAACTACATTTCAATAACTTTATTTATCAATTCCATGGTGCCATGCTGCATACACTAACAAATCTTCAAAAAATATACACTATATACAATATACATATATACATATTTATAAAAGTGGTAGCACAAGCAACAAGAAAACTCAGACAATAAACAAGCTAAAAAATTTCTAATAAAATAATACATACTAAACTGTTTAAAAAATTAAGCATTTTTCAAACTGCAAATATTATTAGTAATCCTTTATATTATATGCTTAACCAATGCATAGAAAGTAATTACTTTCAGAATTATTTGAAACTTGCTCGTTACTACCATTTTTCAGAAAAATTGTCGAACAATTTCAATTACATCTTCAATAACAAAAGTATTCGAGCGATTTTTGCATGTTCACATAATGAAATACCTAAATAAGTACAAATTATATTGTCAAACTTAGATTTAGGAAGAATTGCTCAACTGCTGATGCCCTCTTAATAGTCAGAGAAAATTGGAGATCATCACTGGACGCATAATTTCGTAGCTATTGCTTGCTTAGATCTCTCTAAAACCTTCGATTCTGCTAATGGTAGTATACTAATAATATAAATTATATATTAGGGATTCTATTGCAATAGCAAAAATTTGATATCTAGTTATTTTAGACCTAGATTTCAGATTCAAAATAAAGGATGTAATATTTAGTGAATAGTTAACCTTCACAGAAGATAGGCATAACCCCATTACTGAATTACGAACTATGGCTGAAGATGTAGCTGAAAATCTTCATGAGTGGATCAGTAACAAAGGTCTAACTTTTAATATGGATAAAACTTAATTCTGTCATTTTACAAGAGGAAAGATTCTATCAGTTGTATTAAAAGTGTCAATAATCTAATTAGCTCGTCTGACGTTACAATTCTAGGATTGACATTAGAATCCAAACTTAAATTCAGTCGACATATAAAATGTTAAATTTAAATTTATTATTGCCAAAATTATGACCAAATTGCTGAAGAATATAAACGATGTTTTAAAGCTATCTTTCATACGAAATAAATTTCTAATTACATGTTTTATAATGCAATCCATTATCAATACTAGCGGTATTGTGTTAGTTATTGATAATTTTGACTGCGCAAAATGTCTTTGCGTTTCTATTTGCTTTGCTGTTTGCATTGTTATTGCATCTCTGCCAAGCAATTGGGTCTGCTGAACCTTATGTGTTCTTTGTAGCAGCTTGTTCATTGCTATTTAATAAATTTGCTAATGATAATCTGTCATATGCACCATCTGCTGAGACACCTTGAGAACGTCTTATTGGGACATATGGTGTCTCACGGAGACATTCTAGAGATATTATTTTGGACAGACATTAAGACAGATTTAGGATCATTTTAGGATGCATTGCGATGTTCTCGTGATATTGCTAGGATGGCAATTATGTCGCAGTGAGATGTTTATAGGATATCGTGGGGATTTCTCATTTTTGTCTGGGTAGTTTGAAAATTAGCGATGGATATAAGAAATGTCAATGATAATAATGTGAATAATTAGTTGCAGGATAATTCAATTTTTTGATGTATTTATGAGTCATCAAAATTATGCAAATACATTAATTACTCACATAAGAAAATTGATATATAACTAAGGTGGGTAACAAAAGTTTCAAAACAATTTTTTGCGAAACTAAGCAATGTTTTGTGTTTCAAATCTATCCAATTCCCAAGACAGCAAGTCATTTTACCACGATGTTGACATTTTTATCACGTTCTAATACGATTTCAATGCCTGGTTCAATTTACAGGCAGAAGTCCAGATCTACACATTTTACCTGCATTAAGTATACAAATGGTTTTGAAAAAATCATTAATTAATACCGTTATGCACATTTGGAATTCATTGCCAAAGAGATAGAGAATATTGAAAAATTAGAAGCTTCTAAGAAGCACATGAAAATTTTCCTTAAGTGAAATTATATCTTAAGTAAATCATGCTCGGGATACTCACTCTACAATAACGGAATCTCTAGCCCGGTAGATTTATTGTATATTGATTTTGCATTGTATGTATTTATATATGTTGCTAAATTTTTCACGTAATTCAAATAAAGTTCCTGTTTCAAAATGTTGATATTTATCTGAATTACATTTTGTTTTAGCTTATATAATATTTACTGTCTAATTAAACAATCATATTATCGTCCAGAGTAAAAATAGAAATGCTAAAAATTATTCAACATGGATTGCCAAAAATGTAACAATCTAATTATAAAATAGTATATAAGAACTCTATAGAACTATAGGAAGTAAAGAAATATTAGCAATATCTCAAACCTAAATGAATACTGCATTTATATAAAGCAGAAATATAATGTAACCCTAAATAATAAGTGGCGATCTTTACAAATCGTCAAGAAAAATCTTAGGATGGGAATTATTTAAGCTATTAAGAGTCAAAGGCAATTTATTGCTGAACACAATAACTCAAAAACTGCAACAAATTAAAAATTTTTACAAAATAATAATAAATTTACATAACATAACTATATGTGTCGAGTTTCGATCACTTTTTCTGAAATGAAGCTTTTATCAGAAAACTTAATTTTAAATTTAAATAATAATTGTAAAGGCAGTTTTCATTATACAACAAATTTTTTCATTACAAACGAAAATTCCTTAGTACTGCCAAATGGGGGAGGGGGCAATAGAAACAGTGAAAGTGTCTTAATAAATTGCAAAGGTGTATAATAATGAATAATGAGTTAGTTTTAGATATAAGCAATTACAAAATCATCTAATGAAAACTTATAATCTGAAAGGACTTTGAAGTTGAAGTACGTTTCGAATGACCTCTTGAACAAATTTTGTTAAATTCCAAGCTTAATTTTTTTTCTTGGCAAATACCGCAAACTGAAATGCTTTATACAAGGATGTAGTGTCCCGTGGCCATTAATGTCCTCAACCAGCCAACCAGAGAACCATCATCTATATACCAAGCGTTGCATGCTAATTTAAGGAATTAATCTCTGATAGCCGAAACGATAGGGTGAATAGCCAAAGCAAACAAAAGGGGGAGCTAGGGGATCAACTTGTTGAACACCATACATTGAAAGCAAGGAACTAGATAGTTGTGTATATAGTACATGAAAATGCACACTTGTGAAAACAACAAAAGTTACTTTCAAAATTCTTGAGTTTATATATGAATTTAAAAAAGAAACGCATCATTTATTTAACATGTTTCAGCATGCCGCTGCCATTTTCAAAAAGTTTCCCACTATAAAATTTACATAATATTAGTCAAATCACATTTTTATAATATTTTCGGTAAATTTAGTTTGTATTTATATTCATTTTTTTGTTTAAGCTTGGTTCCTTTAATTCTAAAAAATTGATTCAATGATGCTTAGTTGAAAATTATCAATTGCCTTGGATAAAATTTTATATGTAAATTTGACATCACAGTTCTTTAAATGATCAGAGGTGGTCGATTGAATTTTGTGTTCTTTAATTCTTAATTGTAAATTTCTTGACGTCTTTCCAATGTATTGTGCACCACAGTTGCAAGTTATTTCATATATTACTTTGGAAATGTTTTCAATCTTGGTTTCTGTTTTTATTCCTATTAAATGTCTTAGTTTATTGGTCTTTATATAAAGCCTATATTTAAAAATGATGGAGTGATTCTTTTCAGATATTTCTGTAATTTGATGGTATGCCTCGATATTCAATATTAAAGATGTAATTGTACAAATAATCACTTTTTTAGTTTTTTGACTTTGTAGTAAGTCTTCTGGTTTTTTTTTAATTTTTTCGACTACATATATGCTGGATATTCATTACGCTTTAATATACCTTTGATCTTTATGATTGATTTATGAATTTCTTCGTAATTGTGATCAATCATGAAATGTCTATGTATCAGATCTTTGATCATGGATTTTTTGTATGCAAAAATTACGTTTGAATTGTAGTTAATTACTAAATTTGTATCTGTTGGTTTGCTGTAGTATTATGACAAATTTGTTCTTTATTCTTTCAATGTTAATATTCAGAAATGGTAGTCTTTTGTTTTCTTTATTGAATTTTGTTGTTGTTTCAATTTCATAGTAATAGAATTCAAATTAATTGAATAAATCAAAGAATTTTACAAAGATATATGTCGCTAAAATTCGAGCATAGTCACTTTACAAAAGTTTATCCGCTACAATATTCACTGTTTTATAAAGATATTATAGAATGAAACGTTAATAAATCGTCTTTGGCATTAAGATTTGGTTGCATTGATCTTATGTATATGCTTTCGATCATTTTTAAAAATTTGAGAATGTAGATCTAAAATTTTTTATTTTATTATTAATTCAAAATTTGTTGGTTTTCTGATATTTCTGAATTTGTTTTATGCTTATTTATTCTTCTGCTGAGTTGTCTACTGCACGTATATCCGATATTGCCCTCATCCCAAGAACTACGACCGCACCAATTGTCCCAGAATAAAGGATTATGTATGTTCATAAACTAGTAATGTTCATTCTAGATAATGCAGTAAATTCATTAATTTATAGCCGCCAAGCATGATCATCTCAATGGTAACAAACCAAACACTATCTTGAACCTACAGTCATTAATTTTTAAATATCTTGCTAACAGTAAGGACATTAATGTTTTTAACAAACATATGATCTCTTATTAGTTGCATAAAAAGAATATTCAAATTTAATAGTTAACATTTCTACTAATATTTAGACTTCGACTATTCTTTGAATAATAATTAAAAGAGCTGATAATTTGTCTTCAATAGCTATATTTTTTTACTTAATGTCGATACATTTTCTGCACATGCTGACAGATCTGCAAAAGATGTATATTTACAATAATTAGAAATATACAATATGTACATAAACATGTTTACAAAATTGACAGCACATACTAATAAAGACATACAATACACAAACTAAAAATATAAAAATGATAAAAATGAATAAAATAATTCAAATTTGCTGCAAGACTTTCCTTTAGTTATTACATTGTTTTGAATATCCGAAGTATATTGGCCTGCAAGCAGATTTTGTTTTATAATTCTCTTAAAACTTTACAGGTTTCTTTTTCTAACTTGTTCCACATTCTGCCAGCGCTAGAGGTCTATACGGTCTTCCAGAATCTGTTCTTCGTGTGCTCCCTATTTATGCATGTGTCTGACCACCTATTATAATGTATTTATTTTAATATTACGAATAGTAAAGTTGTTAATGTTCAAGTAATCCTCAGTTTGAATACATAGTTGAGCATTTTTAAGGATTGTTAATAATTTTAACAAAAACATTCAAATATATTTCGACTTACAAAGTGTTCGTTAGTTGTACAAATAATTCCCTCTAATTTTTACTTGATTTTATAATATTTTATTTTGTTAATTCTTAATTATTGGTTAATTATTACGCAGTATCTTTGTTTAAAAGGTTATTGTACAGAACCTGATCTGTTTACTTATGTTAGGAACAGTGTACTATTGTTTGATTCCTTTACCAGTTTTTGTTCGTATATATATATATATGCAATTTATTCATTTATGTTGTCGGCAGTTTTTCTCAGTAAATTCGTTTTTTATTTTATTATCTTGACTTGATATTTATTAAAATGATGTGTTTCTAAATTCGTTTGCGTAGTTGAAGGGCATCCAGACAGAGGACAGCTTGGCTGGCATGTTTCCTTCAACTTAGGTTAGGTATCCGGTTAGGGAATTTGTTGTACTGCATTTATTCATAAATAAAATTAACCTTTAATGCTTTCACCGAAATTGCACGAGATGAGAGTTGCACTGTGCTTAGGTTTTTTAACTTAGCACGTAGGTTTTACTCACTGCACCCAAGAGTTACGGCTTCTTTATCTTAAATAGGGCTCTAGCCCTATCGCGTAAAACGAATATGCCCAGTCTTCCCTAACAAGATCTCCTGTTTATTGTTAACTTTTATTAGGTAGGGTACAATAGCAGGAGGAGTTAGTTGTGTAGCGCCGGTAAATCCATGCTTTTATTCGAAACCCTCAAACGATAGGGATGTAGGAATGCTCGCTGATTTCATACTGATGCTACATTACCTGTTCTGAGAATTTGTATATGTATACTTGGAAAATTCCTCCAAGTTTTAGCTTCGCATTGTGAGTACACATTTTGAAAAAACTTAATATGGGCATTCATATTTTGAATGGATATGATAGCTGCCGTGTATAATGCAACTATCCAGCCAAAAAAATAAAAAAGTCATGTAAAAAATTTTAGTGCTGTAAACATCAAATTTTAGCCTAATTCGGAATTAATATTTTAACTGCTGCCCACTTTATAATAAATGATTAATAATACGATTTTGCAAATTTAACATACTTTCAGATTGAAGCGAATATAGTTGGTATGAAACAGACAACACTAAGTTACAGAATTTTCTTAAAAATTTTTCATACTAGTTAATACTAATATTTTTTCATCAATACTTTATAAATTATAATATACGCTAGTACTACTGGCATTGTAAACAATTGTAAAAATATGACGAGACGACTAATGCCTGCAAATCCTGCAACAAATATTATTCTGCTAATAGTTCTAATTAAATATACAATGATGCATAGAGAGTAGACAAGGGCAAATATTTCGGTGTCGTTTTTCAAAACTTTCGCATCCGCAATCACTCTGAAATCTCGTTGGCGTTTGCTATACTGTTCTTTGTTAACAGCAATTATACCCGAATTTGATCCCACTTTATAGCACAAGTTCTTTGAGATTGTATTCAGTTTTTTGTGATCATTTACACCTTTGAAAGACGAGGTTGAACCCTTTGCCGAATCTAAACATTAATGCTATTAATTAACAAATTACAAATTTGAAAATTTAGATTAAAAAAATCTTATCACATGAATGTATCCTCAGTATTCGTCACCATAAAGGCATAAAGAATAAAATGCTCTAAAAATAAATTGAATTCTGCTCAGAGTAGAAGAAGTAAGTCAGTTGCTTGCAATGGGAAACAGTGTCTACAAATTAATGTAGACAAGTAAAAATTAGCATAATTTTGAAATTATATTATTTAATTTTTAATCAACAACCACAGCCATTGAGCTACAAGTATGTAATGTACACATGCCTTGGATAAATGACAATAGAAAACTACGTCAGATTAATCCTTCAAGAGATCCTAATGCAGTCTATGCGCAAAGACCGTAAAACGCAAAAATCCTAATTTGTCCCATAAAATAATGTTGAATACTCATTGTAAAAGTGACAGTGTTGCTTGTTTTCACTCCTTATGCTTCAGATAATGATAAAATCGAATAGTTCTAAGATGGTACCAAGAATAATACTTTTCAATTATTTTTAGAATTCTCCAGCATAGTGATTTCTACAAAAGAGTGAAAATCTACTATAGTCTTGTGGATGCATGAAAAAATTTAATAGGCTTATGTCAAAGTATTTCCCCAAATGTGCACTGATTAAGAAGAGCGCAATGTACAATTTAATGATTACTTATCAGTAAATTTGTTTTTAATCGTTGCATTAACATTTTAAAATTTATCTAACTGTTGTAAAGTCACACCCAATTCATAGTTGCATAGCAACATTTCCACGCTAGCTTTGTCTCATTAACCCTTCCCTATATCAAATAGATGCATGCTATTTATAAAGCCATAAAGCAATGAAGGATTTTCTTCCATTATAACAATCGTTCAGATAATTTTGTTCTCTACTAATATATATATATATATATATATATATATATAAATTTAACATTTTAGAGAGTAACGGTTATCCTCACAAATTGATCAAGAAATATTCTATTGCATTGTTTTCAAATGACACCACTATGCACATTTCCAAAAGAATAAGCATTTAAAAACCAAGTATATTTAAAGCTTCCCTATATATAAAACCCAGTAACTATAAAGAAAAAATAAAATAATGAATACAAAATTAAAAAGGACAAGGATCATTCCAATATTGACATACAAAACGAAAGATGTTTCTAAATAAACATCAAATCCCAAAAAAATAGTTTCCTCTCTAGTTTATACATAAAAACGTGATGATTGCGAAAAATCATACGACAAGGTTCAAAACACCATTAAATAGGAAAAACACTAATAATTAGGCAATAAACAAAGATCAATTATTAAATAAACAGCTAAACCCGATGTTATTGAACTTATTTTAAGAGCATGCAATATTTAATTCAGGATATAAAGTGTAGTCTACTGTAAACATGTTTAGATTTTATCGCATATGTGTACTGATGTTTTAAATAAACGAAAACGGTGTATCCATTTCATAGCGTCTAAATAAAAATGTATGTATGTATATATATTTATATATATATATATATACGTATATATATCTATGTATATATATCTGTATATATGTGTATATATGTATATATATGTATATATATGTATATATGTATATATATGTATGTATATATGTATATATATGTATGTATATATGTATATATATGTATGTATATATGCATATATATGTATATATATATGCATATATATGTATATATATATGTATATATGTATATATTTATATATATATATATATGTATATATATATGTATATATATGTATGTATATATATATATAAGTACAGCGCAAGAAAAGATATTTCCATTTCAAAATGCTATATAATATCCGACTACAGTGTAATTTTCGAACATTTTCTTCCAAAATGCCTCAATGTTTTACTAATTTTAGAGCATCAATAGATACAATTTGGAGTGAACTGTGCCATGGTCAGAATAGTCACTGAAAAAGCTTCTATCATTATACATTGTATTAACAGTGAAAAGCTCCAAAATTATAATTATTGTCTATTACGAAGTCCTATTATATATATTCGTGTTTAAAGTATGTTGAAACTTCTAAATATAGCATTTGTATGTTCTTCATGAAAAGTTAATCAATATCATCAAATGTCTTTTAAATCTTTCAAAACTGTTAAAGAATTGAGAGCTCAAGCGTTGTAAACTGTTAAATCTTAAAGAAATAACACCAGTGGTATAACTACAGGAGGGCATGGGGGCACATGCAATTCTATTTTGAATTTAGAAAATTCTAAAGCCCATGCCCCTGGTTATTTTGAAAGAAATTAGAGATTTAGAAAACGCTATTGGTTGTGTTTTGTTTTCTTTTGAGAACTACATTTTGATTCATCGCCTCTTAATATTTACAATAGCATTTAAATTAATGAGAAGAAATTAGTAAATATTTGCTACTGGACAACTACGTGTTCGACCAATAAGAAATCAATTTGCTACAGCCTTTACATCATGATTCATGATCGATGTGGATCAGTAAGCCAGGTGTAACCAGATTTTCGATTTCTCAAAATATTTCTGATAAAATCATGTTCATTTGTCTTCGCAACAATTAATTATTAAGTGTACACTACTATTTTATGCATTAAATAATAGAAATTAATTATAGGCAGTGCTCACCGTTAAAAAATTTAAAGGTCTACCACGAATAAAAAGGGTTATGTTGTAATATTAGTCAAAAACTTGATTATTATACGCTATTTTATTTTAAAGATAGAGATTTAGTGCAGCTGCCAACCCTTCTGTATCCGCCACTGATGTCGTTTTAAAATACATCTTCAGTCACAATACATTGTGAGATGTTTATTGCAAGAACGATATTAAATAAAATAAGTGAAAAAAATTAAATTTTTTGTATTTTAGGGCAAAAAATCTGGCTAAGGTATATTTTGCATATGCTTCATCTTTCCAAAGATCTTTTAGAAAAGAAGAATTGCTCAGTTTATACATCGAAACGCCCTTCTTAAAAGAGTACATAGGTGAAATTTTGGTTTGAAGTAACTGAAAATGCTTAAAGAATCACAGCCTATATGAAAGTTAGCAAAAAAATTACAAGAATAGACTGGCGTATTCATGCGCCATCCCCCTTAGGTTTCCAAAATTGATTTTTGAGGTTAAAAAAACATTCAGTAAAATATTCCACAAATTAAATACAAAGTTAGTTTTAGGAATTCTAAGGATACATCTCTGCAAGATTTTAAAGTTTCTGGAAAACATCGCCGCATTATTGATAACTCAGCTTTTTTACTACTGATGTAAACCAAAACCTAATACAAGTAGGCCTTGTGTAACCCTATCAAATCCTAACTCAATTGTTGAGTTCAAAGACGTTGCCCCATCAACATTATGAAAAGGCTCATTACCCCTTGCATACCCTTCCTTTTTTAAAATTAAAACATGCAGGAATGGTGAATAAGGGCCTTATGTAATCACTTCGTAATATAATTTCTCATCATTGTTCTTACTGATAAAGTACCTTACAAATGGACTTAGTAGGGCTTATGACTTTACCATTAAGGATCAGAAATATCTAATTTCAAAAATCCTAGAGATCAACAAAAATTGGCTTTACTGAAGTTGATTTTCCCAATGAATTATGTTGCATAACTACGTAGAATTTAATAAATATATTTGAATAAATTTCTGTTCTTTTAAAATGTTAATACGTGAACTGATGTTGCATTCAAATACATTGGAAACGAAAGGGGAAATATAAATTGAGAACAGAAGGATGTTGCTTTAACATCCCTTCCTCTGCGGGCATCAGAATTAAACAAGTTTAAATCAGGTCAGTCTTGATAGTGATTCAAGTCAGGCGTACTCATCTCTAATCGTATGATGTGTAACCTATATGCAATAACATTTAATTTATAGGTATAATTTAATATTTTGTCATTAACCGTTTTCATAAAATCGATTTAATAGATACCAAATATTTCTAAATGTCAAACTACGATCTCTTAAATTTGAATAAAGAACATAAACAAGAAACTTAAAGTAACCAAGATCGTACCGATACTAACATCAAAGAAAACATCAGAATTTTTTAGAAACAAAGATCCAATAAACAAAATGTTGGTTTCTTCCATTGTGTATAAATATCAATGTGAAAAATGTAACCATTTTTACATCGGAGAAACCAAGCGATATTTTGAAACTAGGATCAAAGAACATCTTAGAGGGCATTTAAGAAGTGAAATATATTTGGATGAACACCAAGGAAACAAAGCAAATTTTGAAATATTACTAAGAACAAAAAACACCAAATTAACTGAAGCCCTATTCATAAAAAATGCAACAAAGTACGATCAATTTACTGAACATATTTTGAGTGTACGCGTATTTCAACATTTAATGTAGTAATTGTAAATGAAATCCCACGCCTTTGTACACTGACGATGATTTATAAATCGAAACCGATTGGAAATATTAAATTGAGCATGTTAGTTTATTCATATATATATATATATATATATATATATAATATATATAAATATATATATATATATATACATATATACATACATATATAGACACATGTGTATATATATATATAAATTTCGTGAAAATGCTTATAACAAGATTAAAATTGCAGTATAAACGCATTGATCATTTACAAATGATCATGAACTTTCACCGCAATTACTATGCATGCATTTGGTACCTTTTTTCACATTTGGAACTCAATTGGTACCTTTGATAAAATTTTTTGGCGCTGCAAAAAATCACATTGCAATGATTTCAAATAGTTTCGAAGAAAGTCGACTACACTTACTTCGATCTTAGATAACAATTATAGTAAAATAACCTCAAATAGTACATCTCATTAAATAAGTGTAGACCTTAAAACTAACCATTCGTTTGCATAGGATATCTATCTGCTGCAACAAATAACTCTGTTCCCCAGTTAGACGAGTTTGGTTTGAAGAACACATTCAGTGAGATTTGGCTAACCTTCGACATACAAAAATGTATGTAGTAACCAGCCAACCAAAGAGTCACTATCACAAAAAATTGGGAAGATACCTAAGCGAGATGATTTACTGGGTTTTTGCTCCAAACCATTTCAGCTTTCATATTCTTTCGCCCCTTTGAAATTTTTACCAATGTACTTTTGCCCCATATTATGTCCCCAAATTATTTGACATAATAAAAAATACTAAGTCGCAAATTGTCGTTACCTAAGCCCCAACCAAAGGCCCTATTTTTTAATCATTTTATAGACCTAAGCCCTAACTCAAGTCACAAATGGACGTTCGTTAGACCTAATATTAAAACCAAAACAGGACCTAAATTTTTCGATTATTTTATGGACCAAAACTCAAATCAAGTAAAAAAATTGATGTTTTTAACTATAACCCCCTTCAATATAATCAGAATGTTAAGTTCCACGATATATAAGAAATAATTACCTCAAAAAATACAAAGAAATATTGATTGCGAAATTTAGGAAGCCTAAGTAGCGGAATGGCCAGAACTGTGATGATGATTAGAATGCACAAGCTTCCACTTGAGCATTTGTGTAATCTAAATATCTACTATTAAAGTTAAAAAGAACTATTACTATACATCTATAGAGCTCTCATTAAACAGGGATTAAAATTATAGAAATTAGGTGGTAAATATTTGAACAGAGTTGATATTTTCAAAATATACATAACTCAGGGGCCAATGATAGTTGCAAAAGGCCTTATTGAGTTGAATTTCTTAATGCTGCTAAACTGGTAAAGTTAACGTTTGAGTAAAAATCATAAAAATCATAATATTTTACTAATCATTCATAACTTGAAATTTTCATTGCGGGTGTTAATAAATGGAAATGCACAGTGGTTATTTAGAAAAATTCAAGGATTTGGAGTTTTTGCTTAAGAATTAGGATTTAAGGAACAATATTATTGGAAAGGACCTTCCTATACAAAGCTTAAATCTCTTAAAAAATTAAAAGATTTGATGCCACCTGAGGCTCGGGCCACCCCAGCCACCCTGTTCCTTAGCCTCTGTAAGGAATGAAATGCCATTTCAGCTTTGTGAATTGGAAAATGCAATAAATCCAAATGATCGAAAATAAATTGACTGTCAATTCATGACATAGTTTTATAAAATAAGTTAATGAAGAAATTCTGTTGACAATGTCACTAAATTTGTAGTTTAATTTGATCATTTGAATAGCAGAACTTCAAAAAATTAAAGTTTCGAAAACTGAACTCTAGCCGCAATGTGACCCTTAAATACAAATGTTGAGTTAGAAAAATTACTCTTTTGGTGTGTATGCTGACTCCAAGTTCAAATTAGTGTAATGAGCATAGTACATTTAGCAATTTTTCTGATGGCTTACTATAGTTTTGATTTCAAAAATTGTTTTGTGATTTACTTCAATGCAGTGACATTTTTACTATGAAAATAAACTTTCAAGAGTTTCGTTCTTTTCTAATCGACTTTGTTTCAGAAATGGCTTAAAAGTAATGCTTCTGTGGTAACAAAACTTTGGGGCATCCGGTCGCTACTTGCAAACTTTTGGCAGTTGCCGTCTATTGACATTGTTAAATAGATTAAATATTTCCTAAAGCACGACTTAATTTCTAAGTATCTATAACGAATATTCTTCAAGAATGCTAATCTAGGTCACTTTTCACTAGCCTCAAAATTCTACATGCGGAATTTTTTAGGAAATCAAAATTGAAATCACTCATTCAAAACGAAATTTGAATCAGCCAACTATTTCAGATTGTAGCCACTACGTAAATATCATATCACATTGATTCTTCCTCAAAAACATTCAACTGCCGGTAGTTTTGGCAGCGAATTTTACTTGGATTTAACAAAACTTTCAAGTGAAAATAGGGTTGGTTTATTAGTTCAATATTAGCCGTAAACATTCCATATGAAAATTCTAAGAATACTGCATATGCATATTTGTAAAAAATTCAAACAGATTTGAAAATAA
The DNA here is from genome assembly GCA_900660155.1 of Hofstenia miamia. Classification (NCBI taxonomy): domain Eukaryota; kingdom Metazoa; phylum Xenacoelomorpha; order Acoela; family Hofsteniidae; genus Hofstenia; species Hofstenia miamia. The sequence continues at coordinate 735,111 of CABFPE010000279.1, read as the reverse complement.
CTCTTACTGTTGACTCTGATGACGAAATGATTTTTTGCATTCAGATGCAGCCCACAATACAAACAAAGTTTGACTAAGATTTATTAAACTCAAGCTATTTTCGAAAACATCAAACGCCTTATTCCCAAAATATATTTGAAGAACAAATATGCTTGAAGTAAAACATCCTAGCACATAGAGTGACATCAAAAGAACATAGGTAACTCGAAGATGTCGAAACCTCTTAAAGCGACCATTCGCAAAATCAAGACATAGCGTAATGACGTAGGCCTAAATAACGTTAACATAACTTACTTAACGTATTAATAGTTTCATTTTATCTTAACCAGAGAACTATGCTTACCATAAATTATAATGAAAAATGTATTGTCTGCGTCAACACAAATTTACGATTTACCGAAAAAGGTATCAGGTCTTGCATTTTTTAAATGATTGGACAAAATTAGTATTGACATTCATGTAGGTTATATCTACACTGCATACCGAATAAATTTCACTATTTTCGCAGAGTAACTTTTAATGCTAGGATCTTACTTACTAATTGAAAGAAGACAATGATAAGCCAGTTCTTGAAAACCTAATCAATCCGAAAAAAGAAACTGAGTGTTACTAAATATAATTAAGTGAACTTATTATCATTAAAATATATCCCTACCAAGGGCGGATATAGAGGGGGCCGAGGGAGCCCGGGAACCCTCTAAAATAAAAAAATTCGTTAATAGTGAATAGAAACAGTTTTTAAGATTTCTTGAAAGATTTGGTATTTCTAAAATGTATTTCATTGAAATTTTACACTAATGTGTTTTAAAGATCATGATATTACATTTCAATAAAAATATTAATATTACGTTTTTTGTTAAATATTATTTAATTTTCTTAAAATATAATTTATAGACATGTATATATTTACTTTTGAAATTTTATTAACTCTTAAAATTAAGATTCCCTTCCTTTCTGTGGGGCATTATAATTTTAGCATATAATTTTAAATTATTTTACTTTTAAAAATATTAATGAAATTGATGAGCATAGCTACGGCTACCCTATGGCACATAAATAAAGATAAGTTTATGCCCAAAAGAACAATGTCAGACACTAGGGATAGCATGAGGAATAATTGAATAAAATTTTCTCCTTGTATTCAAATTCAACACCATACACGTTCTCCAAAAATCCAAAAACTAATTTGTGGCCCACGTTAACTAGTGCGTGAATAACTTGAAACCCCAAATTTACACGCACTTTGTAAGAACTATACGCACTTGCAAAAACTTAACAGCAGTGTTTATGTTTAGCAAGCAATTATTTTGAACATCGCAAAATGGAAACTAATTTGAATTTTATTATGAAAATGTTTAAAATTAAATAATTACATTGCATTAAATTAAAAAAAATGATAATATTTTTACAATAATGTCATGTTATCTTATAAGTTGCTCATTAGAAAATCGTGATTTCATATTTTAAAACATTGCGTTATTATTTTAGAACGAACGTCTGTAAAGCACATTTAAAGAAATTAACGGGCTTGCAAGACTTTAAAGATGCGTTTTAATGCGTAACATAAAATCAAAGCTATAGTGTTCATCACTGTAAAAGAATTTGTTCAGTTAGGTGCCCGAAAACTTTTCATCGCTACTGTACTTTTAAAGTAACTAACGTACTCGCTTACACGAGGTGTCATATCAAAACTCAGCACAATTTTTATATTTTAGAATTTATTGATTTTAGCAAGAGCTTTACATTTTTGAATTGGTTGATTTTCTTGAATTTTATCAACATATTTAACAATATTGATTGAAATTGAGACTAAGGACACATTCATACCATTAGGTGAAATTTTGTAATTTATTTAATCCTATACGATTGATCTATTTTGTAGTGCACAATGCAAAAATCTTCCAAAAACACAACATACTATGATTAAAGGGTAATTTGAAATTAATATCCTGAGTCTTGAAAAATTGCACAAATTCTATGTTTCCATTTTTGGAGTTCATAGATGGTGATAAAGATCGTACATGAGAATGAATTTTAAAAATTGAAAATTCAATAATTTTATGCTCTCCCTAGTACCCAATTATGCATTTAGCATTCTATTCTACATTGGCCCCCTCAAACTTTTTTTGTATCCGCCCTTGATCCATACCCGAAGTGTCTCTAAATAAAACAATTCCGCTAACCCTGAACTGATTATGTTTAGTGCTTACATCTAGAATTATATATTTATTTTATCAATCTTATTTTTTAAAATTTGCTATTTGCCTGCATTGTAAGAAGTATGGTCAATTGTTATGTTATTGGTCGACGTACCAAACTGTTGTCTGTTCTTATTTTACTATATTTTCATTTTTCACCAGTAATACGAAGTAAGTAAAGAATGTTATAAAAAAGTTGTTTTGCACATCAGGAATACCCCCAAACCATCTTTATGTATAAAAAATATCTAGATTTAGGACTTCTACCCAACAGAATATAACTATAAAAACTACATATTAGATCTAACTATAAAAAACATGAAATAACATTATGTAAACAGTTTATAAGATCTCTTAATAGCCTATACATTGCTGAGAATGCGAATAATTGAAGAATGATATTTTAAAAGTTGGCTCAATAAGATTCCTAAAATGAAATTTGTTGTTTCTGAAATATTTGTTAGCTAACATTTTTTACGATATCAGACTAATTAAATTGTGCTATTCTAGTTGACATTGACTAGAGTGTGACTATATGAGTTTAGCATGGACCATAAACCCCTACCCGAAAAATAGATGTCGATTCGCAATATTTAACGTCTTGGATTTCTCTCCAATGAAATTATGATTAGCATTAGGTTAAACATTGACATTCATTGGTATTAGATGACGTATTGGATTTCTCAAATCAAGTAGTGACAACATCAAAACTTTTCGATCAAACAATCTAAGCTTTGCACCCGAACCCGACTCGATCCTACTTTATATACGAAATACACCCTAAAGTGGAAATGCAATATGTAAAAAATATGTAGCATACATTTTATATATATATATAATCAAAAATATTACTTACGATTAACATTGATATACACATTGCAAAGCTTGCTAAACCAATTCCTAATTTTACTGCAAGAATCAGTTGTTCCCACCACATTACTGTGCGGTTAGGTGAATGCATTGCTTGATGCACAATTCATCGTCACCTAAAGCCACAATTATATGTGCTTAACTGTAAATATTTAATCGTATTGTTCTCATTGTAAAAACACACAACAGGTGAATCTCTGATAAGCACTCTTTCTGACAAACATGATATAAAATTTTCACCTAAGATTGATATATAAAGTGTTTGTTTCAGATAAGAAAATATTTTCACAAAAATATTAGCGTACTTTTGAAATGATGTCTTGAATGATAAAAAGATTTTCCCACTTTGAGGAACACAATATGCATGAACAAAGCATTAAGTTCAGATCGAAAGACTAAATGCTAGTATTGATATAGTGCAAAAATGCATTCCTCAATTACACTATATTAGTAGATAAAATAAGAATTTCAGGGTTGAATTTAGAGTAAATGCAATGAAAATTAGCTTAGCTGTTCACAATCGTGCTTGAAAATAGAGAATGTCCTTAATAGGTTAGAAGGTTAAATGTGAATACATTAAAATTCACTACATATGAAAATGATTTTAAAGAAAATAATTACTTGATGTAAATGCATGTAAGTTAAAGCTCTTTACTTCCCTTAAATTTCTTTCCCGTTTACTTAGCAGTCTATGTTTACAAGGGTTTGGATGATTTCTTTTGGCCAAAATTGCTCTTAGCTTTTATTCTAATGCATGTAGCACATAAAACTTTCCACTCGTTTATTGGTTGTTAATAGGATTGTACTATTCTATAGTTTGTAATTATATCTTTAAATTCGCTGCTATGTTGGTTTCGTAAACTGCATTTCTTAATTGTATTCCATATTTTTTCAATTAACATTGGGACTAGTTCAGTTATAAATTTTTAGTAAATCTTTTTCAAATTTTCTGAGTATTTTAGCTAATACTATTTCTGCTTCATTAATGATATAATTTTCTGTACATAGAAAAATATAGTACTCTAAACGGCATGTGGAAAATAACACGTACACAAAATAAATTAACTAAGAAAACGTATATGTTATTTACAACATTTCGTTACTTACCAGGTTGATGAATATTTTCCCACGTAAATTTTAAATCTTACATATTTCAAACACCAAAGTGTAAGAACCGTAAATTTAAAATTGCTGATAGCTGTCGGATTTTTACAACCCTTCAGTTGAAAACAATTGCTTATCCTAAGGGCGTCATTAGAAAATTTTTAAAAGTGGGAAGATATTGTTTTTCCAAGTGTGATATCTTACAAAGCTATTCCTGTTGAAAGATATTTTATTTCAAATTAATTTCTTTTTGTGGAAATCTAAGCATTTAAATGGAAAGAGAAAAAAAATTGGTCTGTTTATCGACTCTACGTAATCTTGCAAAAATCGTACCAGCCCTGCTTGCAACCCACATTTTTTTACCTTGGCTCGCGAGTCGTCTCGCATAATTTTAATCAACAAAACCGATATCAATTCAACAGCTAGAATGACTTTGGTGAATACAAGCTGCAAAATAAAATCATGGTATACATGGAAATCATTTCAAATATATTGCTTTTCCAGATTAAGTAAAAATTGTAGCCCGTATTTTATTTATTTTGAGATCTGCCCACAGTCCGCATGAATATTGCTTTTCTGCCAGGCCCAGCACATCGCACACGTAGACCGAGCCAGATAGGAGGTGCCTTGAATACTTCCACCATTGGTCAAAGCCCCTCTAATTCGAAAAGCATCAATAAAAATACTGAATCCGAAACAGATATTTCTCAATATTTAACATAAAATATAGTAATTATAACAATTAAGTGTCTGACTAATATCGTAGCAATTCTTTATTATTTGTGAGCTGCAAGTACCGCCTAAAGGTTAATTAGAATTTATTTAATGAATAAAGTGGTCGTGTATAATTTACTGTTACCAAAAACCAATGAACTTGATTAATTAAGAAATATTTTGAAGGTGTTTCCCCTATTTGCCCATCATTTACGCAACCTATGGCAAAGTGATTGATAACATGGTAAAATTTAGTTTTCCTTGCAAATTAACTATCACCTTTTATTCAAATAGCTGTTTTTAATTTCGATTTTGAATATATTTGATAGTTTTCATTTCAAATTTAATAATAGGTTTTATGGCACTTAGCAATTATATTGAAGTTCTTTGAATTATGAGAATACATAATATACTGTATATATATGTATATATATATATATATATATATATATATATATAAATGTATATATATACATCTATATATATATATATATATCTGTATATATATATATATATATTTCATGTTTATAGCAGTACAACAAATACATATTTATAAAAATAAAAATAAAAATGATGTACAAATCTACAAACTAAAGATACTTAAAATAAATCTAAAAAAACACAAACTAATTACGAATTAAAAAGATTAAATAAAAAAGAGTTAAACTTAAATTTTTTGCCATGGAATTTTTGAATGCTCGTATTTACATTGGTTTGTTAACAAATTTTCCTTCAATAGTTTCTTAAATGTTCTTATATTATGTTCTTTTCTTATCTGTAGTGGTAACTTGTTCCAATATTTACAAACTTTAGGTGTTAAGGCGTCTCTCCAAAACTTATTCACTACTTTTACTCTGCATGCCAATTTATTTGTTCTGTTATTTACGCTAATATTGTTGAACAAAGGATTTTTTGTTTAACAATTTGAAATATTTTTATTAAACTTGCATATATAATATAATAAATTGGTGATAACATGTTTAATGTTTGCAGAGTTTTTCCTGTTTGACGTAGTCGATGTTAAACATTGTACACAGTGACCAATTAAATATTCTATATATGCGCCTTCGTTCATCATTAGATATATTATTCAGAAGTATGCATGCATACTTAAATTGACTATACACCAGCGCCTCTACAATGACCTTACTTAGAGTAATATTTCTTATGTGTTTTAGATAATGCACTCCAATAGCCATTCTGCTGATTTTGTTGTTCACAAACGTTTCAAAGGTAAAATTTCTATCAATTTGAACTCCTAAGTACATCATAGAATATGCATTTTTTACTAGTGGATTATTTGGAGAAACCTTCAAAGTGATGTTTTTGCTTATGATGTTTAATTTTTTTGGCTTGAAAATGATAAATTGCGTCTTCTTTGTATTCATTGTCAGTTTATTCTGTTTCAAAAAGGTCGTGATTTGTTGGATAGCCTCCTCTAGTTTTTGGCTTGCGATTATTGGATTAGCATGATGGGTGATTACACAAATACTGGATCAGTTCACAATTTGAAACTTGGTTAGCTAAATAATTAATGTAAAAGTTAAGCAGAATAGGGCTGAGAACGGTACCCTGAGCAACTCCTTTGTTTGTAAAAATGTACTCTGAGTATATGTTATTTAATTTCACACAATGTTGGCTTTTATCTAAAAAAAACTACTTATAAACGCTCTTGCATCAGTATTAAATCCATAATATCCAAGTTTTTTGTTTAGTATTTGAAAATCTAAACCATCAAATGCTTTACTTAAATCGAGTAGTGCGACACTACTGCAGATGCTGTTATTTGTATGAAGTGTATGCTTTCTGTTAGGGTCAGTAAAGCATCAAATGTACTATGTCCTTTTTTAAAGCCAGATTGCTTATCAGATATTATGTTATGCCTTTTTAAATATATGTTAAGTTGGAAGCATAGAAAACGTTCAAATACTTTTGATATAGGGTTTGTGACTGAAATTGGCCTATACTAATTCAGGTAATCAATGGGAGATATTCGGAAAAATATTATTGTACTTTTTAGTATAAACACTGGTATCTTACAACTACCACTAGAGATATTGGAGTCTAGTTTGTCCATTTCCTTAATTAATTCAGCTTCCCTGATGTTTCTAAACCTGAATAATTCTTGATGCAATTGCGTAATGTTGGTTACATGGTTCACCTGTTCACCTTTGAAGGTACCCATATCTCTAAAGCTTAAGTTCATATACCTTGCTATTATTTTTTGATCACTGCATGTATTATTGTTTATCTTAATTTCTTGGATGTTGCGATTGACAATTTTCTTGCGATTTAAAAAATGATTAATAAAATTCCATCTAGACTTTGAATGTGAAAGATTTTTGAAAACTTTTTTCTCATTTTCAAATCTCTGGCGCTTTTTTAAATTTAATAGTTCAGCTTTGATACTAACATACTTTTGATAAAGATCTTAATTAAGTCCCTTTGATATTCTTCCCATGTTTTTTTCTTCTCCAGTTCTAGCATCTCCTCATCCTTATTCTTTGATATATTGTAACAATTAGGTTTAATGAACCGATGTCGATAGGGTGCATGCTTATTCTGGCTGAAGTTGATTTGGTTCAATATGAATTTTACCATATCATTCGAATTTTCTACAGTGTAAACAAAATCCCAAGGGATATTTCTTAGAGACGTAACGCATATATTTTTTTGCATTTGCTATTACTCAAGCTGTGACTAGTATAGTATAGGCATAAATTGTGATCTGAAAAGGAGTTAAGAATATAGGTGTTAAAGAAGTTTTTAATACTTGTAATGAAGAAATAAATCAGAGAATTAGCATTGCCTCGTGTAGGGACAGTGTTATTGACAACACTTAGCCAGGTGTGATTGCAAATATAATTGATATAATTTTTTTCATTATTAGTCAGGTAATTAATGTTAAAATTTCCTAATAACATAGCTTCCTTATTCATGGAAATGGCAGTCATCACTTCATTCATTTTGAAATCACTAAATCCTTTTGCTAGTTGTTTTCTTGGGCAATAGCTCAAATTTATCAATGCTGATAACCTACACTTAGTGGTTTTTTTGATTTCAATCCATAGTGTCTCAACGGAGTAATGCACTGTTTCTAATGATTTATGCCTTACAAGATTCATATATTTAGGGATTAGAAACATTAGTCCACCTCCCCTGGATTTTCTATGCTTACAGAAACAATAAAATTTTTTTATATTGAAATTGTACTGTGCTTCTGGTGTTTCATTGCTTAACCAAGTTTCAGTGAAGGCGAAAATGCTGTTATTGCCTAAATTATTATATATCTCTTCTGGCTCAAGCTTATGTGCAAGTAAGCTTTGTACATTGAGATAAACAATTTTAAAATTGTTCTTAATTCTTTTAGATACCATTTTTATGTCACTACTATCGAGTACTTTTGGACCTGGATTAGTATGTTTATTATCAAAATTATGGATAGAGTATTTTTTAATGAAGTCATTTGCATCTATTAACGTTTCGATTTCTGAATCAGCAATAATAATAGAGTTAGCTAGTCAACTAGAACTAATTTCAACCACTTTGTTATCGTAAAAAATTCTTAATTCTAAATTTGGATTTATCAGCTCCTTCTTGAATCATACTCCATCTTTTTTGTAAAATCAATTTTTCTATTTTAAGTTCTTCAGAATTCAGAGCCGAGGAAATAAAAACTTTATTTTCGTAGTTTCTTAGTTTTCTACAATTAGATAAAATTAGTCGTTTATCCCATTCAGAGTATAATTTAACCAATATATTAAGAGGATGTGAATTTTTAACATTAAATTTTCGAATTCGGACAAGATCTTTAATTGCAGTTCTATTGTTAAATCTAAATGAGCAAATACATGATTTACAGCTTCAATTTCTTTATTTTGAAGTTTTGAATGATCTGACTCTGTAATTTCATTAAGGCCTTGGATGCGGATTAATGTAGAAACATCTTAAAAGCGATTAGAAATTTTTTCATGAAAATTTTAATATATTAGTTGAATGTTTGCTGAAATCAGCTTCGAGTTTCCTTAATCTATTTTCTATTTTAATAACACTTTCATGAACAGCCTTTTTACATAAGCTGGAAGTGTTTTCCAACAATGAATATTAGCTAATATTTGAAACTATAGTTTCCTTCAACCAAGCTCAACGTAGTGATTACAGAATAGTATTAAATTACTTCTTAGAGAATCTAATGCATTTAGTTGATCATCATCAAAACCAGTACAATTCATTGACCAATGCATAGATTTAGAACAAGAAAAACATGCAAATGTTTAAATTACATGTCGAACAAGAACTTTGTATATTGTTAGGCAACATACTTGGCAATAGAAATACGAAGTTGAAATAAATATGTTGAAAGTTAATTAAGCAAATTTTCGTATAGAAAAATTAATTGCTGCAAATTCAAATTCAAATTACGTTTCCCACCATAATAATATATATATATATATATCGGTGGACATGCGATACCTAACAATTCTTTTTACAAGGAATTTTCTTCCGTTTTTATCATAGATCTCGCTGATCCATATTCATGGATTAAACATGCTCCAATTGATGATTTTGATGCATCAGTTTGCAAAGTTACAAGAACGGTAATATCGAAATGTCTTAATACTAGTGTCGTTGTAATGTATTTTTATCTGTGCAATTCTGTAAAAAATCAGTATTCATATTCAGAAGTAATTGAAGAGATTGATTGTGAGTTGATTTTGCGTACTTAATTATCTTTGTTTGGCCAGAGCAAATCCAAAATCATCTATCTGAAATTCTGTGCACATGAGTCTATTAAGTTTAATATTTCTTTCTAATTCAAAATATAACACATTTCTTAAATAGCAAAGTGTAAAAACGGCAAATTTAAAACTGCTTGCAGCTGTTGATGTTTTCCAACATTTTCAGTTGAAAAATTTCCCAAAACACAACCCATGCAGTTTTTGAAAAATCGTTACAGCCCTGCTTGCAAACCACATATGCAATAATACCTTAACATGCATCGATTCAACATAAATTCCTCAATAGCTAAATTTTGTGTAATGTCACCCTTCTCAAAACGGAATTTAATCTTACAAACAGCTATTAATTAAAAAAAGTTTGAGTAAAAATAAGAAGTTACATTGTATTTCTTTATCGAGAATGTATTCATACCTGTAATAATTAGTTCAAAGCACTTCTATTGGATATATTGAAACTTCAACACCCAGAAGAATAAATATTTCAGCAAATTTTCTTCTTCTAAAGGAGATGTTACTAGACTTTGTTTCTATCTTTCATTATCGTAGTCTTACTGAAGCAATTGAAAAATGTTTTCAAGTTTGCATATTTACCGCCTTACTCAAATATCCTTTATTTTATGTAAGGTGTTATATTGAAAGATGAAACAATATAAATAGAGAAATTATATGTGAATATTTTTTTTAAAATCCTTTATTTAATTTATACAAATTTATATATAATAATTTGTGAATTTTTTACAATAAAACGAAATTGATTGAAAAAACAGCTACAGTGATTCCATATATATATATATATATATATATATATATANTGACTTTTGAAACGTTAAAACTCTTTCAGTTGATATTGATTGTGCAAGAATAGCTTAGCTACATAGTGGATTAAAAGGGAAAATTGTAATTTGATGTCATTTATGAGGTATTGAAGTATAGATGAAAGACCTGATAAAGTTCTAATTGAAATATTACTTAAAAGATGAAAAAAGTTATTCATACTTAGAACAGAATTTAATTTCAATAATATTTCTCTTTACTGTATCGACTGAGTCAAAATTTATGATAAAAGTTATTACAAAATATGCATTTATGCAAATATTAGCATTGCATTAATATGAAACCTTTCAGAACAAATTTGCCCTAACTTATGTCGAAGTTCATAAACTGGATTTGAATATTGGTAAAAATTTCGAATTAACAAAAATCTTTATCAGAGTTTTCAATCCAAACATACATTTACTGTTAAATCGTTACAAGTTGCAATGGTTACATCAAGAAAGGAGTTTCTTAAGAATTGCTTTTTGAATTACCCTTCTAAGTCTTCTGATCACTTATTTGAAAAATGTACCAGCAAAGGAAATCATCAAATTATTCAAATACAGAAAAAAACTAGGATGGGATCAGGATAGTGAATTGAAAATACCAGGAAATGGATAATTTCGGATAATTTGACTGCTAGATACTGGATAACATATTGTTCTGGAGTGGGGATATTATCATCATGCAGAACAGTTAATATGGCTGAATACATGTTGGTATATACAATTTTACGTCTTTTCTTCTTTAAAGCAATGCAAATGATATCCATTAACCAAAAGTAGCAGTCATCAACGTGATTGCGCGGCCTTCTCCATATTATTGAATCGTCAAATGGCATCAAAGGTCTTTTTTTGTTTTACCATGAATGAAGCCTGTTGACGCAAGATTTACAAACAAGTTGCGAATGAAAATAAATAAATATTTTGACTATATTAAATAGACTAAGCCATGGTATGTCAGAAAAACTTGTTTTGTTGGATGACAACCTCCATATCATGGAAAAAATATAACCTCGAAAATTCCATTTTTAAATCAAGATTTATCTCAGAATATCTTATTGGATAAAATCCGGTAAACAAGTTAAATTTTGCCGGATATCCGGATCCGGTTGTGTAATTACCGATTTTACCGGATACCGGGTTCACATCCCTAATAGAAACTGGATTGAAAACACCAGATCTAAGTAACCAAGTTGAGAAATTCAAAAAATAATAAGATGTTTGAATTCAAGGTTAAAAATTACTAAGATAATTCCAATTTTTACATCACTCAAAACAAAAATAAGTTTAATAAGAAACACGATATCTCAAAAATCTTAGTCCCCCCTCCTACTTTACAAATACATTTGTGAGGATTGCGGTGAAGCTAAGCATAGTCTGAGAAAGAGATCTAATGTAAGCATAAGAGATAATCTAAATTCAGAAATTTTTACGCATCACCATCAATTTAAAATTTTACTAAGAACAGACATCCTAGCATTGCAGAGGTAATATATATATATATATATATATA
>CABFPE010000279.1:696061-722158 GCA_900660155.1 Hofstenia miamia | reverse complement strand
GTCACACGCTGTTCAACCGTTAACATCTTAAAATTTGGAGTTCGGCTTTTACTATTTCCTTAAACAAAATACTTTAAGAACAAAGTTTCCAGTGTACAATCGAGATTACTCAACCAATCAACTGACTGATGAGTGGGTGAATCCACGCAGAGTGCTGACCTGTGTTGAGTCTGATCAGCAGAGTGAAGCCGAAGGCCTAACTTCAGTTGAGAGGGGTGCGCCTCTCCCATTTTGTCCAACCAAGGCTACTAACGGTGGTAACTTTAGAGAGGGCTTGCTGGCTGCTATAGAGATCCGAAAATTATATTGGAGTGCGGGCATTTACACTGAATGCAATCTAGTGATTAGAGACTCCATCTAAAAGTATGCTAGATCGTAACTACCTGTGACACAGCAAAGCTGGCCTTGACATATCTCACAGGCCAGAAACAAAGAGTTATCCCTGCATGACTGCCCCATGAGACGCACTCATGGTCTGGCACTAGTAGCAGTCTCGCTAGCAGCGTAACCACTGCGTCGCTGTCTGTCTACCCTAAAAACTGAAAACAGACAGGTTTCTCGACCGTTACCGCACCCATATGCACAAGTACATATGGCGACACCTTCTTCTACCCTGTTATTTAACATCAACTGTAGGTACGGAACTCCGTACAGCGACGCGCCGTCGAGTGTTAGCTCAGCGCCACCTTTCTGGTGCGGCTTTCGATCAGAAAATGTGTAGAAAATAATTTGTAAGAACTAAGATATAAATTTATATTTGTGAATGTGTGAATGTATATACATTTTTTAAAAAGGTTACATGTATTTTAATCCTATTTATATTTACACTAGTTTTACATTTGGCCGCATTAATTTTTATCCAAACCTGTTAAGAAATTTTGAAAGACTTTTTTCATGCACACATCTATGGGGTTGGGTCCGTTCCTGCAATGATGAAGATTTCTGCTAAAACTTAATTATTGTGCCTAAAGTACACGCTAATAAGAATTTTTTGTAAAAATAATTCCATACCTAATATTCAGAAAATGAGGCGAGGAAGCCATCACAGATTTTGCGAAATTCATAGTGGAAATTGGGTTAAATTATGAATTTGAAAGAATTATAGCAAAATTTGTAACAATTAATTCATAAGCAGATTTTAGATAAAGAATTTAACGTATAAATAAACATTAGATAGGGTATTCAACTAAAAAATTTAAATAACCTCCACACTATACTATTTTCAATTTTTTTCATATTATCTCTATACATTTTTTAATCTAGTAAATTATGAATAATAGGCCTATATAAAAGGTGTTGACTTCGCTTTAACCCCTTGAAAGCAATTTTGCAAATAATAACTGATAATATATGCTGTACAAAGAGCAACTAACATGCATTTGTATTTTCAAATATTTTTTGTTATATCTTGTATTTTTCGAGTAATGTTTTTAAAAGATTCAATAAAATTATAGATGGACACTAATTAAATTAAATTTCAATTTCAATTGCATAATGAATAATATATTCAATAAAAAATTTAAAAACTAAGTTTTGAATTTAAACAATTCTAGTAATTGTTCATTCCTTTAAAGATTAAAAAGAGTTTTAAGTAATATATTATTTGCTAATTCTGTTCATATTTATGATATCTTCAATTGGTATTAAATTTGCTGTGTTTTGCAAATCAACTTACATCGCTGCTATTTTAGGAAATGATCAAATCGCATATTGGATAAGCTTATATTTGGCTTGTTTTTATACAGATTATCTAAATAAAAATATTTTGTAGATTTGCGCTCGTCTGACTTTTGATATTTTCATTGTTTCACAAGCAAAACAATCGTAAATATTATATAAATTGCAAATTTAGACTATAAATCTGGATACCGAAATCTCTACAAACAGAAATTCATAACATAATCTATTCACAATTATTTTCCCAAAATAAGAATTTGTTGATTTCTCCATGTCTAAACTTGTACTTGATGTATGAATTTCTAAGCTTACAAGAATAGATTTCGGGAGAGTATATCTCAAATAGACATCTGGAAATCAGAACCTTTTGTACTTCTATCGGCATTTTCTAAAAAATTATCAATAATAAAAACGTGAATCAGGACTGTTTTTGTGCAATGTTGAGGGAGACAACAAACTATCAATACTGCAATGTTTTGAGCGGGTTTATGTCTATTTCTGGTTCTGAGAGACCACCATTTCTCATGTTATTTACTGGAATTAATATTTCAGTATGTCAGGGCGTATAAATGAAGCAGAGCATTTAAGAATAGCATTAACAACTTTTGCTAATTTTAAGTAAATTAGTCCTGTAAAAACACGCCGAATTTCTGGACGTTTTTATAGCACTGACTATTATTATATTAAAATGTTCAAGCGTGTCCCGGCCCATCCCAAAAACTAGCCCCAACCGACCAGCTTTTAAACCCGCCCATTGATAGAAATCCAAGCATTCTATTTCCAATTTTAAGTTTTCTTAATAGAGGAAGATTTTTACTAAAGGGACCAAAGAATATGTTTTATAACTCCCTTATTATTTGATGGATTTTAAAGAAAATTCTATTTTTACTTAATTACATTTAAAAAGCAATATTTTTGTATGCACTGACTTCTTGAACAAAACAAGAATTGGCACTCATTTCGTAAACTGCTCATAATAGTACTTGTGAAAATTTAAAAAAATTATACAAATGATGAAAAAAGTGTTACACTAACAACAGTTTTAACTTCAGCAAGTTTTGCAGCAGCTTTACAGTCTAATTCTTTCTATGACCAGAACAGTTTGAGATTACCTCCAAAATTCTTGTTTGCGTTCAGGAGGGCATTACATGAAACATTCTATTTAAAAAGTAACTAAGAAAAACTAGTATTTCCAAAAATATTTTAAAGCTTTTTTCTTTAAATTACATCAAATAATTATGAATTTATTTTAAATATTTTAAATATTAAAATCTCCCGGTATAATAATGAATGTATTTAAAAAATGTCAAATTCTTTGAAAAATTGAGAAAACAACCTTTTTGCAATTACCATGATTCTAACTATAAAGAGAAAGAATGTTGCAAATAGTATTGAAATATGTGTATTATTTATCTCACTACAACTTGGAAGAATTATTCAAGGGAATCATTGTTTATTATTAGATGCTCAATCTTATCAGCTTCGGAATTTAGGATTTCTAGTGTTTAAGAAAAATTGCTCTGGGTAAAAATAAGGTGAATGAATTTAAATATACTATAAATCAAATTTACAAATCACTAAAAAGAATGTTTACAAAACATAAATTAAGTACTCTAATGACAGTTTCTTCCACCGCCCATTTGCTTGCAAATTTCAACAAGCTTGTGCAAAGCCAAGATGGAAATCCGGGCCATTAAGAGAATGCTGCCACAGAGAATTGATGCGACCACTATCAGTGGGATAAACTTAAACAGCACGTTGAAAATGGACCTAAATTTTAATAATCACCTCTAAATTACAAAATATTTTTGTGATTCTGCATAAGTTTGAGAAAGCTTATCACGATCAGAAGTGGGATCTGGATAAATCGCATTCCCGTCTGAATTGATAAAAATCAATCTATTGATTTTGATATTAAATTCCTTAAGAGAGGCCTACGAATTATTTGTTTTTGACATTTTGATGCTAGTATTGTCAAAGTATTTTAAAGTTCATATCACACTCGAACAACTATTTTCATCTAACGATTACGAACCCTGGTCTGAGTTGCAGTTAATATCAGATTGCCATGGTTTATAACTGTGATTAGTATAATGACTAACCTTATATTGAGTTGTATTTAACTTAAAATATATTTTATGACCACAAAGAATCTCAAGTGCTTTGAAGTAGTCAGCATGGAAACATGTTATTATCATTCAAAAGTTAGGTAACCGTGCCGGGTATCATCAAAAGAATTCACTGAGAATTTGCATTGCATTTGGGTTAGATCGGGTCGGGTTGTATCAAGTTGACAAAACTTCTATTTAGAATGGGGCTGATTTTGGTAAAATCTGTTTAGGTCGAGTTGGGTTGCAATAAATCACAAAAATATGACCAACTTGCAGTGAACATTGACGGATATAGGAGATATATCAGTGATGTGAATTTCAATATATAATAAACAGCTTAAATTACCATACATGTAGCTTTTCTTTAAAAAAATGGCACAAAACGATCGATTTTTCTCATCTCTCAATTTATCAGCTGATAAAGCCTCAAGAATCCATCTAATTTGCAAAATCAACAGATTTTTGTTTTCGGACAATTTATCAACTTATAGAAGGGTGAAAGGCTTCAAAACTCAAGTCTTATCGTTGCTTGAACCGAACTGTTCACTTCAAGTAGTAGACAATTTCAAAAATCATAATCACTACAAGGCTATTCAAACACACTACTGAAAATATAATAAATGTCAAATTTTCCTTCAAAATATAAAAAAAGCGATTGGATACTACAATTTTGCATGAAATGCGCCTACATATATTAAATCTGAAACTGTTAAGAATACAGAATTACAAAATTATTTCAATGTTTTTCAGAAAAGTTGAATTAACTTGTATGAAAACATAAATTTTCTGAAAAAACTTTACATAAGCGAATATTACTTTTATTACATGCTTCAAAAGCTTGGAATTGCTAATTAGCATTTCGGTTTCTGCCTTGGTATAATTGCACTTGAGCATCTGCCTTTAAATATTATGAAAAATTCTAGAAACACAAAAATAACTATCAAATTTACCGGTACTTAATCTAAGAAGAAAATTTGTTTTCGACTTTGTTAAGTAAAAGCAAAAGATCCCATTACAGAGTAAGAGACAGGCAAGATTAAACCAATCCGACCCGCGATTCTAGTCAATATTTTACCGGGTCGGCTGATGGGTCAAGCATTTCTTTCGAAAATTACCTAAAATATCATACTGCTCATGCTTAGTAATATGCTCAATTTTAACTGATATTCGTGTTGTGTGTATGTTTTGATTATCTACATTTATAACTTGTATTTGTTAATTCCTATATATTTACATGTTTCCACTATAGTTGTTTCAAAATCACCAATTCAGGTCACAATACTATAACTATGTGGGTCGGGTCAGGTTAGGTCAGGTCAAATCGTGTATTAAGACTAGAGAATTCAAATCGGTTTACGTATCAAACTTAGACGGGTTGAGGTGGGTCATAGATAAAAAACATAACCCGGTTCCCACTAGAGACCTGTGGACCCGAGCCAGTCCTATTCGATTTAGTTCCGTTCACGTAAGTCTAATTCTGGTGCTGTACTGACATTAAATGTGTTATAACTTCGCATAATTAATCAAATTGAATATTGAATGGAGATATTCCAGACCATATTTTAACTTAGCAAAATATAATATAATATAATAGCAAACATTAAGTCGACTTGTCCGTGCTTCTGGCTGAAACTTAATAGATGAATCCTGTCACGTTTCATGTTTTGATTTTTGGTTCTACTTAATTGAAACGGAGAACGATAGCAGAGCGGGTTCCACAAGACACTATTTCTAACCCTGTCACTGTACACAGATTTGCCAAAAGGTAAATATGGAATTTTGGTTTCACTTGGCACGGCAATATTATCAAAGCATTAAGAATCACATAGTGAGTTATTAACCGAATATTGTTGTGCGTGTTTATGATATACTGAACTTGAATATAAAATGTACATATACATCTTGTATAAGTATAATGTACATAGAGTTTACTTGGCTTTTTGAGAATAAATTCAACTAAATTCATATACATATATATATTGGTAATTAAGTTATACACATACATGTATGCCTAATTGTACAGTCTCATGTTAGCACAAATACAAGCATACAAGCAGAATAAAAAAATCCCGTATCGTATTCAGGAATACATGATGTCCTCAGCTTAGTGTTTTGCGGCTTTGGCCACAGACAGTCGTAAGCCACAGCTAACAGCGGTTACGGCCTGAACCCTTACAGCCACGGCTTCAATTTCAAATCACAAGTTTTATTTAAGGTGAGTGTAAGTCCAGATAAGTCATAAGAAGAGTGGTAAATATTATACACAATGAAAACTATATGGCGTGGTCGACCACGTCTACAAATAAAAATTAGCTACAGCTTTAGCCAGTCAAGAAGCTCCAGTCGCAAAATCCTACTTCAGGTTTGATGTTTCGCTGATGGTGTTTTCAATCAATGCTCTATGCAAACAGAATAGAGACACTACAGAATGCTCGCCATACTCGCTAATACTTTGAATACGTAAGAGGATGATACGGGTCAAAAATTACTCTAGGGCAAAGTATTTGCTCAATGCCCTTTGCGGTAATACAAGATGAGGCTTGCACTAGAGCGAGTCCTACAGCATATTCATTGGCTCAAGTGCTAGTTGTAGAACACATCAAAACTTTAAGATGCACTAAATTGACAATGCAGAACTATAAAAAACGAAACAGTCCTATAATAAAAATCTTAATATTTATTAAAAGTTGAAAAGTTCATACGGAGATCGAATCTTTTGTTTTGATCTGTCGATTCGTGATACTGTGGATTCGTCATATAAAAACAGCCTGGATTCATTGTTATTGACGAAAACTGTATCCAATTCACTGTCATTCTCAGTTTCGACCTTCATGTATCGAGTGTCCCCCAACAGCCTAAAAGAATCTTAGAAACCTTAAGATAAAATGTTTCGACAATGTAGTCTTTTGTAGTTGTATGTCTATTACTGTTCTAATGTTAAATCCAAATTCATTTAGATGCAAAATTAATTAAATCAGGAACGATTTGAGGGCAAAAGCAAAAAAATTAATAATAAAAAAATATCACAATGTCAATGCAATATAGGGAAGTTAATCTTAAGCTGCCTACATCCTTTATAAAGGAAAACCGTTTTTCCACATTTTCAGGAAATGTTCCTAAGCTTATTAAATTTGGACATCTTCAGACATGGATGTATCTATTGGTGAACGTGTTCAAAAGTATTATTGAAAATGTGTACTATGAGTGTATTGCTCTAGTTGACGTTTTATATTCTCATATTCCTAATGTCAGGCAGGTAGGAGGTCAAAAGCCTATGTCCTTATCTGTTTCTTTTCTGGAGGTAGACCACGCAAACCCATTGGTTTATTTACTTCTATCTACTATCTTTTGAAAATTTTGTTTGCAAATTACGGTTATAGCAAATTGAAAATTGTTAATACTATCTAAACATTGTTGTAAAAATTGGCATCTGTGGTAGTGTTTCGAATTTTTGTGAGATTGATGAAGAAAATAGTGTTCAATTATTGCATTTCTTCTTCTAGAATAATGTGTTGTTTAATACTGTGAGCATAACCAAAGTTTGTACTAATGTCAATTTGTTAAAATCAACATTTGTTCATCTTAGAATTCTGAATTTTTTTTGGTTAAACCAAGAGCGATCTATATATAATATCATCCATATAGATTGCTTTTGATTTCTTCAGTGATTTTTTAGTTATCCGTCTTTATTTGCTAAATCTAGCCTCATATAAATGGACGAAATTGAAGACTGAATGTGCGGCACTTGGCTGAGGCAAAGAAGTTATGCTGTGCTATGAGGTGAAGGCCACATCCTGGGAAGCATAATAAAACATATATTATAAAATATAATAATATCTATAAATTACAGATGTTTTCAGGAATATAATTAAGAAGGACTTTTTGTTGAAAAAACCTATTTTAAGCATACTTTTTATGAAATGTGTATATGCAAAAAATCAAATTAATAATTCGATTATGGAAAAGGCATGATTGTACATTGGTCATGGCAATTACACATTCTGATATTTTGCACTTCAATCCCCATGGAAAAAAACGAATTTAATCGTAAATATATTTTAGACTTAGAGTAAGGGCTAGGGTTGTAATTAACAAAAGCCTTAATTACCCCCAGATATATATATATATATATATATATATATATTAGTATTCTCTGATTACAAAAAGAGTATAGTAACTAAAATCATAATTTTATTATAGGAAGATAGAGCTAAAGGAGACCTAAAGAATGCTGAAAACAGCTAAGGAATCGGAGCAGAATATAAATCTATAAAGTAAAAAGGTATAAAAATTCCAGGCTACATTTAACGAAAAAAGAATCTAACTTTAGCAGTGAACGGTGCTGAAATTTTTTTATACAACATCAATAAAGATAGAAATCGTTTAACATCTTAGGAGTCATTTATTAGAATATACTGTGATATATGCTAGTTAAATAATTATGTGTGGTATGGCAATTAAGCTGTCTAAGCTCTTTTATTCAATGCAAGAAATGGGTTAAATTTCAATTTCGCAGTTATAAACAACCTTAACAAAGTCATGCAATAGTGTGGGCCTAAGTGTTGAACACCCACAGAAACATTTGCGCAGCCCTCATAATGAGGAACAAGTTTCACTCAAGCTTCTATCAACTTAGACTGAGGGATTCATTTTCATCTGATAACTCTAATAAATGTTCACCTAGAGTGCTGTCGTACTTTGTTTCGTTAGGCTACGGTTAGACTATGTGATTGGTCACACGTGGTCTGTCACATTTTGGTAAAATCGCCACCAAGATAATTGGCGATGTGACGTGATTTTGTTTCTTTTCTTGCTACCAATCACGTAGTCTAACCGTGGCCTTACTGAATAACTGTCTCATGAAACAGCAATGAAGAAGCTGAATAATATTTTAAGAGCCGAAAAGTGTTAGGAAGAAAACAGAAGGTCACTTAATGAAATAATAAACCATAGCATTTAAAGTGGAAGAAAAGATGATATAGTTAAACTTAGAAAGAAGGTATTGATTATTAAAAGCAAGGACCATCCAAAGATGCCTCAAGCTCAGTTAAAAGTCACTACAACTCCGTCAATCTTCCGTATCACAAAGGCCTTAGTGTCAGAATTTCTAGCACCTGATCTAATACAACTGATAATTTCGAAAATGAGAAAAAACTACACACATTTTTGCAGTGCTTCTTTTACTGCATTGACTAGGAGATTTGGCGGTAAAGAACCAATTGCTGTTGTAGCAATTCTTCACCGCCTCACAGCAAAATGCATTCTTCATTCCTGTCAAAGTGATGCTTTGGAATTCCTCACTCATCATCAGTTAGGTGCCGGAATTAAACGAGGTACAGAGGAAAACGTTCATGCTACTGGAATCACCATGAAATTTTTTCGATTTATATTCTTCAGGTATTCTTCAAATAGATTTTAAAAACGCCTTCAATAGTCTAAGATGAGATTTTATGTTGGTAAAATAATCACTTTCTGGGATTTATGCGTTTGCACAGTTTTGCTATTAGAAGCTAGTCTTTTCTTTTACAAAAATAAATGCATTTTAAGTGCTTCTCGTGTTTGCAAATAAAAGTCTATTTTAGAATCTATTAATGAAAACGTACAAAGCTTAAAATAAAATTCTTGGCTTCTGAATGACGGCATATTTCGAGGTAATGAAGAAGAACTTTTTAAATTTACAGACATCTTAAGGTCGTCAGAATTTATCTTAGGTTTAAAACTAAGACTTTGCAAGTTGAAATATGGTGAAAATCTGAGTTTGATTGCATTGATGCCGAAATAACTCGTAACAACTTTTAGTGTCTGAGATTCTAGATTGATTCAAACAGCACATATATACAAACGTGTTAATAAAATAAAGAAAGTGCTAGCTAGATTAGGCACGCTTGAAGATCTTCATGTGCTTAAGGAATTTTTCCTGAAGTCGAAAGTGCCTTACGTGAATCTGATTCTTATCAACGTAACTCTTGAATTGCTTGTCTTCTCAGTGTTATCTGAAACCGATTGGAAACAACATCATTATTGCATATGGAGTTTGTCATACATCAAAGCAGCCAAGTTAGTGAATGATCTCAATGGAAACGAATTCTTCATCGCTATGTCTGAAAAACTCCAAGCTTATTCTCCAACTTAACGACATTTTCTTGTCTTAGTAGATATGACCTTCTTCGGGATCACATATACTCTATTTCTAGTTCTGCAGGATTATTACCAGCATCTGGAAAAAGATATTAATCTCAAATAGTGATATTTTACTTCCTTGGCTTGGCTGTCAACCTGATATTAAAGTAACATATTCTAACTTTGCAGCAATAACCTCCCTGCAACTCAAGGAAATAATTTACCGAAAATAACTAAAGAAAAAGTGACGAAGTGTACCAATGTGCAGAACCATTCAATCTAATCCGAAGAAAATTTGATAAAAGCATTTGTGTTAATCGTATCTTCTAATAACCTGATACTCGATACATAACACAATGTGAATGTATTTTTTTGTATAGTCTTTCTGTGTATTCTGTTCTATTTGAATAAACAAAAACTCTTAATTTATAACTTAGGCTAGACATCTAACAAATATGATAGTGTACGAAATTTTACCAATTAAACTGCATATCACCTATATAGTATATCTGAGTGAATGGGTTAGACCTATATACAAAACACCTAGGCTAACCCAATTCAACCAGATATAACATTGTCATAAATTAACCAAAACTTTGACAAATTGTTACCAGAACTAGTGTTCTGAGGAAAGGGAATTTCGCCAATAGCTGGCCGTTGGCAGTAAGACTTTGGTCGTAATGCTTTAGATGTGACCGGCCGTTAGCCGTGATTTTTTGCCGTTGTAAGCGCTTTTTTCTACTACTAAGTGAAATACTGCAATTTTCAATAGAACAATTAAAACATGCTCATAGCTCGAACAATTAAAGAAAATTGACAAAGGTGACTAAGTTTTAAAAACAAAAATACAAGTAGAAATCATAGAAATATGTTGTTTACCATAATGTGCAGAAATGACCCTTTGCCCTGATTTTCGCCGTAAAACAATATTATTGGCAGCAGCCGGCCGTTGGCTGTGGCTCTTTGGCAGTAGCCGGCCTGGGCCGCGCCTAAAGCCGGCTAACAGCTAAGCCGTGGGCAAAGCACTGAGCAGAACCACATGCTTATTAACATTGCGCATTGTAATATATTGGCCCTTCTTCTGTATGGATACCAAAGACCAATAGATTTGAATCGAAATAAGCTATTATTTTTCATTTTCACCCTACTCAATTCCACCAGTTTCGTGTTAAGTCATAAGTCTGGACATTGTTATGCAATGATAAGGAACGACGTATTGAAATATTAAATTGGCACTGTCAAGGAGTTTTGCTTACAATATGTAATCAATGGAATGTAATTGCAATGGTAGTGCAAGCAGCTTTTTAGATTGCTTGAAAGAACATTTGATATAACATTGAAAGGCAGATCTGTCAAAAAAATTTGTTGCAGTAATAGTGATTATGTATGTGAATGTGTGCATTAAGCCCTACGCAATCAAAATAGAAATTTTTGGTTATGCACATGTATAGCGTTATATAGAACATGCCGATTATAGGTTTTCCATTTTCATTTTATTATGTAAGACATTTTGATTTATCCTGAAATTTGATGAAAATTTCAACAAAAATAATTAAATGAATGTAAACGATTCTGATTACTTCTAAAATACCAAAAATATAAAGAGCGTGTGTGTTTAAAATGCAATTTATTACATTTGTGTTTGCCAAAATTATTTACAACAATTTGAATTTAATAATAGTTTAAAGTACACGCCTTAAAATTTTGAAAATTTTTTGAAATGGTAAAGTGCAAAATTTTCATTTTACAATTGATTTTTTCCCATTAAACCGCTAATATTAATTACAGAATGATGATTTAGTTTAGGGTAGTGTTCGTACCCAGCCAATACCCCTGAAAACGGTAACCGTACCAGGTATACATTATACCCGACACGAAGTGTTGTTCAGTGCAAAATTAGAAAATGAAATTTCACTGATTGTTTTGATATGATCTGATATTGTTTTTGAACATTCAAGTGCTAGCATTTTCGTTCCAATACGGCCGGGCCATGACAGTGCTTAATAACACAGTGCCGTACGCGAACACAGCTATATTTATAATAAATAAGTATTAGACCTCGACTTGAGCCCACTTAGCTCAAATATCACAACTACAATAAAAGAATATGAAGCAAGCAATGAAAACAAGTTTATCTGAAACTGCGAGCTGATTAAAATTTTTGTATTAAACAGCAAAACACAAATGACACTTAGTATTTGCAGGAAACTTCTGTTTGATCTTATTGAGATTTCTACGATTTTGTTAGTAAATGTACTGTCTCAATGACATAGGTGGACGTAAACACTAAATCAAGTAGATAACTACAATGCCTATCCTATACAATGGGTAAATTTTGAAGTTTTCTTTAGCTTTATTGGCAAGACTAGAATTATTGAAGAAATCATAAGTTGACATTCGAGTTCTGCGAGACCCTATTACTTGGTCTCAATCCCAAATGACTAGAAACTGGGACTAAGACTTTCATTTGGAATGGAAACACAGTTGGAAAAACGTAAACCACGAATTTTAGAATTTCATTAAATTAAACATAATCATGGGACCATATTTTTCATTTGGATTGGTAATGGGAAGGGACAGGGAGAAGATGAGACTGAACGCAATAAATTTCTCTTTCTAGTAGAAATGTTAACTACAGAAAGGACTTTAATAAATTTCAATACCACATTATCTTTCTCAAATAAAGACAGTCAATCAATGTTTTCCCGATTATTATGATTCAATTTCCTCTGTGATTTTTAAGGTAGTGTTTACTAATGAAAGTGTTATTAACCTTAAACAGCCTAGCGTCCGTTTGAAATGACAAACAGGTTTTCCACATTTAAAACAATTTTCTCCAAGCCTATTAGCAATTTTGAAAATCTTGAGGCATGGTTAGGTCTATTGGGAACATACATTAATGCAATGTTGAAAATTTCTATTAAGCGTATTGCTGTGGCTGAGGTTGTTGAAAAGATTAACAAGTTTTCTCTGAAAATTTAGAATTTTTGAAAAAGATTTAAATTCTCTCCTTACCTAGTGCTAGTGTTCATGTATTTATAAGTTTTCGAGCCCATGGAAGCAACAAAGAACTTCGACTGTTTCTTGATATGTGCAAAGTCAAAAGTCGCAGGGCCGAAGGCGTTTAAAATTTTTTTTATAGGATCATGAGAATTTTTTAAAAATACCTAGGCAGTTAAGCATAGTGCAACAGTGCAAGGATATAATATAAGTTGCATTTCTGCCTGTAATTAAGTATCGTAAAATGGAACGTTCTTTATTTTGAAACCTTTTGCAGGTTTTTTCAGAGAAAAGACAGATAAATAGTTGAACTTTCTGTTAGAAGTGAACCAATCAAATTGTAAATAATAAAAACTTTTGAAAGGAAGGTCACTCATTGTTATGGCATGCACATTCCTAAGGAAATACTGAAGAATTTTACTTGGATATGTCAATTACTACAGCTCTTAAATGCTCCCGGCATTGACTAATTCTAAAATATAAACCAGATTCTTAGGTAATAAAATATGAATGTTGTAATCCATATCCATGGCTGCCAACAGAGAGTAGATAAAAGTGGGAATTACTAAGTATAAAAGCGGGTGATTTGTGAAAAAAGAGGTAAACTATTGCTCGTTGCATATATCACTACCAGGGCCTCGGCAAAGAGGGAGGGGCAGGGGCATGGCCCTCCTTATTGAGTAACTTGGTTCCACCCTTCCTCCCGACATCCTGGATACAAAACTCCATAGTATTATTTCTAATATTCTGTAACTAAGCTAGAGTGAATATATTTTAGCTAAAATTAATAAAATACTAATGCCATTTTATTTAAAAATTCAATGAAAAAGTGCGCAACTATTTCACATGAGTAAATCTATAATTAATTTATTGAACTTTGCGGGGCATTGACCCCTAACTTGCAAATGCGAGCCACTAGTCTGGTCACTACTATGTAGTTAAGGAGGATTTTCATCCTACAAAACGATTCTGTCTCACCTAATTTTAAAAATAAGTCTAGATTATTGAAAATGTTAACAGAATATCACAAAAACAAAAACACTTTTAGCCATTGATTTCTTATGGCTTTGTTAGATTTGTGTGCTACATTTTCTGACTTATGGCAGTAAATGAAGAGGTAGCTAAATTTTAAATGAAATCATCATGTTCAATAAGATTTTAAAATAGAATGCCATTATAATCATCATGATCTTATGATTTCTCTGGATCAATATTGGTAAAACGCTAAAGAGCATTCAATGCTGAGAATCGCTGTACATTACCAAAATGTTATAGAGTTCGTTCCATTGTCGTTCCTACAATAAAGTTGATCAGCTAAGTATTTTGAATACTCACAAAACTTACCGATCAAATTGACCGGAATGGGTATTGTAGGTATGCGTAAAAATACAGCTAAAATTCACTTAGGCCCAAGCCCGGAGGTCTTAATTTTCATGACTTTAATTATTTTACTAATTTTTCATTTAATCTTTATATCTGTTCTTGCTTTTTCTGCTTTTTGTTTGAACTAATTTACATTGGCTGTAAAATTTTGTGCGAGTCATTATATACATGCAAATTATACAATGTGTGATTTTATTAATAAATATTTGATGAATTTGCAGTTAGCTTCTCGAAATTTTGAAACTCCTGCACGTCTTCTACTTATTGGAGAAGCGTTAAAATATCTATGCTAAAATTGTAGTTTCATTGCTAATCTTAAGCAGCCCAGGAATTTTTTTTCAATTTTTAATGGCTTCTTGAAAAAATTAATTTATTATAGGTCACGAAGTAACAAAAAAATCCAAAATCTAAAGGTCTACAATTCAGTAGGAATGTGTCCACTTCAGATCTACATAAATATATTTTGAGTGTCTTTTACATAAGCTATCACATTATAGTGATTTAATTTTATTACCCTTCTTGGCTGAATCTATGTTAGGAACTTGGAGGGACCGTAAACATATCACACAGGATCGGGAAACGGAGCCAAGTTTGCTTACCCATTGGCACAGAACGAAAACGAAAACCAAAATATCTGGTTCCACATCACCCTAAATTTGCCATAGGGAATTCACTAAATTGTAAATTACAAAGCGGTAGAAAATTTTTTAAGCAAAACAATAAAATAATATTTTACGGAGAGTATCCTCATATTATTGATTTTCAAACACTAAAAAATGGGTAAATCTACTTCTATGCTAGTTTCATTCAAAATTATCTAATACAAAAATGTATTTCAATTATATGCCTCTTAGGAATAAATAATCTATATATAAATCCCATTGTTTCAAGCTCTACTATCAAGTAGTTCAAAATGTTGTGACTACGCTGATGTGAAAGAGAACTTGTTATCTACATATATTAATATTAAATTTCATCAGAGAGCAATTATCTAGAGAATTGATTTAGTTTGAAGAGGTATATTCTATTATGATGAGGTGTTCAATAACGCCTTGAGTTATCTATATATAAACCATTTAATACAAAAGTATGGTTAATTTAGAAATATGTTATTAAATATAAGATATTTGAAAATTTTCATCACAATAAATTTTTTTTAGTAGATTGCATAGAGTGTCTCTCAATTGAAATTTGTGAATGCGAGCTGCATTTTTATGTTAGGACTAAAATTACTAAAAGTAACCAATTCCCGCAGACGGATTGGTTTCTCAGGTAGGGTCACAAAAATTCAGGAAGGGCTCATATTCAAATATTAATGTTTTCAATATGATATTTCTCAAGTAAAATGCAGGAAAATTTGCATATATCAAAATGAATTATAATATGAATATTGTATGTAGCAACAATAAACATAGCCTGACATAAACTAAATCGAATTAAGAGGAATAGACTATCACAAATAAAATCATTGCTGTAGCCTTATTTAGCAGGAAACATGTTGGGAAAGTCCTTCAGATCAAGGTTTTCAATGCAACTGCTTCAGTTGGAAGCATTGAAATGTGTATCTGGCATTTCTGTAGCATGCAATTAGGATGAGAGAAAAATACAGAAAAGCTGTGAAACATTGAATGTGTGGGAAAAACCGAATCCAATACCGACACAAAATATGAAAGGTGACTGCAAAGTTGAAATTGAAAAAATCATTTGAATAAACAATCTTCGTCAAAGATTTGAAATTGTTTTCTTATAGGATTCAAATTGTGTAGTAGTTAGTACTTAGAAATTGACATCTAAGTTAGAATTTCTGTGAAACTGTTTAAATATTTTTAAGTTCTCCTTAGCTCCCGATATTAAGAATTAAATTTTTTCTTTGGGTCACTATTTTCAAGGTCACTTTAACTGCACAAATATATTCTTTATGACTAAGCATTACATTTCTTTGGCGGTTGTGTTTCTAAAACAGTTCATTATGCTATGTTAGCATTCTTCAAGCTCACAAAACCTACGATTTATGTGATTAACTCGAAAATAGAACTTAAGATAAAATCTTGTTAAGTGTTTAAGTATAAAGAAAATTTTAAGGGAATCTTTCCTTAATATTGCCAATTGAAACTGTAATTCACTATTTAAAGAAATCAAGAACATTAAAAAATTTCAATCTTTTAAAAACTAAATTTTTTTCTTAAAAACAAATTTTGCAATAATGACGTTTATAATTGAAATAGTTTGAAAATTTTTTTGTAATTATTGTGCATAGATATTTTGGGGATTTAATTATCCCATTCACTAAATTGTAAATAATTATCTAAATTATTTATAATCTTATTAATTATTTATGAGTTCTAAAAAATTAAACATGCTTTTGATACTTTGAAACAGATTTTAAAAATTGACTAATAAGAAAAGCGTAAGGCATGCCATCTTCAGATGATATGTACAGAAGGGTTACACTGCTTCAATACTTAAAATTGCATTGTTCTCTCATATTTCATATGATACTAGCTAAATTCAGAGGGGTACATCTGCATAATTCCCAAATTTTTAAATAGTGTGCCGCCCTAGTGTAAGGTACATATTTGGAAAGTATTGTACTGAATAATAGCTGATAAGTGAGTAGCATATTGAATAAGATTGAAGCCTGATAGTTTTTAAACCGTGAAGCAATTCTGTTCATTGTAAACAACTTTCTAATGAGTGATGTTCAGTTTCACATACAATCGTTTAAAACAGAATGGCATGAAGCATTCATATCAACATTTCAAAAGTAGCTTGAAATTCTAAGTGTAAGCCAATAAGAGATATTCGTCTGAGGGCCTCAACCTTTCTCATTCTAGTACAATCCTAGTACGTACAGAACATATTGTCATAAAGGTGTCAAATGTTACAGATTTTAAGATTACTTATATTAAAAATTGATTTTAATAATATATGCAGTAACAATATTTAGAATTTCTAGCCTGGTTGTAATGTAGGGATGAGATCTTTGACTAATTAAAACTGTCTTTAACATCGTTTAATCCAAAGAGTAACGCTGTACTTATAGTTTATAACTGCTGTTCGAAATAAGATCAGGTGGAAAATTTAGCTCATGGGGATAATTATAAACTCATTTATTTATAAAAAAAGTCTTACCTTTTAAGCAGTGGAATTCAATTAGAAGCTACTAAATGTAGCCAGCTTCCAAACAGCTAAGTGCACACCGATTGCACATTTTCTCAATTATTATTTAAACAGTGTGTGCCATTCAGGCGAAAGAGTTTGCAACAAAATGGCTTAGTGGGAAATATTTTAAATTCATAATATCATGTTCATAAAGCAACCATTCCTCTTATAATCCAACTTTGTAAACACTTACCGGTACATTTAACAATTGTATGGCATTACAAGACTTGCTTTGATTTCCTTTTCTGTGAAGGGACTTTATAAACGGCTTCAAACAGCGCCAAATACAATCAATTTTCTAGTAGAAGGGTTTTCTCCAATATACATAGTAAGCCAATAGGGTAAATTAACTAAAATTTTGTGAAAGGTTTATTAGCAGAAATGTTTTGATAATATAATAATCTTTTGATATCCAATGTAAACAATTTTTTACATTGACTCGAAAAGCTTATTTTTGATATCAAAAGCAATGTTGCAAACGAGGAATCGGGTCGCCAAATCCAAGAGTAGTTGACAGTCAGCCGGATTACCGGTTTAGCTTTACACTCAAATTTTCAGGGACATATTTACTTAAAAATCAAGTTATAGTGAAATAAATGTACACAAAGTTCTTGTTTCAAGTCAGGATGATTACTATTATTTGTTGAATTGACTTTGTGCGAGTAAATTGTGTGCCTAATTAGTTCTAACGTTTTTTGAAGTGTTTTATGTTGATATTCAATTGTTTCTGTAATTCGATAATGGTACGTTAGAAGTCTTGCAATTCGATTCAGGCCATAAAGTTTATATTAATAAATTTTCACAAAGTTCTGGAACTTTGAAGATGGATGAATTTTTAAACCTTCGCTATTTTCGAAATTGAAATAAAGAGTTTTTCCAAACCTAGAGCAAATTTCTTGGGTTTTTTGAATAAGGTTTTTCTTGTCAGTCAGAGAGAAATTTTTCCACAGGCCGGAGGATCACTGGAAAGGATTGAAAGTATTATTGACACTTAAATCGTGGCTGCAATCTAATCCTAAAATTTGCTTAAGCACATAATATATTCAATCTTATATATATATATATATATATATATATATATTAGAGCGTTCAAACAATTGGAGTGGCAAGCCTGTCGCATGGCTTCAAATGAACTTATTATTGCTGAATACGACTATGGATTGTATTCTTACTTATCTTTAAAAAGTTCATATTTTAACTGTTTGTCTATGAGTTTTGACGTTTTTACACATATTGCAAAAGATAAGTGATTTATTGTATCCACATTTTCAAAATTTGCAATAAATTATATTTTTTTGAATATTTAGAAATTGACTAGTCAGCATAGCATAACAGAAGTGTAAACGATGGTTCCTAGCAAAGGCATGCTTTGAGTAAATCTATAGCAAGCGAGATAGTAGATGCCTAACTACTATAACTAATGATTTCATATGAATAGCTCAATTTAAGAGACTGGTATGTCTTTTTAAAACATTAGTACATTGCTTTATATTGTATTATATAAAACCCCACAGCATTGTATCAAAAACAGGAAGTGTGTATTTTGCATTGCATAAAAGAAATAGAAAATATAGTTTTGCTGAGAAGTTTTCCCTGTGTGCAGATTTTGCAATAATATTTTCATTTATTTTTGACATTTCTGAAATAGCACTTCATTCTTCAATGAGTAACTTTTATATAAAATTTTATATACATTTAAGAATTAATATTCAATAATGAAAAAACCCACCATCCTAAATTTGACATGAAACAGTATCACAATGTATATCGATATATTTATTGAAATCATTTGTTTGTGTTGTTGATAAAATAATCTGTTTCAAATAAATATATAATAAAAAGTTAAATCTTTCGTTGCAATTCTACTTAAGGTAATATTTCCATTTCCAAATGTTGAATTTTCATGCGAGGTGTCTCGAATTATTTTTTTTCATTTGTAATAGATGCTCATACAAATTAGAAATACTTATAAATTCAATATGCAATAAATACGGTGAAAATAGCAAAAGTATTGATATATTTTAAATAGATCTTGGCAAATATGACAATAGAGTGCTGTTTTAACGTGTGCAGATTTTGAAAATCTTGGATTCAGGAATTCATGTAAAATTCATCATCAGACAATTTCAAGTCGAGCGTGATGGAATAGTTAAGATATTTGTGCAGTTATGTTTGACTCATTTGTAGAGAACATTGCACGAGTGGTATGTAGTTAAATACGTTTCTGATATTTAATCCATCTTTTACGTGGCATTGTGTAAATTTGAAGCCGAATCTTGAAATTTTTGAAAATTGTCTTTGTGGATAAAAACGAAAATTCTAAAAAAATTCAAATTGTTTAGCAAATGTGAAAAATATCAACATACAAATGTAAAGTTCTGAAAAAGTTGCCCAGGGAAGCAATCAATGATACCATCCTTTAGAAGAAATAAACAACAACGATCCACTTTCTCAGTGAAGCATAAAGAATAACTATCCAATTTTAGAGTTACATTTGCATAATTTTTTGTTTGAAACTTATTTCTGGGACTTTTGATGCTGCACAAGATCAATACAAACACGAAGCACTATTAAAATATCACAATGTACATGTGCACATGTATGTCCATGTTTACAAACTCAATAAGTTTCAAATAATTGTAGGTAATTCTTAATGTCTAATTGAAAAAAAAATGGTACTACAATATTATATTTGGGTTTGGAGAAAATATTAAAAAGTTCATCGGAAAATGCGTGGAAGTTTGCACATTCAAAAAAAAGTTGAAAATTTCGAAAACCTTATATATATATATATATATATATATATATATATATATCAAAAAGTAATGGATTAATGTTTATGAATAATATCTTGAGATAGATATTGATCTAACTTAGACCCCATTAATTTTTGAAATCCAGACCCTAAATATTTCCATATTTGGCAGAAGTTTTTCCAGTTTCAGATTGCTCTCACTATTATTGGTTTTATTCTTATGGTTCAAAAATAAAAGAGTCAACGCCGATCACCTGATCAATTATTTTATAGTATTACAGAATCTCAAAGGGTCACCAAGTCAAGTTCTATTAGATGGGATGAATAATTGGATCTCATTTTGAGACCAATTTGGAGCTTTGATCAAAAGATTTAAATTTTGGACCCATTTTGAAGAATATCATTTAGATAAGAAACTTGCAACAGAAAATTGCTTGTGTGAAACGTGGCCCAGGAGTTTTTTGGGTACGTTTGTAAAAGCTTTTATATAACCAATTCACAAATGTGAAAAGTACAGCTGACTATTTGAAAAATATCTGATGTCTAAAATACAGACTGTTGCAAAATCAGGTCTGTATTGAAGGCAGTTCGGAGAATTAAATCAAATTGAATAATTCTTCATTACGATTCTTATGAGAAGAAAATATATCTGAGCGAAGAATCAATTTTCAAGAAACTTAAATTATGATATATTTGAGCAACATTTTCATTTCCATCTAAAAATCCAAACATGGATTCGAAAACTGAAGTTCAAAAAATGTACAAGGCTGGTATGCTATTGTAATATGTTGCTGAAACTTGCGTGTTATTCACTTATATTGGGAAAGGTGTGGCTTCATATATTTTTCAGATTATGATATCTTAGCTCAGACATACAACTTGAGAGTGCTTAAAGCAACAACGGATTTCAGATTGTTGACTCCACAAACCAAGTGAACCGATATGGCTTCTGAAAGCGTGAGAACATTATCTCACTTGATTTGTTTCCATTTTGTTCAAATTCCAATTTCTTATTGCATATGATTCACTCAATAAGCATTCTGTACATAACATGCTTATAAATTTGTGAGGAATTCAGTGCAATAATTTTCACTAAAATAGATATCTTATATTTTCGGAATTGGAACTGCATGAAAAATACAGATGCACCAAATCCCTGCTTTCAAATTCAAATTTAGACAAATGAAGAAATGTCAATAAACACTGGTATATCAAGCTAAAAAAACTTTGTTAGTCTTATCAAGAATTATCCTAAGTAAAAACTTATACGTATTATGCTAATATAACAGCTCATTCGTTTAAACAAACATTTCCAAATTTACAAAAATAAGCATTTTTAGGTAACAGTAATGTAAATTTTGCATCCAAATATTGAATATTGTGTTTAGGAAACTAAAAATCATTTAAACCATGACAGGCAATTAAAAAATATGATTTAAGTTTAAGTGCTAGATATATTATTTCTTAATTTGAAGAAATTCTAGGAAAAGTAACTCTACATAGAAAGACAGCTATGTACACTGTATTGACTGGCAACGCTATTTTAGCAAAAATGGTATCTATACTCATCAATAGAAATACTCTTGGAACTTCTAACATGCAATCAACATGCAATCAATTTTTTACAACTTTTGATTAAAAAAGTTAGATGTGAGAATTTTCATAAAAATCTAAGAGATAAAAATTCATGATTGATTTCTTGGTATTGATACATTTTCATTAAAGATTTTATTATGCAGAAATTGTTCAGAAAACAACATTTCTGCCGTTTGGAATTTCCTTAATGATTGTTAAGGCATTCACGCAACATAGTTATTTCAGCAGATCGCTCAAATCGTTTCCCCGTCCCCAATGAAAAATTTAAAGCTAAATTACATATGTACATGTATGTATGCATGCATTAATTCCTTACTTTTTCGAAGATTCGTTGTAATTTGACGCTGGCGAGTAGTGCATAGTTCGTTTCTTGCTGATTCAGAGAATGTCCTTGATTTATTGACACATTTACGTTCCAAATTACACAACTCTCAATTGATCAGCATCCACCTACAGCAAATGGAATAATATTTCAAAACAAACTACGAAGCCAAAAATTTTTCATACATGTACTTAATCCACTCCAAATAGAAATCGGAGACAAATCTGGAAGTAATTATGAACGTAATCATATTGTCAACAACTTTCCAGAAAACAATTAAAACTAATTAATCTTTTGTATATTGTTTTATTCAAATTTGAAGGCTGGTGACTGCCAAAGTTTAACAGTCATTAAAACTTTGTTTATCATTTTGAAAGAATTTGTAAAGTGACATTTTCTACGATAAGATACAAAAATGATAAATATCTATCTGCTTGAGTTGATGGAATAACTGTCCACTATATAGATTATATGAAGTGCTGCGGTCTCTTTATGGGGTTCGGCCAATATCTATTCAAACGCTGCAGGCAGTGATTGATAGGAATTACACATTTATTTTAATCTATATTGACACGTTGTATTTCGATCACGAAAACCGGTTTTTGAAATTAGCTGTATGTAACACTATGTATATTATTAATCAGAATTTCAAGCGTTTTTTGGACTTTGTATAAACGCGAAATATTTAAAATTTTACAACTATAAACTTGAACTTAGGCCGCAATAGTATTGCATACTATAAATTGTTTGATGAAACTGCCACCGGTCATCCGTGCATTGGGTTCAGCAAGCATAGGCGATGCCTAGCTAAGAAGAATTTAACTCTAACCTCTATCTCTAGAGTGTATTCCTGAGATAAACTTTTATAACATTGTTATGCATAATAAAATTATAGTATTTAATTATAAACCTTTATAGTTACTTAACAAATTGAGCCTTCAAATTTAGGCAAACTTTAATGAACATTCAATAATACGAACGATCTTTGAGTGAATTATGACACTGTGTTATAGTGATTGTGGAAAGTGGATATTACAGCACATGAAATATAGCTTGTGCATATATTCAATGTGAATTTGGAAATTAATATTTTAAGTTGTGTAAACAAAATATATATTATGAGCCAGGTGTTAGAAGATTATTGACTTTTTACATATTAACTAATGAATCTACTTACGGTCTCTGTTGAATTTAAGCTTGAAATAAAATGTATTTATTTCTTTTGAACATTTCTAAACGTGTGCTATCAGTTCCTCAATACGCTGTTGTTTTATTCCACAAATTTATATACTCTTAAAATACGGAGGAGAATAATTTTCGTTTGGTTTTATTTTGAATTCCATTTTAAGTTGTGAGTAAGAGAATTAAATTAACTGCCTAGTCTGTGGATTTTGCAGATCCACTATAAATTAATGGATTAAAGGATCAATAAATCGGCGTTTTAGATTTTGATCAATTAATTCCGATCTGAAAGAGAGACAAGTTATTTATTTCACTTATCGAATATTTTATAGCAAATTCTGCAATGTTGAATCTAGTTCACAATGATAATTTTTTACCATTTAATTGCATGAATATACAATATATGTATATGTATATATACGCATATATATATATATATATATATATATATATATATATATATAATGATAATAATTATATATACATTAATATACATTATATATCATTTTATACATCATGAATATGCATGTACATATATATATATATATATATATATATTGTAGCAGCAGTTCCTGGGAAACATCAGCCATCAATAAACTTTTGGGTTAAATTTCTTCGAAGCAATTTAGAAGAAGAGGCGAGTGACGTCATTTATTTTGATTTCGAATATATAATTTCATGGTGCGTTCTGCCTTGCGATCGTACATCCAGTTCTTCCCTGATTCTTAACAAAGGCAATCATTCTTGTACTATTCATTCAATTACAATTTCAATAGCTGTTAGGTTCAGCGCAAGTGAAAATCAAATTGTGTGTAAGCTAAACTCTCTCGAATTACAACTGCTTATTTTACTACTAGTGTGCTTGAAGCTTAGGTGCACTATCTCCCAGCTTACAGTTCTAGCCCTACGCAAATGAGGGTAGCACATCACATGGCAGCAGATAGACTGAAGTATCAAAAGTGAGTGGTGAACACGGGCCTTACTCTATATTTATCAACACATCTGCCAAAGTTATGCACGTAAGTTCATCATAATCTTAACTATTCATGTGCCTAAGAAGTAACAATTTTTTTTGGTTTCCCAGTTATATAATGCTAGCTACTTTTCTGGATTTCTCTCTTGATACAACAACAAAAATCGTACGTTTGTGCATTTTTCTTAACTTTCTGAATCATAGTTGTAATTGGGTTGAAATTTTTAAACCCGACTCGAACTTAAAAAACTCAATTAGTTGAGACTTGTTTACAAAATTTATGACAAAATTTTAGAATAAGTTGTCATTGAATTAATATAAAAACAAAAGAAACAAAGTTAAAATGTATTTGAATAAAAAACTACAGAATATTGTAATACAATTGCTTCGAGGCGTTTCTCCCAAAATACCTGATCGCCTGGTACTAATCGTCAGTCCACAGAATGAAAAATCTCGCTCTTATCGTGAGCTTGAAGCTTGAACTAGAGGTGAGTGTTGTGCAATATTTTGAGGTAATATCACGGAACACTGCAGTGTAACACTTTAGTGATTTACACAATTGCGTTGGTTATTGCGGTCGTAGAATTAAAGCAACTTTCATTGATATAAAATGATACAGCTAACTATACTATTTTCCGTCCAATAATGACATTTTTGTAATCAATAGTGACATTTTTGCAATCAATAGTGACATTTTTGCAATCAATAGTGACATTTTTGCAATCAATAGTGACAATATATTTTTATCTATATATTGTTTGCATTTGTAAAACTTTGAACCATTGTACAATGTTTACATGTCTTTAATGCCAATGTACCCATGAATTACTATTTATGCTACTTTATGCGTAGTAAAAGATTATGCATATAAACGATAATTCAAGACTTTTGAAGGCTGATTTCAAACTTTTTGTGGGTATCATAGGTAATTCACTCATTAGCCATTGTAAGATCAAAAATTTCTTCGATATTTCAAATTTGAATGTAAATAACCTAACTTTCAAATTTGAATAGCCTAATACAGTGTACTATCTTTTGTCAAAAATCCGCCCTAGTTATTACTATACTGACTTCAGCTATGCGCGCAAAGATAACTGACGAAATTAGGAATACTTCGGGATGCTCTTGAGCAAAGTATGCCTGATTTAACTCGAGCCAAAATTCGTAATCTATATCATTGAGTAGACGGTGTTGTCGCTGACTGTGCACAAGGATTGCCTCTTGAAGCTTAGAGCTGCCTAGAAGTTCGAGGACAAAAATGACTGAAGAAATGATGTCCACAGTGATTCGTACAATCGAGGAAAACCCTACAGTGACCTCAAAATATTGTCTGAAAACATCCTGTTGGGACATGTCAGTCAATCTACGATCTACCGACATCTCGATGGCAGATTAATAACTTATAAGATGGTGAGAAATGAGCCGTTAAGTAGGAATACCGAAGAGAACATCGAGAAGAGGAAGAGATTTGCTATCGACTACCAAAGAGAAACACGACGCAAGGTTCATCTGGATAAAATGAACTTTAATCTTTTTTGTCTTCGAAAGTTTCGAAGATCAGCTGTCGGGTCAAGAGCGATTGCACCAGTGAGGACGAGCAAAGGAACGAATTTGAACGTCATCTTGGCTGTGGATGATAATGGCTCAATTGTTCTGTAGCAAGCACATATTTGAAACATCAAAGAGAAATTCAAAGACTTCATGCAGGAGTTGTCTTTGATGCTGACCGGTGAGGACGCAGTGATTTACATGGACAACGCACCCATTCATATCAAGGAAGCAAACTTCCATGACGTCCAACAACAACATCAAATAC
>CABFPE010000279.1:622067-641647 GCA_900660155.1 Hofstenia miamia | reverse complement strand
ATTAAAATGCAAAATACTATTTCAAATTAAAAGATCTACAATAACACTGCAATTTTCTAATTACTTTGATAGAATTATTCACCTAGGAAATTATTTAATTATGAATAGTGATAATGAATTAGATCAGATAAGTCGTCAATTCAAAAAAAGGATTAAGAAATTCTTTCGTCAATATATTCAAGAAAAATTCGATCCAGAGAGAATATGTNGAGTAGTTTTTAATTTCGAAAAGTATATATTTCCTCTATGAATAATATTTCAGAAGTTATGATGGTTTTAATTCATACGAATAGCATAAAAAAATGAAAATGTCGAGAAATTTATCTGGAAAATGGTTCGCATAATTTTCCTATAAATTTTTATGCACAGGACATTGTTTACATTATTTCGGAGTTTGTGTGTGAATGGTCAACCGGTGCTTAGCTTTGTTCAGTTATTATAAATATTTTTCTGAATTTTCGAGTTGTTTTATCAAGATTTATATGAATTTCTTCAATAATTTTTGTTTATTTCTCAACAGTTGCTACTTCATCATATATTTCAACAAAACGCCACGTAAGAAAGGAGGTTTGAAAAGAGGAACAATACAAAAGCAATTCATTGGAGCTACAAGTAGTAGTTCTAACAAAAATGCCTCACAAATTGGCACTACATCATCGAACCTTCCCACACTATCAATCGGGGAAAAAGTTGATTCCCAACAGAATGTCATGTCAAAAATCTGCAAAAGACTGTCTAAAACATTCAGTCCACCATTTCAAGATTATGAGCAAGCTAAACAGCTCACATTGTTATCTAGAAAAACAATAAATGAAGTCTTGTCATGATTGTGATGATGTAAAAATCAATTACTCGAACATCGGTGGTCATACAGTAAAAATTGATATTGTCTGTAAAGCATGTCATTTTTGTTCTTCTTACACAAACTATAATGTGCAGCCAAATTTAAGAATGTCTGATATAAACATTCAAGATGTTCTTGTTAATCTTGTTTATGACAGTCAGGTATTGAGAAGTGATGGGTACAACGACTCCACTTAGCAATCCTGCCTGGAACAGTACACTGAAGCACATTGATAAGAATTTGTGTTATTTGACATGAGGAAACTGCAAAAATTCTGCTGCTAGACGGCATGCTTCAATGTCTGAAGAAACAGGGGATGTTTCAGGTGATCCATTGAACTGCTCCATGACTTTTGATGGGACATGGGATAAACGAGGCCATACTTCACTATACGGCGTTGCCTATGTCATGTCAGCTATTACTGGTGAAGTACTTGATTTTGAGGTCCTCTCAAAATACTGCAATAAATGTAAAGGTTACGCAAATTACAGAAATCATGAATGTGATATCAACTATGATGGATCCAGTAGTGGAATGGAGACTGCCGCAGCAAGGCATATAGTTGAAAGATCTGTGCATGTGAGTAATTTAAGGTATATAAATTAGATTTCAGATGGTGAAAATTCTGTATATAGTGCTCTCCTCACCCTGAACCCTTATGGTACACAGCACATAATTCAGAAATAGGAAACAGGGAGATAAATCATATCAAGGAAACCCATAAAGCCATATATCTTTCCTACATTGCATCAGTTTATCCTACCATTATATGAGAGGTTGAAAACTTCAGATATGACGCGACGCCATGATTCTGGTCAAACTCAAAACCAAAATGAGTCTGCAAAACAGGTTGTGGGCTAAATGTCCCAAAAGCAAGTTTGTGGGGTGTATAACACTCACATTCCATGCCAAATATACTGCCTTGGAGCAAAACAGAGGTAAATCTGCAAGAAGTTTGTTGATGCTCAAATTGAATCTTCGGCGATTTTGGCACAGGAAACTGTGTCTCGAGATAAAAAAAGATGTTCTAAATCATTAAAAAGCAGCAAATCTAAGAAGAGATATACTGAGATTGATAAAGATGCTTCTCTTCTCAAAATTTTCAACATACAATACTGATTTATACATCATTTGAAAGATAATTTAAATACAAATAACTGAACTGGTAATTTTTTAATATTTTGAATGTGATTAATTTTAAAGCAATTTCCCAAGTAGACTTTAGCATTTTTCAAAATTTTGAAAAACTTGTCGAAAGTCACTTAAAATTTTTCTAATTTTTAATCAAAAATGGCCAGTTGGGCCGTTCAATTATGTCAGGTGGTCTCAAAGCCCCATTAACATCAGCGAATATCATTTCAAAAAAAATTTTTAAATTTGAAGATCCTAATATATATTTTTTAAAAACTTTCATATAATTTTTTTATTGAACAATGTCAAAGTTCTTATACATCTTTGAAAGGGTCTTTTAAGACCTACAAGAATATGTATAGAACATCTCTAGATCTTAAAAATTGTTAAAGTTATGGCGAATACAAGAATATCTTAGCCTGAGAATTTTGAAATTTGAATGCACACTTTATATTTTTCTCCTGTGTTTGCAGCAACACGTATCAACAATTTGCTTTATATTGATAAGTTATTTTGACGAGTTGTGATAACCTACTGCATTGATTAATAGCTTATTGTAAAGCTGTGAAAATAAAATTTTGAATGAAATTTAGCTCCTTGCTTTTCAATTGAAATTACGACGTTAACATTGACTAATGCCGGGAAATTTTTAGTGTTCGAGTGTAATCTGATTCCACTGGAGTAGTTAAATTTGACTATTGAGCTCTATTAAAAACACAATCACTGAAAAAGACACCATATATACGCATACATAGTCTATAGATTGCAAATAAATGTAAAGTTTGAACATAGAGAGCGAGACATCAATTTTCGATATCGTTCAAAAAAATTCAAAAATTTTTTAAACATTTTCATGTGGATTATATGTTATTTTCGATTACTAACAATATGACATTAACAGAAAGTTTGAACTTTTTTTGACGAAATGCTTACTCTGCACAATGAAGTTAAGGAATTTGGTCGCTCTTTGTACACTCAAGCCTTATTTCCATAGGGTAGAGAACGAAATATATATATATAAATTAAATATGCAACCATATATTGTGATTTGTATAAGCTTAACGATATATATATAAAAGCTTTCAAAGTGCCTCATATATACAATAGGCTGGAGTGAAAACTTTTTTTAAAATTTTATTCAAAATAATCGCATTCAGGTACTAGGAAAAAGACGCATTCAGAATTAAATAAGAGCTTATTCTGCAAATTCTGATTCTTATCCAATTTCTCTTTTAAAAATGCATTTGATTTCGGATAGCAAAAATTTGATCCAATCACAACTACTTAACTGTCCTTGGGATATAAGGATGCTCACGCAAGTAATAGTTAATTTAATTGGCATTCATTTCAAACTGTGCGCACAAATGAAAAAATATAACGTTCAAATACAAAAAACCTGGAGTTGAGTGTTCAAAACCTGTTTATAATTTTATGTGTAATTTAGAAGTGGAAGAATGAGTGCAAATAGGTTAGTAGCAGCATTTTTGGTGCATGCATAATTCGTGATGGCGAAATGAGTGTAAATTACCAAAGTTCTATTGAACAGTTAATTTGAACTTTCAATTAGGAAAGTGTCCCATTGTAAATGTATTTGAAAAATTCACAGCAGAAGTACAATAGAAACCTACCACAGCCAGGAGGCCCGTACATTAATACACCACGAGGAGGCTCGATTCCAATTTGTCGATACAATTGAAAGTGCGTTAAGGGTAATTCTACAGCCTCTTTCATTTCTTGTTTTTGTATATCCATTCCCCCAATGTCCGAATATTTCACATCAGGCTAAAAATGGTTATCTCATTACATTTAAATATAATACCTTTTCGTCAGCTCTAAGCATTGCTATACTACTATCGGCTTCTGGAGGTAAAACATCAACAAGAGCATTGCTATGTTTGTGCAATGCAACAGAAGCACCTGGGCGAAGAAGTTCTCGATCTAATGTACTCAGAATGCGTACATAGTAATTTGATCCGGTTGTGGATCCTACAATGCCATAATTATGATCGACGGCTTCCAAGAATTGACCAATGACAAGAGGTACACTTTGGATTCTTTTCACCTTAAGAACATAAAATTTAACACATGCATATAAATATATAAGTATATGGAAATAGCTTTTATTAAAAGGGATAAAAAAAGTTCAAAAGCATAATAATTTAAAATATGACTTAACCTTAAACTGCCTATCGTCCATTTAAAGTATAAACAGTTTTTATACATTTACAAAGATATTTCTCAAAGCCTATTCACAAATTTAAAAATCGTGAAGCTTGGGCAAATCTATTAGGGACATGATTTAATGCAGAAAATTTCTATTAAAGTGTATTGCTGTGATTGAAGTTGATGAAAATATTAACCACTTCTTTGAAAACTTCGAATTTTTGAAAAATAATGAAATTTTCTCCATACCTAATGTTCAAGTATTTATAAAGTTTTGAACCCATGGAAACAACAAAAAACTTTTAATGTTTTTTTGATATGTGAAAGATATCCCAAACTTATTGGAGCGTGCCATGCGCAAAGTCAGAGATCACGGGCCGAAGACAATTTAAAGTAAAAAACAATGTGGAATTTTTCAAACTAGTAAACCAAGCACAAAACAGACCAACCTCTTCGCGAGCATGTAAAAATTCATGATGTAAATTTCTATATTCTTGTTTTACACATTCTTCTTGAACCAATAGCAATTGCAACTGCCTTTCTAACGTTTTATACTTAATATATAGATCATCAACAGTTTCATCAATGGATGGGTTATAAATCCAATCTAATTCGCTAGTAACCGGACGACTAAATTCGTTCGTAGATACAGACTTGGGTAAAGTTATGCCTAATTCCTCCATTGAATAGCTAAAACGCATGAAAAATTTGAACATATCGCCTTGAAAATAATATTATAAAATATATATTTAGTTACATTTTTCGGTTAAAAATAATAGATATGACTTTAAAATCCATAATATCATTGTAGAAGTACATATTGGGAATTAACACAGTAGATGAATTGAAACATTTAATAGTGATTGAAATACATATATAAAAAAATGTATTCGCTTTTAGAATACAGAAGATTTAGTGGAATGGAAAATGTCCATTGTCACACTTATCACTTTTCGTAAAGTTTATGAATTTTCATGGTAAACTAGGATATTTGTTGACGCTAAAATCTGGTTTGCTAGGAACAAATGCCCTACTTTAGCATTTGGACAGCCTTCCTTTCTTCCAAATTACGATGATTTGTTGCCATGCTATGAATAATTCCCAACATCTGCAGTAGAATTAATGAAGCATGTTTGAAACAGTTATTATGAGTCGGGTTAACATAGCACTGAACAGAATAAAATATAATGTAAATCCCTATAAATGTACCGTTAGCGTCTTAGTGCGGAATTTGGTACATATTTATGTACTACAACATGAATCTACCGAGACAAATTCATATTTCTAGCTGCTTATTAAAGAATTGTTTATTTGTTTCACTACCAGCAATTTTTGCTTCCTGCGTCTACGAACTTTAGAATTATAATAATTACAATTACATCGTGAAGCCAAAAAAACAAAATTCAATATCGTATATATATATATATATACACATGCATACATACATACATATTGGCGCTGGGTATTTTTCAGAAAATATATACTGGCCCTCACTTCAAATTCTGGCAATGGGTATATGGGTTTTTGAATCTCATATAGGGTCCTTATTAACAGATCTATCAAAAAAATTTGGGTAATTTTTTTGAGGCTTCATTTGGTATACTGGCACTGTGTACAAAACGAAAAAACCCATATATTCAGCCAAGCATATAGTCATAGGTATAATTTAAACATTTTCGTACCGATGTGTATTTTTCCCATAATAGAAAGCGGCATTTTACAAAGGGAAAATAACCACATTCCTTCTAGTTATTGACCTATCCAGTGAAATTTTTTTCAGATGCCGAAATTCAACTAAGTACCAATTTGTATAAGGAATTAAAATCATTATTTATAAGAAAACTGCGAATTGGCTAATTTTAAAAATTTAAGTAAAACAATATGAAGCATTTCAGAATGGGTTTACAGGTACAAACCCTAAAACTTTTTTAATTAAAATTCTTTTTCTGAGGTAAATATCGGCCTAATCATTGACGAAGGTAGCTCTTTATACTTAATTAATGTGTTTAATTATCATTATATAATTAAACTACAACATTTTTTCAATATTTGGATAGCGAGGGACACATTGTATTTTGGTAATGTTCAAAGCGGAATA
Source organism: Hofstenia miamia (assembly GCA_900660155.1). Classification (NCBI taxonomy): domain Eukaryota; kingdom Metazoa; phylum Xenacoelomorpha; order Acoela; family Hofsteniidae; genus Hofstenia; species Hofstenia miamia. The sequence continues at coordinate 635,411 of CABFPE010000279.1, read as the reverse complement.
TTTATGTCGCATGATTTCAAATGAACAATTTCACGCTAAATGAGCCTCTGAGTTTTAAATTTGCTCATATTTCACATTTTTCATAAATTTTGTACTAAAAATGTATTTCCTACAATGAACATACATTTTTTAAAAACTATTAACTATAAAAGATCTGATATTATTATAATTGCAGTTCAAATGACATTTAAAAATGAATGCAGCTTCACTATGCACTACAAAAGAAAAAAGACTGCTAATGGTGCCATATTGGTTGTTTACAATAATGCCCATAATTTAGATCCCGTTATTATATAATTTTTTTTTGGAATTTCTCCAGAGAACTCTAAACCGGCTTTGGAAACAAGATTATCAGACAATATCAATTACTTCCGTTTTTTCTCGTTTGTTTGAAAGATTAGTATACAGATTCTAGGCGAAGGTATAGAATAGGGTGCACGCGCAACACGCGGACAAAATAAACACTAATCCAGGGTAAAAAACGATGAGAAATGCAAAAACATACGTAAAAAGCTTAAAAATAATGTATATAGACCAATAATTTTGCATAATTAAACAAATTCGTTAGCACGCGCCAAATATTTAAGGACATTAGCACAAAAAACTTGAAATTCATAAAATAATTACCTATTTTTAAACAAATTACACGATCTAAAATATATTTTTGCAAATCTGTACATGTTTTTTTTTAAATCAAGTCCTTACCTTAGGTGAAATTTCCAAATACATTTTGATAAAAATATAAATATATTAATTTTGATTACTCAATGTGTTTTACTCGTACTACTATAACAACTAATATATTTTAAACATTGCACTCAATTATCGTCGGTAGCTCTTGCACATGTCTTGCAAGTATTGACATTTTCTGACACCAAAGCATCTCGTCTTCGGGCCGATTTTCTGGGAGCCACCAGGCTACTCTTCGGTTTTGACATAGTAATATTTAAAACCTAACTAAACTGTATATTATAATATATACGCTTTGTTAAAGAAGTTTTTGTGTATAAATATAAAGAATATTTGATTGAATTTTTATGAAAATTTACATCGTTCTTTTTTGTTTTAAAAATTTTCGCAATAAGAATATACATCATGAATTATAGTTCCTGTTCGAATGATTGAACCCCACCTTAAATGTCTCTCATGTTGATGAGTTTGCAACAAGTTCATTACAATAAAACTGACGATGTGTATGTATATAAATATATTCTTATAGATGGCACTTTTAGTAAATTTTAGATGGCGCTTTGTACAGAAAAAACTTAGCCATGGCGACTTGTAGATATGTGGATTGCCCACAAAGGACCCGCGGGCGGTGGGTAAGAGGGAGCAGTTGCCCCTTCCCTTTTATAATGAGTTGATTGAATTTACTAGTTTTATCAAATTGAAGTTCTTAGTAATACTTGATTTAAATAAATTTAAAATGTATTTTAGTATTGCGCTAAGTGTATTGGGAATATTTTTACTGCATGAAATACATTTATCCATTTTTCAATTCTAATGTATATAGATGTATACATGTGAATTATACTATTAAGAATATATAAAAGACGCAAGTTATTTCTGGTTAAAAATTTTTTTCTAGATAGTTATAAAAAATCTTTAATTCCTTAAACTGGATTAAATCTTTGTTACTATTTGGAAAATAACATTATTTTGAAATTTACTTCCATTTGAAATGCAGTATATCAGATATAAAGTGCTTACTTACTGATGTGGTAAATATTGCTTTCGAAATAGTTGCGCGGTAAAAAATAACAGACCAAAGGCCTACATTCTTATATTTTTACACATGGGATGAGAGATTAAAGCAGATTCTAGCACATTACTTCGGATAATCAAAATACTTGGAAAATAACATCTCATTGTTCGCTTTAAATTAAATGATTAAGCTTACTTAAAAAGAAATTTCTTTGAAATAAAATATTTTTTTTCAATAAAAAGAGGTTTCTAAAATAACAAACGTGCAAAAATTTTTTTGCGCCTCATTTAAGAAGTTTCTTGCGGCGCCCTTGATTGCCCACATTATTTAATGCAACGGCTAACTCTGAATTGAATCAATATCTTTAGGCTATTGCACCTTTGTGATCAAAATGCTAATTACAACCGAACAAATTTCAAAACGGGATACTTTATTAAATCTACTAAGCAATTATAATTTTTTGAGTAAAACATAATTGAAGAACGCGTTATAATTGACAAAATTATCAAATCGACTGCTTTAGAATTGTGTGAAGAACTAAATGCTCTTAGGTGCAAAACAAGTGAAATGATCCTGCTTTTGATCATTTCTTTATGAAGAATCCGTAAAACGACACTACATAAGCAAAGATACAAACGGAAAAGGCGATTTCTCGTTTTGAATCAATTTGCAATACATGCTTCAATTATAAAAGGCCCTATTTTGAGTCCCATATACATGTTCAATAAGTATGAAAATACTTCATGCATATAACACTTTGAGTAAATTTATTTGAACTTTCAGTAATAATTGCATATGACAGGTCCATGCTAATAGCACCCATGGAGAGACTGTACATCCGCACTATTGAAAATAGATTTATAACTAGCGGAATGCATATTTATGCATTAAAAATGTATGCTAGCTATAAATTTGGTTTTTTTAGTAATTAAAATGTGGAATAAATACAAATCGGAAAAAACAATTTCTCTGAAAATGCAAAATTTAAGCATCTCAAATATTACAAAAAATTTTTAGATTTGCATAAATATACTTTTATATCGTTTAATTTGCTTAACAACAGTTAATTATTTTATGAATTTCAAGTTTTCTTTGCTAATATTCGTAAATATATACCGCGTACTACGAATTTGGTTAATTATGTAAAGTGATCGGTCTATATCTATTATTTTTTGCTAATAATCTTGGCAGAACTTTACTTAGCGAGTAGATCTAAAATAAAAAGTGAAAATTGCCTGTTTATTATACAGTTTAATTAGATTTAGAATGCCGTCCGACGCTGCTAAGCGTCGTAAAGAAAATAACACATTGGGCGACAACTGCAGAGTCTGCAACCAGCATGACACTGGCGATCGATGGATTCTGTGTGACCAGTGTGAAAATTGGTTCCATGGCAAGTGCATCAACCTCCCCGATGATGTACTACAAGCGGTGAGCAAACTCGTAAAACTAAAGAATTTTCTTTTTGTCTGCGACACCTGCCTAGGAAACGTGAAACAGAACTTAAAGCCTCCTGCGAAGATGTTGAAGGATGATATACAAGAAATAATTGTGGAAACCGTAAAGAAATCACTCGAAGATTATGTGGTGAAGAAAGATCCGGTTCAAGTCCCTCAACCACAGCTAATCCAAAAGAAGACAGAAAAGGCGGCGAATCCGCTAGCTCTACGTATTCGCGGAATACCTGAAGCAGATAAAAAGGACAATGTCATCTGGAACGACCATAAAAATTTGGAATTGCTCCTGGACCATATTGGTGTTGACTGTAAGATTACTGATATTTGGCGTATTGGAAAGTATGACAAGGATAAAACGCGGACACTTCTCGTCTCTGTTGATACTGCGTGGAATAAAAGGAGAATTTTATCTTCGTTGTCAAAGTTGAAAGATTTTACAGAGTTGCCTAATGTTTATATCTCACCCGATTTGTCATCCGCGGATCGGCTGCTTGAACAGAATGTATTGAAAAAGAGAAAGCAAATGATCGAAGATGGCGTTCCTCGGACAAATTTACGCATCAAAAACCTCAAACTGTTGGTTAAAAGTGTTGATGGCACATGGGCAGAGTCCGCATGACTATCTCAGAAGATACCTGCGACGTTACTCCTTAATGCCAGATCGATCAAAAAAGCGAATGCCAGTACTCTTCTCCAAGCTGACCTGATTACTTATAATATAGAAGTGTGCTGTATATGCGAAAGCTGGTTAACATCAGATATATGCAATGAATTTGTTCATATCACCAATTATACTCTCATCAGAAGTGATAGAAGTGTTTCAAGTTCGGAAAAACGTACTGGGGGAGGTGTCTGTGCTTACATTCGGAACACCGCGACAGTGCTTATTCTAGACCAGTATTCTGAATCCGAATTAGAAATACTGTGGTTTTCAGTTTCCAGTTACACACATCCCGTTATTTTTGGTCTTCTGTATTATCCCCCTGCAGTTAACAAAAAGGATAGCTATATCGAACACTTGGTACATGTCATGGATAGGATTGCTGTAGAATTTACTAATGCAACTATTATCGTTTGTGGCGACTTCAACGATCTTGACCCAGAGGAGATAGTCAATTCAACTACGCTTTCTATCTTGGCCACCGGGCCTACGCGCGGAGATAAAACAATCGATTTTGTTCTCACAAACCATCCGTTACTCTTTAAGCAGCCTGAGATTATTGATGCGTCATTACCTACCGATCACAGAGGCATACTGTGTCGACCAGTCGAGCAAGAAAAGGCCATTCGTACGTACGCTTATTTTAGAGACCAGAACAAAGCCAACATGCAGTACTTCAACTATCTGATGGATACCGCCGATTTAGATCACATTTTCGATATTGGGGATCCTGATCTTGCAACAGACGAGTTGCTGAAGTTTATTCGCTGGACACTTGACATTGCCTGTCCTATGAAAAGAGTGAGAATGAGTTCCAAGGACCCAGAGTATATCAGCCCTCTTGTTAAGTATCTTATCAAGAAAAAGGCGAAGGCTTCAATCAGGCACAATACCAGGAAGATCAATGCTTTAAATGAACGGATTCGGAGCATTATTCTTGAAAATATACGTGCTTCAAAAAATAAACGTGGGTCGAGTGCCTGGTGGCGTCAGGTTGACAAACACCTAGGCAAAAAGTCACGCAATGAGCAGATCATAGATTTCAGCTGCGAGGAGATAAATGCTTTCTTTGCCAGTATTTCGACGATTTCTAACTATTGTCCTCCAGTGAAAGTTAATGTGGATGGCTCAAGTCTTCCTCAACTGACTGTTAATCAAGTTTATCAGGGTCTTTTGAACATTAAAAAAACCGCTGCTGGTTACGAAGAAATACCTCATTGGGTGTATCGTCAAAATGCACACAACCTTGCGTTGCCTCTACTGCACATTTTCAATAGGTGCATAGAGATAGGACTCTATCCAAGTGTGTTTAAAATCGCTAAAATTACTGCTCTTCCTAAGGTTAGGAATGTTAAATCCTTGGATCAATTACGCCCTATCTCTGTGACTCCAATTTTATCAAGGTGCTTTGAGCGATTAATTATGGACCATTTCATCTCCGAAACTTATAATAGTTGGTTGGAAAAGAATCAGTTTGGGTATCGTAAATAGTCAAGCACGGAGTTCGCTGTCGTTAAGTTACTGCACAACATTGAGGAGTTTGACCGACAGCACTTTGACGCCGCGCGTTTGTTTTCGCTCGATTTGAGTAAAGCATTCGATTGTGTGCCACATGACCTGATTATTCGCCAGCTGAAAGACATGTGTCCTAAAATAAATCCGTACATTATTAACCTTGTGATATCCTTTTTGGCAGACCGTGTGCAATACGTTCATTACAGAGGAGAGAATTCATCGATCAAAAGTACGAACTGTGGCGTTCCTCAGGGGACAGTAAAAGGCCCTATTCTTTTTAACATTGCTTATTCGGACCTCAAAAAGTCTAGACCTCATTCGAATATAACGAAGTTTGCCGATGATATCAATCCATGTGTGGGCGTTTCCTTGAGTGTCGACACCTCTGCTGAAGTAGTTGATGACATTCTTACATGGTGTTCGATTAATCATTTTAGGGTCAATAACGAGAAATCTAAGGAGCTTCGTATTTTGTTTTCTAACCGAGCCCATTGCTTCCAGAATGTTCACGGTATCCCCAGCGTCGAAGAGATAACTATTCTTGGGATTACGTTCTCTGCAAGATTATCTTTCGAGAAACATATCCAGAAGAGTGTTAAAAGGGCTTCTTCCAATGTCTACTTACTGGGGAAATTACAGTCAATGGGGTATTCCAAAGCTGAGTTGCAGCTATTGTATAAAACTCTCGTTCTGCCTATTATAACTTATGGATGCCTTGCATGGGGAGGTGCTCCCAAAAAGATCCTACAAAAAATTGACGCGGTACAAAAGCGTGCGGTGAAAATTGGAGCAATTGAGGAATTTGAGCCTATACTGGACATTATTGACCGCACAGATGCCAAAGTCTACGCAGAAATTGAAGCTAATCAAAATCACATCTTGAAAGACATCATTCCGGAGAGAAGCGCATATGCATCTACTACACTCAGACCTCGCAAACCATGCTGCGAGTCGAAAAGGCAGATTTTCCGACGTATATTCCCACAAAGATACCTGCTGAAGGGGACGACATCTTAATCACCATTCCCACTTGTTGAATATAATATATTGGATGTACTTTCTGATATAATATACTTTCTTCTTCTTCTTCTTCTTCTTTGGGTGCAATGTTTAAAATATATTATAATAAACACATTGAGGAATCGAAATTCATATATTTTTATCAAAATGTATGAATTTCAAGTTTTTTGTGCCATTGTCCTTAAATATGTACCACGTGCTACGAATTTTTTTTCGCGTGCACCCTATTTTATACCTTCGCCCAGATTCTATATAATTGACAAGTATACTAAAAATAAATCGTTTTTGGAAAGAATGGCTCCGATATTTCAATAATAATTATGACTGTTAAATTTCATTGGATCTATCAAAAACGATCGATTGAATTTCTCGATGACAAATTAAAAATTTTTAAGCTAAAATTTCTTGCAAATAAAAGTATATAAGACTAGTACCGTATGGCAAGTGCGATGAATTTGCTAAAGCAAATAGAATAAGAGCGCAAAATATTACTATGAATTAAAAATTGATGCTCTTTTATTTTATGTAAATTATAATATATAGAAAATTAAATTCTTTTTCGCTTTTCGAACACTGAATTTAGAACCGAAAATGACAAAGCAAACGTTTTACTAATCTTCGAAATATTTACTTTATCTAAAAACAAGTTGCCAAAGACGTTAGTTAAATATATTTTTGACAAAATAATATAGCCACTTACTTTTTTACTTAGAAATCTGGGTCTGTGACTGTAGTTTGCTGTTAAATGTGCAAAGTTTTTATTGTTAGATGCTTTGTTGTATAAATAGTCACATACGCAACAATGCAAATGCACTTCTCACAGTACACGACGTATTGTTTTCTTCAAATAAATTATTAAACAAATTTATTATCTCTAAGCATGCATCGGGAATTTATCAGCATCGTGATATTCTATTTTACAGGTGTTATCTATATAAAATTGTTAAGCTAGTTAGTATAGTGACAGTATTTCATTACATTAATTGCAAATTTTTAGTGAATGTTTTATTAAACAAATACATCATTACCATTTACAAATATTAAATTGAAATCCTAAAAAAAATTTAGGGAGACCCTACTGAACCGTCTTGTGTTTTAGAACATAAAAATATCGTGATAGTTAAAGACGTGAAAATGCTATGAATGATTTATTTAGCGTTTGTTTTGAATTTAATAATAATAATGCAATTTATATCAAAAAATCATAAAAAATACGAGTGCTAGGGGCGTTCTTTATACTGTCAACCAATGTTGTATTTTATTACTGTATGGAGATAAAATGAAGCGGCCAGATGTATTGCCAATGTTCCCATGAATATCACGAATACAAATCGCATGGAGATCGAGTGATGACGTAAGAAAATGAAACGAGAGTCAATAAGACTGACAACGTGATAACTTAACAACTTCAGTAATCAACCAAATTAACTTACAGCAGGTGAATAGTTGAATGCTTTGGAACGAATTAGATTTAGCGAAGACTGATTAATTTCCTTATTATCAGGGAGAGCAACCAAACTATCTTTAATCCAAGCCCGTATTTTTTTCAACACCTTGCATTTTGTAAGTAAGTGACTCAATATAAATTTATAACTTCAAATTATTTCAATTAAGTGGATTTATTTCTTGAAGATTCTATAAATTAAATTATTGTTGCCAATTATTACTGTAAGGTTAATATCCTTTATTAGGTTGTGTCATTGGTTTTTCGTTAGTGTTATAATATCAATTATTAATTGTTAATTATAAAAAATTTATTAGTATTATACCTCTCACTTTAATTGAATTACATTGTATAATTGTATTATGTTAAAAGAGGGATTTATTTTTCTAAAGCGATAAAAATCTAATGGATATTATTTTCTTTTAACCTTTATTACATTCTTAAGGAGTTCAAAGGATTAAAACAGAGCCAATCTGTAGAACATTGATGTTATATGAAGAGTCTTAAATCTCTGTCAGGTGGATATTTGTATCATCAGCAAACAGGTGGACCGATGCAGTTAAGAATTTAGGAAGGTCATTTATGTACATTAAGTTAGGTAATGTAAGTTAAGTAATGGTCCAAGAATTGAGCCCTGTAGCACATCACATGTTATCTCTTTTAGTTTCGAATCATTTGAGTATATTGAACAGATGTGTAATAAGAGACAGAGATAATTTTCAAATAAATTAAAAATGTACCATCTAATGCCATATTTATATAACTTATTTAATAACATCTTATGATCTATTGTATCTTAGGTAAATTATTACGAAAGCAAAATATAATTTATTGTCTTTGAAATGTCTAATATTTTCAATTAATTTCATTAAAGCTAAAATTATGTTATGGTCGAAACCTAAATTGATTTGTATTTATTAAATTGTATTTATTTATAAATTTATAAATGAAACATAATCAGTTGTCTGCAACAGTAAATTACTTGGTTTTATTAAGATGTTCACATTTTGGCAAAATTACACGTTAAAAATAGTCACACAATTTAAAAAATAAGATAAAGCAAAAAAATCGCCATTTGTTAAGGGGATAAATATTTCAGCATTAGTGATGCTGTATAAGAATATTCCCTATTTTTCTTTAATCAATGACTTTATTTAGCCGCTTAAGGCATACACAACAAAAAATAAAAACAAGTCAAGTTTTACGGCAGCGAGGACAGTCACAGGAGATGAAATAGGAGCAAATGGAAGAGTAGGCGAAGTTGGAGCAGGGCTCAGCAAAGAGGAAAGCCATCAAAGATTTCTTGAATCCCGGTGGCGGGGAAAAGAAATCAATCGCTGTTGGAGGGTTGCGAGTCAAGATGTAATTAGCAGCAGTAGAAGCACGATTGAAAAACGACTGTAGGGTGCGATGTTTCTTTGTACGACGAATGGAGAAGGTGACAACATCATCAGAGCGAGTGCAGCAAGAATTTGAAGCGGCCATACTGTTAACAAGAAGAAGTTATTGAAGAACTATTTCATGATGTTATAAATCTAAATTTAATATAAATACAATATCCTTTGTTTTCTTAAAATGAACATACCTTTATGTTTGTTTCTTCATTGTGTTTTTGCAAGTATGTATATGTTAATCAACTAATAATATGATCGTTTATTCATTTTAAAGAATCGACGAACGGTAATAAATTTGGACAATGTATGACAATCGAATGCTTCAATAACTAAAGCCCATGCTACACGAACAACTTTTGTCGCCGATTTTTGTCGTCCGAACGAACAACTTTTGTCGCCAACTTTTATTGTTGATTTGGTATGCTACACGAACAACTTTAGTCAATTAATTAGTTTTAGACAAAAGTTGGAGAGGAGATGCTACACGAACGATTTTAGTTGGCGACAAAAATTGTTGATAAAAGTTGTACGTGTAGCATAGTGTTACAACATCTTTTATTGTTTCAGTTACTTCATTGTAAAAGATTTAAGAAAGAATTACAAGAATATCCGAATGTGCCGAAATATTTAAGTTAAGACATATTAATATTGCTCATGTACATAACAGTTGAACTAAAACATTAAAATATTTTTCAATATTAAATTTTTGGAATATGCATCAGCAACAAGCTATTTTATGTTATGTTTTAATGTCTTTATTGAAACAATATATATTGTTTCAATATCTGTATTCGTATTTTTTTGAATATTATTAAACCGCGCGTGATTAAATGTGCTTGTTTACATTCCTAAATGAGTGATCGGAATAATGGGCTTGAATTTCAGCGGCAAATTGCATAATTATAGCGCGAATTTAACTTCTTTTGACTTGAAACAATTTACTGATTGTGCAAGCTGTAAATGTTAGAATTTTGTCTGCTAGCCAGCAGTAACAGCATTATTTCTTTGTTGTCTAAATTCATATTGTGCTTCACTAAAATTATAAAGTATATAAATTACATGTTTACTGTTAAAGATCTTCATTCGTCCGCTTCAATCTGTCTGTCAACTCTACTTCTCCATCTGCTAATCCGACTGCGCCACAATATGCTCGATTTAACAGTGACTTTCTGTCACTTAATGCTGTTCTCTCATCTTCGCTCCCCGTTTTTCGTGATTCCTTCTCAGTTGACGATTGGTTCACTTTTTTACATCAAGTTATTTCTTCTTATGTTCCTCGTCGGCGGAAAAGTGTGCTTCTCTTCCTTTCTATTTTTCGTCCCTTAATGTGCACTTCTTGAGTCTTACAAACGCCATTCTGGTACTACTGCTTCTCCGAAGCTTGCTTCTCTCACAGAAGATGTTATCAATTTTATGGAACTTGACAAAGTCTGTTTTCTGTCCAGCTTCTCGTCCGGTTCTCTTCAAGACTCTTATTCCTTCCTGCGTTCTCTTCATTCCAAGCCTGAGCTCCCCAATTTGAGATGGAACCTTCTTTCTGCTCACTCTGACCTGGAGAAAGCTGATCTGTTCAACGCGTATTTTGCCTCTAACTTCTCTGTACCTGTCTCCATGTGCCCTGGTCCGCCTGCTGCCTCCCCGCTAATCCGACTTTGTGATATGGTCTTCAGCGCTCATGATATTTCTCTCATGCTTAAATCTTGCAAGTTGTCTGGTCCTTGTTATCCTGACGGTGTTCCTTCCTTTGTAATTCATGAAACCTCCTCCACGCTTTCTATCCATTTAAAGCATCTTTACTCCTTCATTTGCTCCACTAAGCGCTATCCCGCCTGTTGGAAGACATCTTGGATTTCTCCGCTGTTAAAATCTAATCAGCTTCCCTCCTCGCAGGTCACGTCCTACCGCCCAATAGCTATTCTATCTCGACTGTCTATCATCTTTGAACGCCTTGTTTTTCATTATGTATTCCCCAAAATTCGTCACGTCATCTCTTCTTCAACCTTCCTGATCGCTCTACGATTACTAACCTGCTCACTCTGATCGAAAACTGTCTATTTTCCGCCCCCGCGTTCTCTTCATTCCAAGCCTGAGCTCCCCAATTTGAGATGGAATCTTCTTTCTGTTCTCTCTGACCTGGAGAAAGCTGATCTTTTCAACGCGTATTTTGCCACTAACTTCTCTGTACCTGTCTCCATGTGCCCTGGTCCGCCTGCTGCCTCCCCTCTAATCCGACTTTGTGATATTGATTTCAGCACCCATGATATTTCTCTCATGCTTAAGTCTTGCAAGTTGTCTGGTCCTTGCGATCCTGACGGTGTCCCTTCCTTTGTAATTCATGAAACCTCCTCCACGCTTTCTATCCATTTAAAGCATCTTTACTTCTTCATTTGCTCCTCTAAGCGCTATCCCGCCTGTTGGAAGACATCTTGGATTTCTCCGCTGTTAAAATCTAATCAGCTTCCCACCTCGCAGGTCACGTCCTACCGCCCAATAGCTATTCTATCTCGACTGTCTATCATCTTTGAACGCCTTGTTTTTCGTTATGTATTCCCCAAAATTCGTCACCTCATCTCTTCCTCTCAGCATGTCAACCTTCCTGATCGCTCTACGATTACTAACCTGCTCACTCTGATCGAAAACTGCTACTTTCACTCTGATAGTAATGATCCTGGTTGTATTATCTTTATTGACATCTCAAAAGATTTTAATCGCCTCCCTCATTCCATTCTGCTTGACAAGTTACGTTTATTTGGTTTTGATGTGGATTTCATCGAACTGTTCCAGTCTTACCTGACCAATCGCCACCAGTGTGTCACAATTAACTCGTCTATCTCTGCTCCTGTCTCCGTTACTAGTGGTGCCCCTCACGGCTCAGTGTTTGCTGTTCTTTTCTTCCTCATTGCCATTAACGACCTCCCTCATTCTGTTCTCAACTCGTCTTGTCTGTTGTATGTCGACGACACTGCGATTTTTGATTTTGGTTGGTCTTTTGCTTCTAACATTTCTTCTGATCTTGAGCACTTGTCTACTTGGTCCTTTGTCAACCATCTTGATTTTAGCACTGCCAAGACATGTGGTATTTCCTTTTCTGTGGCTCCCCCTTCTGATTTGCCTCTACATGTGAACTTTGCGCCTCATCACACTCCTCTTGCAGTTCAACTTGCTGCAAATTTAAATTGGATTGGACATGTGTCTTTGCGTCTCCGCAAAGCTAATTCCTCGCTATTTGCCCTTTTCCGTAATGTTCCTTTTAATACCTCGTCCGCTGTGAAACTCTCTTTGTTCAAGTCCATTCATCGCGCCATTCTTCTCTACGCGTCTCCTTGTTGGTGGCCTTCTCGTGCTTTGTTCCACTCCATGGAACGTTTCCAGAAACGCGCTTTCAAATGGATTTCCTCTTTGGACTATAAAGACGCTCTGCTGAAATTCTCCACTCTCCCGCTGTCACTCTACTTCCATGCCTGTGAACTCCTCCTGTTCAATCGACTACTGACTCGCAAATTGGATCTTGATTCTTTTGCTTTCATTAAGTTCTCTAATTCCTGCTGCACTTGCCTTCAACGGCTAAATAAAGTCATTTATTATTATTATTATTATTACAAATTAATATTTATTCTTTTAACATTATGAAAACAGAATTCAATATTTATTTATTTAGGATATCAATATATATATATATATATATATATATATGCTTTTAGGTACAAAATTTTAAAATATCTACAAAAAAATGTAATAACTTCCTCATACCGATTGCATATATTCATCGCTCTAAAAACTATCTAAATTAATGAAATCACATTAAAAATACTACTGTTATTGAGCTATGGCGGCCTACAGAATGGTATGTAACCCGCGTCGATGCGTATTTTCATTGGAGAGCAGATTATCACTGTGCACGAATGATAAAATAAGAGTGATGCTGTTACTTTGAAATTAAACAAAACATCATAATTGCCTGCACTGTTTAAACAATACTTGAGTTCGCAAAGCTACGCTGTGATCGACTTCCCAATCGAATCACTATTTTATGACTCGCAAAGTTCAAATGCTTTTGTTTACTACAAAGGATTCTTTGTGATGAGTTAATTGTTTTAATTTAATGCTGATACGCAAGTATACAAAAGAAATGCCTACAGAGTAATATG
>CABFPE010000279.1:608315-621067 GCA_900660155.1 Hofstenia miamia | reverse complement strand
TATATATATATATATATATATATATATATATATATATTTAATTTAACTGTATTTTTCATCAATTATATTTAAGGGATTTGGAAAATTAATTAAAATTTTGTGATTGTATAAAATATTTTATATTAAAGGTAGCAGAGTCGTGGGCTACTGAATGTCTTGTTCTGTAGGGTATTAAGCAATTGAGTGCACTATTATTTTTGCGTGGCAATTTCCAAAAAAGTAAGTTTTTGAAGTTTGTACTTATTTTTCAATTTATTTCCAAATTTAGAGTTGGGTACTTTTAACATGAGGGTCAATGTTGTCAAACATTGAAAAAATGCATTTATAATTTAGGGAAGGCGATTTTTATGTATCTTCTAATATGATCGAATTGTTTACTCTATTTTTTCTACACCCATGGCATTTATGAAATCAAAATGTCTAGATATGCTTTACCAAATTATAGCAAATATTTTACTAAAAATTTTAAAAAACGAGTTATAAGTCAATGAATTACTAAATTTATGTGTCAAAATAGTGTCTAATTAATAATTCGTTGGTATCAGAGGTGGAATTGGGTTGAGATTTTGGAACCCGACCCGAACCTTAAATGAAAATTTCAACCAGATTTCAACTCGAATTTAACAAATTAGAGTTCATTAAATGTTAATTTAAAATTCAAATCGTTTTGATGCTTTTAAAAATAATTCTAAGGCTTCTATGGTGTCAGCGGCCAGTGAGGAGCGTCTTTAATTCACAGGAGAAGAAGTCTCTCTCCGATCGACAAGGTGCCTCTTTAAAAACAGATCGCCATGGAAATCTTTTTATTTCAGAAGGTAATTCATTCATGACAAAGTGAAATATTAGCAGATGCACGAAGAAATATTTATCAATCCTAAACCCTAAATTTTATTCTTCGTTCAAGTAATTCATGCTGATAATTACTTTTGGATTTAGCAATTATCTTCTTACCATTATAAACACACTGGATGCGAGATATGTTTTTTTATTCCAACGTAAACANTATATTTAATTTAACTGTATTTTTCATCAATTATATTTAAGGGATTTGGAAAATTAATTAAAATTTTGTGATTGTATAAAATATTTTATATTAAAGGTAGCAGAGTCGTGGGCTACTGAATGTCTTGTTCTGTAGGGTATTAAGCAATTGAGTGCACTATTATTTTTGCGTGGCAATTTCCAAAAAAGTAAGTTTTTGAAGTTTGTACTTATTTTTCAATTTATTTCCAAATTTAGAGTTGGGTACTTTTAACATGAGGGTCAATGTTGTCAAACATTGAAAAAATGCATTTATAATTTAGGGAAGGCGATTTTTATGTATCTTCTAATATGATCGAATTGTTTACTCTATTTTTTCTACACCCATGGCATTTATGAAATCAAAATGTCTAGATATGCTTTACCAAATTATAGCAAATATTTTACTAAAAATTTTAAAAAACGAGTTATAAGTCAATGAATTACTAAATTTATGTGTCAAAATAGTGTCTAATTAATAATTCGTTGGTATCAGAGGTGGAATTGGGTTGAGATTTTGGAACCCGACCCGAACCTTAAATGAAAATTTCAACCAGATTTCAACTCGAATTTAACAAATTAGAGTTCATTAAATGTTAATTTAAAATTCAAATCGTTTTGATGCTTTTAAAAATAATTCTAAGGCTTCTATGGTGTCAGCGGCCAGTGAGGAGCGTCTTTAATTCACAGGAGAAGAAGTCTCTCTCCGATCGACAAGGTGCCTCTTTAAAAACAGATCGCCATGGAAATCTTTTTATTTCAGAAGGTAATTCATTCATGACAAAGTGAAATATTAGCAGATGCACGAAGAAATATTTATCAATCCTAAACCCTAAATTTTATTCTTCGTTCAAGTAATTCATGCTGATAATTACTTTTGGATTTAGCAATTATCTTCTTACCATTATAAACACACTGGATGCGAGATATGTTTTTTTATTCCAACGTAAACAATCTAACACCGAGTTAAAATGTCCTCGAAATAATACACATTGCAATAATTACAACAAATTACAATAATAATATTAAATATAAAAAAATTTCCCACCTGAACTTAACCCGTTTTGCTTTCAAAAACTGAACCCGATTCCACCTCTGTTTGGTATTATATATCATTTTCTAAAGTTTTTAAATGTAAATATTTTGAAATAATATATTTATGAAGCATTCTTTAACTCGCTCGTTTTTGTTAAGCATGCTATTTTAAACATTTTGTGTCAATATTTGGCATCTCGTATATCTGATAGTTTGCAGTATATTTCAACGTGGCTAATAGAAGCGTTAAATTCATCGTGAAATCAATTTATTTCTACAAATAAGCGGTGAGGAATGAATTAAAATGCTTGTGCAAGCTGTTACACGGAGGGCTTTGAGTCATTTGCCCCTTTGACATAGTTTTTGGCAGGAACAGATGCTACACAGCGTGCATTTGCTCTAGGGCAAAAGCCCACTGTGTAGCATCCGCTTTAATAATATTTTGTAAAGTATTTTTAAAAATATCATAAGTGCCTTTTAAGGACACATTTAGAAAATCAAACATATGCTGATCTGAATATAATAAACTTTACCTTAGAAAAAAAAACTACTTGGTATTTCCGCGAAATGGAAATTTCAAAATTTGCTATGCTTCAAAAGTTGGGCGTAATTGATATGCTATTATATAAAGATTGTTGAATATAAGACATTTTCAGTAAAGGAACTTTTACTTACAAAGTTAACAGGATAAAACTAAATTTAAGTTAAATTGCACTTCCTAATTTACTTTTCTTGCATTAATTAGCATATCATAATTTCCTCAACAGAATTACACTATTAACTGTTAAGAATAAATGCTAGTTGTCTTCAATAAACATGTTTCTGTATTCACATATAAGTTTTTATCTACTATAATTGCCAACTGCCATTTCCAACCATAAAGCATCAACATTTCACTACTAAATATTTTTACAATCAGAAGTAATTGTTGTAGAAAACATTCAATAGTCATAAAACCAAGCATAAATACAAGTTTTTTTACAATATTTTAGAAAATACAAACTTTGCGGTAAACCTTAAAGCAGTTTACCTGTAAATATATCTCGCATTTGCCACAAATGTATTTCGTACGATTTTCTAACTTTTGTGAAGGCTTCAATTGTGCACAGAAAATGTCAAGTAATTTTTTGAGTTTAATTTAAAAGTTACATGTTGTGTTTGAAGTTATATAATTTCAGAGAAGTGCTGAGATTATTATCGCTGACTTGGGTTCTAATCACTTCTTAGCTATTTTTCAGATGGTGAATGATTAGTTCCAAAGGATGGCAGTTGGAGCAAAGTTTACCCACACTGTTGTGCATAAGTTGACACATAATATGCAATGGAATGTACATTATGCTTAGATTTTCTCTGAAATTTTTTAATTCCAAAATATTAAATTGAGGTATGATTTAGCACATTTGGACATTATTGTTGTGAAAGAAAGCTGGGCTGATGAGGAGCATTCAATCTCTGTATTCACATCCAATTAAAGGCGCAAAACTGAGTGTACAATTAAATGCCAATGCGCCAAACAGATATACGTATATCACGACTTAAAATGATATTGGAATATAGATGTTGCTCATTCAATATAATACAATATAAATGTATATAGGTATTGTTTTTTCAGTGTCAGTTAGCTGATTTGAGTCCTATTATCTAAAAAGTGCTTTGACCAAATCAGGTAACTGGTGTTAGTGCTTTCAAATAATATTTGAATTTTTCATGTTTACCTTAAATTACTTCTAATACTTGTTAAATATATTGCTGATTGATCAAATAAAGTTGAAATTTTCAAAAATAAAGTTTCCATAGGCAAAATAAATACTCAGTTTCCAGTGCTGTTGCAGCTTGGAAAACCCTATTGGAGGAATATCGATAAGTAGGTTGCTGCAGCTCGTGA
This sequence comes from Hofstenia miamia, assembly GCA_900660155.1. Lineage (NCBI taxonomy): Eukaryota > Metazoa > Xenacoelomorpha > Acoela > Hofsteniidae > Hofstenia > Hofstenia miamia. Next base: position 617,127 of record CABFPE010000279.1, on the reverse strand, counting down.
ATGGCTAGATGTTGCTGAAAGAGGTTGTCAACAGCCCGGACCGCCAGTATGGCTTGTAGTATATGCTCTTCCTACCAACTTTATTGGAAAAAAACGCTGAAGGCACTCGAATAGTACATGTGTACAGAGTAGATCGAGTGATTACGTAAGAAAATGAAACACGAGTGAATAAGACTGACATCGTGATAACTTTTAACAAACTGCCAAGCCGAATTGATGGGACGAAGTACACCATACAAGGCATTTATTTGGCTTCCACATGTAAACTGCAAATTTCTATAAATCACGATGTTCTAGGCAATATTTCACAGGCGTTTTGCGATATACGTTTGTGGGTGTTAGCTTTGGTGCCTTTGTTAGCTGGTGTCAAGCGAGTTTTTAGTACAATGGGTTTCTTTGCAAACGATTATCATAATGAAATTTGAAATGACAAAAATGCAAAATGAGCATTGCCTATGTTGAATGAATGGATTATTTTGGTTATCATTTTAACTTATTGAAATAATCGTTACAAAAACATACGTTTTCGTACATTTAAACACGTTTAAAACTTAAACGTTTAAAACGTCTTTTTATAACAAATGAAAATTTTTTACCAACCCTGGATGTGTGATTTAACATACATTTTAGATGCTATAATATATAATTGAATTTACTTACAGAATGTGTACATTAGTGGTGTTTAACGTGAACCGATAATGTATAATTTGTTCAATTTTTTCTTATTTACACAGTTCTGGTTTTTTGGTAAGGATTGCAAATGCTCTTCGTGGTAACTCAATTTGATTTGCGCTTTTAAAATGCTTAGGTTGATCGATTAATCCGCTTTTGCATTTAACTCATATTGCGGTCGTATGAAAATTATTGAAAAATCATTTAAGTCAATTAGTTTTTCGTTTTCACTGAATATTTAAACTTGTAAGTTCTGAATGAAAATCCGTAATATGCCTATTGAAAATGTGTGTTTAATGTTATTTCTAAATTCATTGTTTTTGTAAAACTAAATAAAAATGCCACTTGTTATGCATTTGAATTAATCGAATTCCAAATATTGTAGTCGTATTAAAGCAGTGGTCAGGCGCCCCAAATAAACGCAATAATCAAAATTAGGAGTAACAATTATTAAACTAGGGAAACGATGAAAACTCGGTAAGATTTCAAATCTAGGAAGGAAACTTAGATCTGTTTTAACTAGAAGTTTTTCGACTGTATTATTACAATAAGTATTTGTATAACCGGACATTGCCGAAATTCATTTCGAGATTATAGTTCTTTTTTGTTTGGAAGAAAATGTTCTTTTTCATTTTGGCGATAAGTGGGACAATACATGTAAAGAAGAGCTTTTTAAAAAGCTTCGAATTTTCTCCTGGGGCCTCCCATATTTTTTGGTTTGAACATCTCAATTTTTTGGAAAAACATTCTTAAAAAACAAGGAAAGAAGTGCCTCTAAACGTGTTCTATCAAAAATGCAATATTGATTCCAGCTACTACCATGTACGTCATTCTTTGCCTGCTGAAGTGGCCACAAAAGCCCCCATATTTACGATTTGCCAGGGGCCCTAAAATCCGTCAGCACGCGCCTGTCATCTTCACCAAATAATGCGAAAAATATGTTAATTCATCAACAATAATTATAACCTTAACCCAACTCAAGTCATAACCCTAACTCCCACTCCCTGGTTTTGACTACCTTTACCACTTTGGTCGGGTTACTTTTGCCTGAAAATCGAAAAATTGTTATCTATATCGGTTTAAACATTTACCTTAGTGCTATTCATTTGAAAGCTCTCATCATATCAGAATATGATATCAAATTGACTATAGGTTATAAACAGGATGAGTACTGACAGGCCATAGATTGTCAACACGAGTCATTTGACCGAAAAAGTTTTCTAAGATATTGATTTTTCCTTTAAGCAACTGGAAATTGTGTAAAAATCATTGACGAAGTTAACATTTTTTTAGCGATTTTCCATTAATATTTTTTAAAATATTTTGGACTCCCAATCTACCTGAATATGTCTTAAAAGTGTAGGCTCATTCATTGAATTTTTGAGCATTGACCAGCTGAAAATGGTCTACTCAGGTAATTTTTCCAAGGGTTATGTTAGATTTTTAGTTTAAATTGCATAGCACTAATATCTCTACTATTCATTACACACCATCAAGACATTCCCTGGTTTGAAATATAGTCATTCTATTTAAACAAAGTCGAAAAAAACTAATTTCATGTAAACATGCCTTTTCTAAAAAATTTTGAAATATCAACCCTAGTTTCTTTAACCAATGAAATCCCGCGTTTTCTTTTAAACAATGTTTTTATTAAAAGAGGCGTGTGTTATTGACACCTCTCTATTAACCTACACTTGTAATCAGATTGGCATGCAAAATTTCCTTGGTTTGTTCCTTCCAATTTATGTAACGTGTATACAAATTCTAACTAAGTATTATCAAAATCAGTAATTGAAAACCTTACCTTAATGAAATCGTCGCACTCTTAACTTAACTAAAGAAAAAATGTTGACGTTCGTATTAAGGCATAAGCTAAGGTTACATTAACAGCAGCCTCCTACAAAATTAACTGAACCTTAACTTAGCAATTAATTTAACTTATTTGCAGTGTGCGACGAGGTAAGATGCCAGTTGGCTTTGGTTATTGTTAAGAATATATCGTTAGGGGAGATATCGCAAAAATACCAAAGCAGTTAGCATGTAGAAATATGTCATTTATTAGTTGAATATTGATGACTAAATGATACATTAGATGATGAAATTTGCAAAGTACTTTAAAAATAGGCCCGTTGGTTTGTCCGCACGTACCCTAGGCAATTTATGCCCGTAGCAAGATGTTCTTTAACTCAAATGACTTGACACAAGAAAATCTAAACCTGCAGTATTATACATGCATACTTAAACGGTTATAAGAACCATCAAAGAAGTTTACGTTAAGAATCAAATCAAGACATTGTTGACATCAGTGAGAGTGTCAATTCTATATTTAACGTCTTGAGAAGTTAACAACTTAATCTTCTTATGTTTACAATGTAATGCATTATGTAAATGTACATGAGCACTATGATTTTATCAATTCAATATCAAAAGGTAACATATACATGAGTATTCAATATCAGAAGATTGCAGTGAAATAAAGCTCTTTAAATTTATAAAACAGCCCTACGTGAAGATTAGTTGTACTTGAAATAAATATACATAGATATAAACCTTAAACAAATGGTTTTATTTGAAGAATTGAGATCCTCGAACAACACCAACAGATAACCATCCTACGTTCCCTGCCTGTGTCCGTACACCTCTGTCCATACCCGGTATGGGCCCTACCCCTGTTGATATGCATATACTAAAGAAAGCAATGTCATAAAATGTAATGTGTGTATTTTTTGAGAACAGAAAAATCACATACAGTGTTTTAGTTTTGAATGTGAATGGTTGTTATCAAGTGTTATTTACTTTGTTCATTAATTACGTAATGTTTATTGCGCAATATTGTCTTACATTCACTATATTCACATAGCGTTTACTTAAATTTACTATTTTTCAGAAATGGAGCAATATTCTGCCAAAGAACGGTTAGCCTTATTGCAGAAGCAAGCATCTAATATTAACTTTCTCAATACAATTCCAGCATCAAAATACCTACAATCTGGATTCTCCGTTCTTAGAATGGTTAGTGTATTCATGTTTTTACTACATATCTCAACAAAACGAATATACAGAATTATTAGATATTGAATTATTGCATTTGGTATTTTTAGGCTGGACAATATTGTGATGAAAAGAATTTTGAAAATGCATTTGTACTTTATTCAAAATTTGCAATGTAAGTTAATTTCTTTATGTTTTAGATCACCCATGAAGTTTCTTTCTTTATAATAAGTTGTCAATTTCTTTTATGTGCTTACCGGTTAATGTCATTAACTGTCATAACTTATGTACAATTTGAATCGATTAAATCATTAAATGTATCACTTTTCACATTCCTCCTGCATTGCTTGTCCTCTCACTTGACAACGGTTTTATTTAAGACATGTTTAAGCATTCAAGTATTTCATATTTGAAAAGATTGATTTAAGGAGACAGAGTAATGTACCCCATTGGTGTTTAGGAAAGGATTGCTGTTTAATAACGTTGCAAGGAAAAATGATGATTACAGAATGAAAATAACTCACAAAATTACTTAGAATTGACACAAACAGTTAGTAAACAGAGATTTCAATGTCACCTGTTACTGCGATACTACATACTCCCAAAACGGAGAAACGGTTGAGACAGGAGTGTAAAACAATAATGGGTTAAGGACAATAATAGCCATACCATAAAATACCTTAATGGAATGGCCAAGATTTTAATGTGATAAAATTTTCACAATAATTTTCCCACAATGGTATCATTGTATCGTGTTTTTTAACTGTAAAACGCATTGAAAAGGCCATTTTAAGCCTGTAAAATATTACGCGAAAATATACGCTATTGATCAGCCACTCAAACACAGATTGATTACATAATTTCTTACGCTGCTTTGGTCTTCACGCAAAAATTGAATTGATTGCAGTGATTGTCATCGTTTGCTTATGCAATTGATTGGTAAAAGCTTTTCCACACGAATTTCTTGACATCTGATACAACTAAAGGGTGTTATTATATGCCCTATTTTATTATTTTTCTATTTATTTACCATTGCTTAGAATAACCCTAACATTCTGCCGCGCCCCAAAAATCTTTGCTATATTAAAATTAATATCAATCAATTTTTTAAATCGATATTAATATAGTAAAATTATTTATTCTTAACTTTTCGCTCATGTTCTTTGACAATTTGAATTTTGATTTAATTGTTTTTTTTAATTCACCACACTTCCCCATATTTTCCGTAATGGCCATTATTGCAATTTTTTGCGAGCGTGATCACCATATCAAAAATAGGATTTAATGCTACCATAATATGGAGATACCTTATTTTAAACCCCTGGTTAAAACCGAGAAATATTGGTATTTTAAGATTTGTAGTAAATAGTACTTCTTCTAGTAGACCTCAATTACCCTTTACTATAAATATGAAATGAACTCAACAACGTTTTATACTATAATTGAAGTTAGAGATGTTCAAACAAGCCTTTGACGCTTGTAAATTAAATCCTGTTTGTTGTAAATCCCTATTACTTATTTTATATGATTTTAGACTTGTTTTGGAAAAACTACCCAACCACATTGAATATTCTACTCTTCCTCCAAGGCAGATTACTATGGTCCATAAGGTACACATGCATTTTATATTGCCATCAGTGTTTTTATGGACATCTAAATCATTTTTAAGCCTTTCTACATTGTTATAATTTCTACATATACATATTCAGTGTGTAAATATATAAATATGCTTTCTTTTACAAATTTTAAGTTCAAATTATATCAAGTGTATTTTGATATTACTTTAAAAGTTATTTTCTTATAGTGGAATCAGGAAATCCTGTTATTTTTTGGATATTTGAGGGCATATTTTACACAATATTAAATTGAATTTTAAACTTGTTGCTAATAGCTTGAACAATGAAATATATTTAAAAAACATTAAATATGAAAATTGAGCTTGATAATAACGAAACGTTAATGAATGAAAAATTTTACCCGCAAGGCCAATAATATTTTCAAAAGTGTCATTCAGTGATTATCCTTAAAAAATGTATATATATATATATATACATTTATATTGGGCGCTCTGTCTCAAAACACGGCATTTATATGTGGCGCTCTGTCTAATGAACATTTATATGTGGCGCTCTGTCTATATATACATATTTATATAGGGCGCTCTGTCTTTTTGCAATTTTCATGTAGGAAAATGTTTTGTTTTATAAATGTCTAATGTAACCATCCTAATTTTATCAAATATACCAATTTATATCAAATGAATGGTGCTTTCGAATGTTTTGTAATGAGCCTGACATGATCCTGAATGTGATTTTTTATCGGGATTTTCGAGCCACATTTGTCCTATTAAGGTCTACTATAAAATATTTTTTATTCTACATCTTTTCTAAGCAATGTGCGTAATCGTATCTTCAATTTTGAATGGGCCACTTTCAAAAAAATTCCAAAATTTGCATTTTCTAGTCAAACAGTCCGTGTTTAGAAGGCCATAGCTCAGTCAGTTTTGATTCGATTTCTAAAGTTTTTACACCATTCGATGCGTAATCGATAGAAATATGTGAATCAATCTCGGGGATTCCGTAGTTGAAATATAAATTTTGCAAAATTTCGAACAAATAGTAGTCCATAGCACAAGAACTACATTTGATATCTTTTCCGGAGTTGCTTTATTCGATTCTACCTTAAATGTTGATTAAGACGTCTCCTAAAAGCTAAGTGCTATAGTAAACAGTTCCTGTTATAGTTGAGTAAATGCCTATGCAGGCATTGGCCTCCTCATTTAAAGGTTTTACTTAAAATTTCCTGCCCATCATATAGTAGGCCATGGTCTGAAAAGTATTAATTCCTACAATTTTGTTTCAGAGATATCCTAGAACGACAATAAAAATACAAAAAATGATAAAAAGACACAGCGCCTGATATAAATGGTTTTTGCCATTTTTTGAAAAAATATTACTAATCCATTAAGAAAATAAAATGATCCAAATGAACACAATAATTATAATAAAATATCCACACTAATCATATAAGATGAAAAAATCGATTACATTTGCACTACATCAAATTTGGGCGCTCTGTCTCCTTAGAAATGTATGTATATATATATATATATATATATATATATATNCCGCAAGGCCAATAATATTTTCAAAAGTGTCATTCAGTGATTATCCTTAAAAAATGTATATATATATATATATACATTTATATTGGGCGCTCTGTCTCAAAACACGGCATTTATATGTGGCGCTCTGTCTAATGAACATTTATATGTGGCGCTCTGTCTATATATACATATTTATATAGGGCGCTCTGTCTTTTTGCAATTTTCATGTAGGAAAATGTTTTGTTTTATAAATGTCTAATGTAACCATCCTAATTTTATCAAATATACCAATTTATATCAAATGAATGGTGCTTTCGAATGTTTTGTAATGAGCCTGACATGATCCTGAATGTGATTTTTTATCGGGATTTTCGAGCCACATTTGTCCTATTAAGGTCTACTATAAAATATTTTTTATTCTACATCTTTTCTAAGCAATGTGCGTAATCGTATCTTCAATTTTGAATGGGCCACTTTCAAAAAAATTCCAAAATTTGCATTTTCTAGTCAAACAGTCCGTGTTTAGAAGGCCATAGCTCAGTCAGTTTTGATTCGATTTCTAAAGTTTTTACACCATTCGATGCGTAATCGATAGAAATATGTGAATCAATCTCGGGGATTCCGTAGTTGAAATATAAATTTTGCAAAATTTCGAACAAATAGTAGTCCATAGCACAAGAACTACATTTGATATCTTTTCCGGAGTTGCTTTATTCGATTCTACCTTAAATGTTGATTAAGACGTCTCCTAAAAGCTAAGTGCTATAGTAAACAGTTCCTGTTATAGTTGAGTAAATGCCTATGCAGGCATTGGCCTCCTCATTTAAAGGTTTTACTTAAAATTTCCTGCCCATCATATAGTAGGCCATGGTCTGAAAAGTATTAATTCCTACAATTTTGTTTCAGAGATATCCTAGAACGACAATAAAAATACAAAAAATGATAAAAAGACACAGCGCCTGATATAAATGGTTTTTGCCATTTTTTGAAAAAATATTACTAATCCATTAAGAAAATAAAATGATCCAAATGAACACAATAATTATAATAAAATATCCACACTAATCATATAAGATGAAAAAATCGATTACATTTGCACTACATCAAATTTGGGCGCTCTGTCTCCTTAGAAATGTATGTATATATATATATATATATATATATATATATNGGCTGAACGTTTAAATTTGCCACCATTACATGCTAAATTCAATTTACATTCATAAGTTGTGCATTCAAATAAAAATGACGATCACGGAGGAATCGCACTTTCTGTGCGAATGAGCTGGCATTAAATTCAGCTAATAAATTGCGTCCGAATCTGTTTCAATCTCGAACGTTTAAGCGTAAAAGGAATCGCAACAAGTGAATGATTACGTTTAACATTGATTGGCTAAAATACTCAACTATTTCCACTATTACCCGCCAAAAGTCTATTAAGTGGAATGAATGAGNATATATATATATATATATATATTAGAGTGAAGTGAAAAATTTTTTTTGGAATAAAAAAACTGTAGTTCTTTAAAACCTGACAACTGATTTAAAGTGGATCGTTAAAGTTACGATTTCAATTGACACTATTGAAGATGACAAATAGTAGCAAATCACATCAAAACACAGTTGTAACATAATTTCTTGTTTTCAGTGTACACAAATTACAACAATGCAAATCATGGTGCTTTTCAGTTCATAAAATTCACTTATTTAAAATTTTTGTGTCGAAATTTTTCATAAGGCTGCGAGATTTGATTTTTTGGCGGATCAATCATTTCCTACTACTTGTGCAGATGCTTCAGTTACTAACTTGATTATACCGGGTGTTCCAAAAGTTTTAGTACAAAGAATAAAACGAAATTTTCATTCCTATTTTCGACGAAACCCAGCAATGCACTACCAGCAAGATGGAGCCTCCCCTCATCTTTCAAGCGCAGCCAGACAAATTCTTGATGACAAACTCAATGGCCGGTGGATTGGTCGTCGAGGGCCAATAGAGTGGCCCGCAAGGAGTCCCGATTTGACTCCTTGCGATTATTGGTGTTG
>CABFPE010000279.1:568689-584137 GCA_900660155.1 Hofstenia miamia | reverse complement strand
GCAGGCATTATGATAACATTTAATTGGTTTCCATGCTATGAAATCAAATATCTATAAATTTGTTGCAAGTTTTAACGGAAGTACTGGACATTTAGGATCAAAAAAATTTAGCAACTGCCTTACGATTAGGCCATTGACTAATGCAATTTCATTGTCCTCAGCAAAGATTTTTCCGTGTTAGTTTGAATTGCATCAAAACAGTTTTATTTAGATTTCTTATTATTACTGATCTCATTAATAAATGTTCATGTTGCCTTTTGAATTAAAAACAAGCCAATTGAGTATTTGACAAGGAGATTGACCTTATTTAGGTGTTCAGTTATTTGATCATGTAATAATTGCTCGAATACTTTACTTATTGGAAAAGTAATTGAAATTAGCCTATCATTTTTGTCATTAGATGGATCGTTTTTCTTAAAAATAGAAGGAATATTATCAAGTTTTGTATAATACGAAAAGTAATTAATTTTTATGCATTCGTTCAATATATAATTTAAGGGATTTGCAATAATACCTGCAATGATATTTGCTCATGAAGGAATTTTTGAAAGCCTACTTGATTTGTTAGGCTTAAGTTTGCAAAATTCTTTTTAAATTTTAGTACTTGTAGTAAAACGCAAACAAAATTCAAAGTTATGGAAATTCGGTGTCTGTTTTAATACAATTGGCTATTGATTAATAAAAGTATTGTTTAGAGATTTTTTCGTGTTAGTTTCAATTGAATCATTAGTTTTATTTAAATTTCTTATTATTACTGATCTCATGAATTGGTTTCCACTTTGCATTTTGTATTACAAACGAGCCTATTCGATTCCAATGTATTCGTTTTACGCCTTGCTATTTTCGATGTTGGAGGCGTTTCTGGCTTGTTTATAAGCAAAAAAAATTCTGAGTTAGCGTAATTTTAAAAATTCTACGTGCATTATTTTTTCGAGAACGAATGAGTTGCAAATGTTAGTTATCCAAGGTTTTTGTGTGGAGATTATTTCTATTATATTATTAGATGATGTGATTCTAGTGGGTTATCTTGCATTAGTTAATTTTTTATTGAATCTATTTAAAATGTCAATTTCGCACTTTTTGTTAGCTCTAAAATACTTTAGGTTACAAGCATTATTATATCTTTATTTTCAGAAAAGGCCGAAAATGATTCCGCTTCTAATTCGTCACTAAGCTGTGAATTTCTAACAACTGCTTTTTAAATTTCGATTTTTTAATTGGATTATGTATTTCTATTTTCGAAATTGATCAAGATCGTGACTTTTAGCCAAGTTTCCGAAAGTGGAAGTTAATTCAAATTCATTATGCCTCCATAATTGTTACTCTGCTGACAGTAAAAAATGTTTATGCAATAAAGTAATTTGAAAGACAGGTTATAATTTGAAACATTGTGTAATTACTGTTTGTGCTGAAATATGACCGTGTTAATAAAATAACATATGTTTATTGAAAAGCAAGCAGCAATATAAAAATATCAAAAACAATGTATTGCATTAATAAACTACTAAGTAAAAAACTCACAAAAGATCGTTTAAAATTGAAAAGGCTTGAGGTGTTGTTACATACGTATCCCAATCGATTTCGACGAAATGAGTAATTGCATCCTGCGCCCATTTCTGTATTAGGAAACATTCTTCGGGAAACTTGTCGTTCAAAAACACAACATGTCCCAAACTTGCAATTCTTGAGGAGATGAAAATTATAACAGTTGGTTAATTTATAATTGCTATTGGAGTGTACTTTCAAAACGTAGATTTAAATTTGTTGGCCAGGCATCGATTGTTTATAACGTGGGTGTTCTTCTGCATTAGCAAGTTCTTACTTTGATGTTCAATGTCGCATCCAAATTCGTTAGAAGACCTAACGTAACTTAGCGATATAACGTGGCATCCTAATTTTTAAACTATTTATACTTAATCTCGATTAATTAGCTCGTGCGGCAATTGATTACAGCGCCCTTGGACGCCAGCGTCCCGTGAATTAACGAAATAGCATTTACTTCACACTGAGCTCGTAATTTTAAAATTTATTGATTACATTCTTAAACTCTAAAATAGTTAAATTCAGAAATAACCGGTTTGGGACCATTTAAATATTCAAGTCTTAGAAGAAGATGGGGTATTCTTATAATATAACGGTTAACAAACTCTTTATTTCCATCAAAAGATACAAAACAAAGATATGCTCCTTTCAAAATGTAAAAATAACAAAAACAAACACAATTACAATTAGTTTATCCTAAATTCTTCCCATGCATGTAACTTTTTTGATGATCCTATTATTGCTTGATGACTTAATAAATTATGCTTAAGTTTGCGTTTGAAAATTCCATAACTTTTTACAGTTTTTATGCTGTTATCTAAGTTGTTCCAAAGCTTGACTGTATTATAAATGAAGGACTTTTCTCAATAGGAAAACTTATTAAGAACAGGTATAGTACATGTATGCGTGCGTGAGTGAAATTTTAATAAACAGTCTAAAAATGTATATATATATATATATATTATATTATATTTCGCTCTCTGTACGCTTTCAATATTTATATCTCGCTCTCTGTACAAAAGTTGCTAAAAACTCGCTCTGTGTACACTTTTTCAAAAAAAAATTTTCAATTATTTCTCGCGTGTGTGCTTTTTTATAATAATTATGCATAGAAATGTTATTTTCACGCTATTATCCTAAACGTTATTTAATCCGGACATTGTTTAATCCGGATATCCCAGTAGTTTGCGAATATTTACATAATTAAGTTTATATTATGTAGTAATAATGAAATTATTTAATCTGAAAACAATTATTTGCTCATATTTTTTATTCTTTGCCATCCACGCTCTCTAATCCGGATTAATTGAAATCTAAAATTATGGTAAAACCTTAGCAAATATTAAGTTACATGATAGCATTGACAATTTATATTTTGCCATTTAGCGAAAATTTTCGCTTAAGTAAGCGGGATTGATCATATTTAAAAACAATCTGTCTAATCAGGACTTCAAAACATTTTCATAGTAACTGCAATCATTAATAACTTTGAATAATTTTTTAATATAGTAATTAATATCACAAATAATTGTTTAACAGAAATATTTAGCTTTATTGTATTAGTTGCGATTAATCCGCCATTCTCTAATTTGTCTATTCCGGAAATAAAATATTTTTAAGCAACATAAAAATACGTTCAGCTTCACTGTTTCCAAAATATTGAAATACAATCAATCTGTATTTAATTCTCTTGATCCTTTGTATTTTATATTTATAGTCTTCCATTATACGGGATTTATTGTATTTACAAGCAATCTGGCTAATCCTGATTTTTACATTGAGCCTTTTCATTTTATTTCATTTTTTGCGCATTCGCAATTTAACAAGAGCATATATTTTTTGCTGAGGCGTTAATTTTGGTGTGCGCAGAGGAGAACTTAATTCTAGCATTTCAATATTCACCATTTGATATTCATCGGAACATTTTGTGAATTCGTCCATGACTTTAGCTCTGTAAACTATAATAGTGCTTAAAAATTTATGAATATGTATTTATAATTAAGTTTTACATCTGTGGAAGATCATCAATGAGGTTACGACGTCAATCATTTACTATTCGACTTGCTTTCTCGCGACAATAACTGCAACAATAGCTGCAATGCTTTTAACTAACTAACAATTCTACTCTACTTATAGAAATGCTAACATCTGTCAATTTGGCATTAATAAAAAATCTCAATTTTTCACAACAATCCTACTTGTTGATTGTAATTACGGTGAACAATTCCAATCAGCATTCAATTGAACAATCAACACACTTATTTGAAGCCCAAGATTTTAAATAATTAATTATACAAGGGCATACTTCTTTTACAAATATTATACAATGTAAACATTGGTGCTTTACTTTGTCCGAAATAGACAGCTTGGAATTCTTTGTGGTTATTTTCGCACATACCTTGTGTACTATGATATTCATTCACCCAAGTATTTGATTTGGACCTCTAGTAAAATATAAAACTTCAAATTCCTGTTACAAATAGCAACTGAAAGTAAAATCCGGATTAGACAGCTGAATTTTTTTGGGTTATTTTGTCATATATATATTCATTATTATAGCGGTTATTGGCATAAACATTTTATTTTTGGACATAGTGCCGACGTTTTCCAATGTTTCTATACTTCTTTGGTTTATTCCGTTCCAACTGCAAGTCTTCGTAATCGTTATCTTCGCTGAATTGTACGAACTGTGAAACCGTTACATCACTCTGTAAATAAAAGCATCTTGACATCAGCCAATGAAAGAAATAACCAATGTCATAATTTGTAATAAGATCTACACAAATAAATGTAGCGGCCATAAAATTGTCGCACATGTCAATAAAATCAATCAATCCTAGTAGTGTATATTTACAAAATCTTTTGAAATTGAATAACGATGTCTTGATAAGGCCTTACTCATTCAGTTTAACATTTTCAAAAAGTTTTATGAACATATTTACAGCTTTCCATATCTCTACCACCCGGAGTTGCAAATATGCAACCAAACCTGAAAAACTANAAATATTTTTAAGCAACATAAAAATACGTTCAGCTTCACTGTTTCCAAAATATTGAAATACAATCAATCTGTATTTAATTCTCTTGATCCTTTGTATTTTATATTTATAGTCTTCCATTATACGAGATTTATTGTATTTACAAGCAATCTGGCTAATCCTGATTTTTACATTGAGCCTTTTCATTTTATTTCATTTTTTGCGCATTCGCAATTTAACAAGAGCATATATTTTTTGCTGAGGCGTTAATTTTGGTGTGCGCAGAGGAGAACTTAATTCTAGCATTTCAATATTCACCATTTGATATTCATCGGAACATTTTGTGAATTCGTCCATGACTTTAGCTCTGTAAACTATAATAGTGCTTAAAAATTTATGAATATGTATTTATAATTAAGTTTTACATCTGTGGAAGATCATCAATGAGGTTACGACGTCAATCATTTACTATTCGACTTGCTTTCTCGCGACAATAACTGCAACAATAGCTGCAATGCTTTTAACTAACTAACAATTCTACTCTACTTATAGAAATGCTAACATCTGTCAATTTGGCATTAATAAAAAATCTCAATTTTTCACAACAATCCTACTTGTTGATTGTAATTACGGTGAACAATTCCAATCAGCATTCAATTGAACAATCAACACACTTATTTGAAGCCCAAGATTTTAAATAATTAATTATACAAGGGCATACTTCTTTTACAAATATTATACAATGTAAACATTGGTGCTTTACTTTGTCCGAAATAGACAGCTTGGAATTCTTTGTGGTTATTTTCGCACATACCTTGTGTACTATGATATTCATTCACCCAAGTATTTGATTTGGACCTCTAGTAAAATATAAAACTTCAAATTCCTGTTACAAATAGCAACTGAAAGTAAAATCCGGATTAGACAGCTGAATTTTTTTGGGTTATTTTGTCATATATATATTCATTATTATAGCGGTTATTGGCATAAACATTTTATTTTTGGACATAGTGCCGACGTTTTCCAATGTTTCTATACTTCTTTGGTTTATTCCGTTCCAACTGCAAGTCTTCGTAATCGTTATCTTCGCTGAATTGTACGAACTGTGAAACCGTTACATCACTCTGTAAATAAAAGCATCTTGACATCAGCCAATGAAAGAAATAACCAATGTCATAATTTGTAATAAGATCTACACAAATAAATGTAGCGGCCATAAAATTGTCGCACATGTCAATAAAATCAATCAATCCTAGTAGTGTATATTTACAAAATCTTTTGAAATTGAATAACGATGTCTTGATAAGGCCTTACTCATTCAGTTTAACATTTTCAAAAAGTTTTATGAACATATTTACAGCTTTCCATATCTCTACCACCCGGAGTTGCAAATATGCAACCAAACCTGAAAAACTAGTGAAATTCAATTCAAAGATGGAATATCATTTCTATGGCCCATAGATGTATTAAAAACAAAAAAATATTTTTTTGAATGTTTTCTGTGCTTGGGCATTACATAGTTAATGTAATGCATTGTTTCTTTTCAAGCATTTCCTTAAAAACATTTTCTAATGTTATCTCAATGTTCTGTTTCTATTTAAATTTAAATTGTAGATATTTTATTATTTTCTACTGTAGAACTTTCTGTATTTAGGAGAGCACTCATATGAAGGTCAATTCGTCCATTTCAGTAAAAGTTTTAGATCTAAGATAAATGTACTGTATTTTGTAGATGCCAAAATGTTTAATTATTCCATTGAATGTTTGGATTTCTTTAAAAAGAGTTTTATTTTACTTCACCTGGAATTTATTTGGATTATAAGGAAGTTAATTTATGTTCATCAATGTTATTTTATTGAATTGTGCAGTTGTTTTGTTTGAGAATATATGAATTTTCTATCACTAACATTCTAGCTAGGATTTATCTTGGAAGCGAGACTTATCCAAAATAGAATTCTAACTAACATATTGTAGCAGTAATCAGCCATATTTATTACAATATTTGTTTTCCATGCGCGGGATTTACCTATATTTACTGCAGTGACATGGCTGACGGCTATGAATGAATATAATTTGTTTTTTTCACTTGTGAGGGCTTGCACCATTATCATCACAACACAAAAGTCTTTATCAGGCCCAAAGAATAATGAATATACAGTTTGACACATAAAAGTTTAGAGTATAGTAAGTATAGCCACTAAATGTGGAATAGCAAAATCCACTATTATTTTTGTGCGTATTAGGATTACATCAATTTTTTTAGAAATCTTTACTCTTTACATTGCCAATGTAAATTTTTCGGCATCTCTAATGGGCACGCCTAAAATTGAAATCTAACACTTGGTTTCGGACGTTACGTAAAAGGGACAATCAAAAATGGATATTTTTAGAAATGCTGACATATTCTGCCCAAAGCAACTAGGTGCTTGCATTGTTACTTTGAATTCCCACATATGAATTGGTAATAGATGTTAATATTTTTTTTCACCAGCAACTATTTTTATTCAGACAATTTTGCTCGCATAGCGTGCTATTAATGCGTCGGACGTTTCAATTGAATTAAGCAAAAACTTGAATATTTATAGAAGCCATTAGCTAGTAAGGAAATATTTATTTGAGAAATACAGCATACAAAACAATCTATAATTATAGTGTAAGCGTGAAATATCCAAATATAGTCCATTCTGTATTATAACAACTTTTTCCATATTTTGATTACTCAAAAAAACTCAAAGCAAAAATGTTCATGTTGTGGACAAAGACATGAAAAATGAGGCGTACTTTTAAACATTAAAACATTTACTGGTCTTAGGCTGGCAAATATGGATTTGAATAATGTCTCGTTTTTAAGGAGTTAAATTAAACTTAATAACATTAAGGAATATTTTTAAATACATTTTAAAAGATTTTAATTTTTCAATATTTTTAATTTCGTTAGGTAGCGAATTCCTTTTTTCTCTACACATAAATTGTACTCAGAATAAAGACTGATTCTTTTTTCTTGGATTCTAGTATTTACAAAGCTATTTACAGTCCAAGCAGTCCTTTTCATCACAGTATTAAAAAAGCTCCACATGCCTCAACCAGACAGAACATGTATATACAATATGTTTTCAACACCAATTAACGAGTATTAACACACAAAATAACAAGCGTCTTACCTTAAGGAGATCTAAGAGGGGACAAAAACAGAAACATGCAGAGCTAGTCTAATGGAAGAAAAAACATACACGTGCTTCATGGTTTGGATTTTACTTGCTTCAAGTGTAAGTTCTTCAATGTTGTCCAGTGCATTGATTGTGCTTTCACACATGTTTAGTCCTGTTGGTGCCTGTACGTAGGCAGACGTTTTGATGCATTGCGGAATTGAATCCTATTAGTAGAATTAAATATGGGAAAAAACTTACAATATGGTAATTAGAAGGGAGGGGGATGTAATCTCTTCAAAGTGAAGAGGGAGTACCACTTAAAGATTGGGGTAGGAAGCAGGTAGGGAGACAATTGTTAACTTCAAGAATATGATCTTCACAACTAAGGTATTAGGAAAACGAAAGCAAAATGCAAAGAAAAGCGAAGTGCAATGAAGTGTTGACGGAATTGCCAACACCCACGCCAGGTAAGTAGTGAATTCCAGGCTTGTATGGCGACATTAATAAAGGATTTCTTTAAAACGATTTCTTCGTATACTTAACACATGTAAAAAGCTTTGATCTTCAATTCTGTTTATGAGTAAATCCCGACATTTTGATCATATTATAAGGTGGTAGGTTTTTGATGAGCTTGAAAAATATAATAAGGGTATTCAATATGACTAGTTGGTTTGGAAAGAGAATTGAACTAAAAATTTAATTCTTAGTTTCAGATTAGTTTTCCGCTGAGATATTTAATGCCCATTCTAAATGAATATTAAGTTTTTTATAAAGCATATCGCTTAGATCAGTAAATAAAATGTTTGCGTCATTAAGGTTACTTATAAAAAAAGCATTGAAAAATTGAATTATCGCAAGAGGTGGCAAATAGCTAACTACCGTAAAATGGGGGTAACTTCGAAATAGTTTTCAGCATATTTGTCGCTTTACTTTAAAGAAATATGACCAATTATTTATTTTAGTAGTGATAATGAACATTATGGATGTCGGCAGGAGTTTCAATATCTAAGCAGATGCTATGGTCCATAGAATGATATCAGAACCAATCTGAATTGATTAAAGTACAACACACTACTAGGTCATTGCTCACATGTCATGCCTTTTAAATAAATGCGAAAAAGTGGAACTCATCCTTATCGAACTAATTATAAACCTGAACAGTTAGATTTGGCAATGCAAGATGTTGGCAATGGAATGTCGATGAAGAAAGCTGCTAAGAAAAAAGTCCTCCGCCAAACCCTTAGTGGTTATCTCGAAGAGGAAGAGATGTTGACCGATTGTCTTCAGGCAGTGTCTCAATGGGGCTATCCATTTATCCGTGTTAGACTTTAAATTACTGGTGAAAGAATATCTGAATAAACAGGGGTGACAAAAGAAGTGTTTCAACAACAATGCTCTTGGCTTAGATTTCATAAGATCATTTTTTCAAGAAATAATATTTCTTAAAGCGCTCACGTTCTTCTTTGGATCGGGATGAAATCAAGCAATATTTTGACAATTTGTGTCCGGTTCTTGAAACCGCATCTGCTGACTGTGTCTTCAATAATGATGAAACAAATGTAACGGATGATCCAGGGTCAAAGGTTGTCATGGTTTGAAGAGGAACAAAGAGAGTAGAACGTGTACATGAGCACAGGAAAGTCAGACCTCACTAAGGGAAGTGATCCAAATTCAATACGTTAACACCGTTAACAAATGGTGTTTTACGTTAACATGACCGTAAACCAAATCGTTAACTTACACTCAAAATATATTCGCTAAAGGTGAAGTTTTTTCCGCAAATGTTATTACAAATAACTTTGACACATTTAGGTTCTGCAAATTTCTTCAAATATATCTATGCAAATAAATTTATTAAGCGTATGCAGATATTTGAAGCTAGAATTGTTGTTTACGGTTGCATTTTCACTTGTTAACGTATTGAATTTGGATCACTTGCCTAATGATTTACCGCAACGCAGCTGGAGATATCCTCCCTCCAATGATGATATACAAAACAGGTAATCTGTACGAGAACTGGAGAATTGGTGGTCCCCTGGGGCTCTATATAATGTCACACCAAGAGGATGGTTCGACTGCAGAACATTTAGGAGATGGTTCAGAAATGTCTTCTTGCCTTTTGTAGAAAAAATTTTCATTTGTGATAACCTTGCTTCGCACTTTGACCCCGAAACTGTGAGATTGGCGAAAGAGAACAGCACTTACTTTTCATCGTTGCCACCCAATTCAACTCATCTCACTCAGCCACTCGACGTTGGCTTTTTTCGTAGAATGAAAACTGCATGGAAGAACATCCTGGTCGACTGGAGAGTCGAGAGTAAAAGGTTCCAAACCCAAAGAGCAGATACCACTACTGCTGAACAGACTTTGGTCACAAATGCAACACAATAAGGAATAACTGTTGAAATTTGCCTTCTGAGCAACTGGTCTGTTCTGACAGAACCCAGAGGAAGTTTTGAAGCGGCTCCCTCAACCCATGGAAGTGCGTGGGGAAAATGTCAGTATTCTTAATGCCGCTGTTGAAATCTGCTCAAAGAAAATCGCAGTTGGGAACTGAAACGAGGCAAGAAAATTGAACCCGGGTCAAACATTGCCATTGTGGAAGTTGAAGAAAACAATTCTTTACTCAGTGCAAAATTGACTCTTTGAATTATGAAGTACCAGAATAGGTATCGTACTCTCAGTGTACTGCATGGTTTTGTAGCAATTGTTTTGAGTATGACATGTACTTTCTGTGTCCACAATGTCGGCAATGTGTTAGTAGGTAGCCCTAAACTATGTTCACAATTCTAGAGTAGGTATAGCATTCATTTTGTTTCGTATTTGTAATAAAGAACAAATTCTGGAATAATACAATGTTTTTCAACAAAGCGTTAGAATAAGAGCTTTAAATCGAGTAAAATATTCAAGATTACTTTATTTTTTATTAATGTGTTTGCTCCATGGATAAGTTACCCCACGGTGGCGAAGTTACCCTATTTTAAAGTATTATTGGCATACTTTTTATGCATATAGCTAATTTTCTAACTATTAATTTGATGTGAGAGTTGAATTTTAACTTTAAATCAATAGTTACTCCGAGACTACAATAGAAACAAAATATTATTTATATTTAAAGTCACTGCAGAAACATCGTAATTACTTTTATTGGGCTGCAAAATGCAAAATTCTGTTTTATCTTCATTAATATTCAACTTATGTTTTCAAAAATATTGTGGTTTGCTACAATTCAATTGTATAGATTCCAATGCTAGGTGCATTGATGTAATATCGCTAAAGTTCATGTGTCATCAGCATATTGGATTAAATCCCAATTAGATATAGAATGCACGTCATTTACACAAATAGTAAAAAGAAGAGGATCATTGTAAACCGGTAACCATTCCGAAAAAATATCGTTAATTCCACGTTATCAATTGCTTACTACTACAAGAAAATCCTAAGTTAGATAGTTTTTCAATTAGTATGTTACTATTAATGGAAAGTAAATTCACTTTATGTAATCATTAAAAATAAAATTTAACGGATTTACAAAGTCTGCAGTAATTTTAAGAGCCCATGAGGGGGATGCTTGAGGGACCGCTTGGTTTGTTGGTTTTAAACTTATGGATTGATTTAATAATTCATAACTGGTTGAAAAACGGAAAGAAAATCCGGGAGTAAAACTTTTTCGGGGAACGCTTTCGTATTTAATTGGAGAGAAATTGTATTTTCCTAGGTTAACAAGTTTTGTTCAATACATTAGATATTTCTAAATGTCAGTAATATTGTTATGCTGATCTTTTATTACATCAATAGAGTTTGATTTAGATCTCTTATAATTTGTTATTTCATGTATTAGCTTCGTTAGAAACATATTTCCAGAAATAAGTAGAAGAAGAAGAAGAAGAATATCTTTACTTATCACAGTGCTTAAATTCAACAAAATTGCTGTTTGCTGTGCCAAACGCGTCAGGAAAAATATGTTCAAAAAATAAACATTTACAAATTAATATATCATTTATATATTACTATTCAATTATCTTAGCTTTTATGCCAAGGTTCGTAGAATTTGAAACCTTTCCATGAAGTATTTATTAATTTTGGTACATACTTTAGGATAAGAAAATTCTTTATTTGAGTTTTAAATTCAAGCTTGCTTTTCAGTTTTCGTACATTTTCTGGTAAGTCATTCTAAGTTCTAATTGTTGCATTAAGAAATGAGTTTTTTAGGAAATGTCTTTTATGTTTCACCTAACCAAATGTTGATGTTCTTTTGTTATAAGAAATGTATGCATAATTCGGAAATTGCAATGTATTGTAGGGCTTGCTATTGTTATGGATATCCCAGAATTTAATAAAGAGAACTATTTAATTGAAAATAAAGCACATGAAATTTGAGTTGAAGGTTTGATACTAATCGATTTTTTACATAACGTTCCGCCCATTTCATTTGAGAATTGATTTTGTTTAATACTATGTTTGATTTATACTATTCAATAATAAATTGCAGTATCTAAAATGACTCATTACCAAGGCACTAGTTGCTGGCCCATTTTTATGTCTACAAACTGCGATATATGTAGGGTGCATTTGATTACCATTGCCATTTTACGCAGAACAGAATGGATTTGGTCGGAATATTGTAACTTATTGTCGATAATTACTCCTAGGTACTTAAACTTATCAACGTGGGCAATAGCTGTGTTAGCAAAATTTAATTTAAAAGAGACAGAGGCAGATTGTCGCTTTTTGGGAAAGGTGACATTGCACAAAATTCATTTTTTGAGGGATTAACGGTTAAGCGATGCATGTTAAAGTATTTACACAAATGCAGGAGGTTGGTTTCTAGATTACATAGCGATACCTCGCGTGATTTGTCATGCGTAAACAAGCAAGTGTCATCTGCGTATTGAATAACTGTACAATGTTCATTTACGGCTTTATTGAGATCATTTACATAAAGTGAAAAGAGCAAGGGCCCCAAAAGTGTTCCTTGTGGAATACATTTGTAAACATTTCCCCAGTTTGATAGTGCCCCATTAATTTTAACCCGCTAATAGCGATTACTTAAATAGTTACTCATGAACTCCTTGCTATTTGAGTCAAATCCTAACTATATATTAATTTTTCAAGAAGAATTTTATGATCAATCGAATCAAAAGCTTTAGAAAGATCAATGTTGATAGTTAAGCCATAAATTCATGTAAATATACTTGTAAAATAGATTGAGTTGTCCTACTGAAATATTAAGTGTGAATATTATACGGCAAGAGTTGCGCAGCTCAGAGTTGTAACCGGTCCGGGTTTGTAAGGATCGAGCTTGGGCCGTAAATTTGAGAGTGGAGCGAGCCCGGGTCTGAAGTTTATGCACAATAGTCCCAGATTTGTTCAAAATTTTATTAATAAATATACATTCTCTTACGTTAAAATATAATATCAATTATTATATTCAATTGACTAAATTGCATTAAAAAGTAAATCCACGGGTACAATAATTACAATTGATTAAGAAATGTTCTTAGTAATAGCAAGCGCCAATCAATTTCATTCATACTTTAAGTGTGCTAACGTAAACTTTAAAATACTTAGATAATACACTGGATTTTAGCAGCATGTTTGCGAGGGCGAGAGGAATGCTGCATAAGTTCGTAGCCTTTTTAAATGATGTAACATAAACATATATTTATTATTAAAACTACATACAACTATTAACAATTTAAAACTTCCTATTAAAATCCTTTCTAGCAGTGGACGCATCCTTATTTGAAGCCGATTGCTTTTTACGTAATCACGAGTAAGCTCTATTGAATTGAAAACAGTGCAGTTGATGCAAAAATGTTTTCATTTTAGTATTTTCAATATTATGTTTATGTTTTGAAATTGAATTATGGGCTTCGAATTGTTGATGTGTCCGGGTGTTCGCGACGTATTAGGAAGTCTGTCTGTATTTCGTAGTTTTAAGACATAATCTACAGTAAGACTAAACTGCTTAACTTAAATTTTATAATAATGACTATGCAATAAATCGAAATTAGTAAACTATCCTTAGCCAGTGAATATAGATTATCTTATCTTATCTTAAACTGCTTAACTTAATTGTTACTGAACATGCAAATATAATCGCCATATTACAAAATCTAGTTGAAGCAAGTTGAAACATGATGACTAGGGTAAGTTCGAACATGCTCCAAATGAGCCGTCAGTCGTTCCAAAAAGAAGATAAGTTAATTGTAAGATAGTTTTCTTTATCTTTGTGCTACATTGTGCTCATTAGGAAAGAAAGAAATATTTATTCAGAAAATGTTCTAACAATAAAGAATGCTAATAACATTCTGAAAACGTCAATAAAAGAAAGCAAAAAAATAAAATAAAACAAAACAAGAAATATTTACAAATAATAATGTAATTTCTCTGGATTATGGTGATTTTAGTTTCTATTAATAGATTAATCAAGATTGTAAAATTTATAACCTCGCCACTTTCAGTTTTTTTTATATTAAAGGTGCAAAAGTATTTTTTTAAAATCACTCTTAAAGTTTTTTATAGTGTTTGTTTGATTGATGTGTTTTGGTAATTAATTCATATATTTATAGCTGTTTAGAAAAATGGTTTTCATTATTCGCTTGTTATACCTAATTGGTTCAATTAAATGCGTTCTTTTGTTTTGTTTATTAACTATTTTTTCGGAAAGAAAGTGATTTTTGTTATATGAGAAAGTATTAATTATTTTGAAGAATGTCTTTAGGACATTTATATAAATATATCATTGTGATTGTCGATATAGAAATAAGTTTGAGATTTTTCTGTATTCATTATTCTTATTAAAGCTATGATTATTAACTGCTACTTTGATAGCCCAATTTAGTTGTACCTGAAATTTTCTGAGGATTTTTTGTTTATATCTGTGTAGAGCTTTAATCGATATGGCCATTTTTCTAATACTATGATTTAGTTGGTTTTTTGAATTTGAATGTGCATATAAAGAAATTAATGAAAATAGCAGCTACTTGCAACCCTAATATGCATTTTATTCTCATCAAAATAACAAAAAATATACAAAACATGTGTACATCAAAAATTATTTAATGGTTGTCGTTCCCCATTTACTTGTAGGCATTCAGACTATTACGTTTTTATATTTTTTGAAAAAAAGTACATACGTTTTCCAATTTCACCCCACTATAAATGACTGCAATTACTAACTAAAGGACTGCAATTACTAACTAAAGGACTACTTTAATTCTGTCTCAAAATGATATTTGATTTTCCAAAGAAAATATAATGTTCTAGTCATTTACTTTGACAAGAAGTACATTATGTGTGTGTATATTTAGAATATAATTCATTTTATGTTTAACTACATTTTAGTAGAACTTCCTTTTCCTATCATAAGCATGTGTTTTAAATATCTGATGATTGTATATAAAAGCATTGGTTTTGTACAACAAGCCATTTTTCTCAATCTCCCTGGTTTTTCCTAATTCAATTGCATTGAATAGAATCACTGCAAATGCAAACATGTCAAAAGGTGTACAAATCATAAACACATCAGCATTATTTGTATTTTGTAATGGCTCAGTAAAGTTCAGTTCTCTGTTTCCTTCAAAAAGAATGGTAAATCTTCCAAACAATTGATTTGGGAATGGCACTGAAGAAGATTTAGAAAATGTAGAGAACAACAATGAACAGCTATTACATGACATTTCATCTTCAACGGGCATCTACTCTTCGCTAAATAGATGTGCCTACAATTAGGGAGAAGTGTAATATATATATATATATATATATATATATATA
>CABFPE010000279.1:509200-538948 GCA_900660155.1 Hofstenia miamia | reverse complement strand
TTTATATGATGATGGATGGATACTCCAACAGGACGGAGCAACCCCGCACACGTCAGCAAAGACAAAAAATTGGTTTTCTGAAAATAATATCCAGTTTTTGCAATGGCCACCAAGTTCTGCGGATCTTTCTCCAATCGAAAATGTGTGGCAGATAATGAAAAATGACGTTGAGAAGAAAAATCCGAAAAATATATCCAATTTAAAAGAAAAAATCCAAGAAAGTCAACACATTTTGACATCTGAAATGAAGTCCAATTAAATGAAATCAGTTTCAGTTCGTTTGAATGAAGTTATTTCTACAGGAGGAAAACAAATTAGACTTTGATGCTTTTTACTTATAGTCCTATAATGTATCTTTAAAATCTTACCTTTCTTGAGTTGTTACGTTCAGTAGTTCAAAAGTAATATGCCTTTTTTCCACTCTCATTTTTTTGCAGCCAACTATAGCATTAAACATTTTATAATAGGGGAAACAGCAATTCCTTAGTATTACTTAACATCTTGGATCTTTTTTTAAATCAAGCGGTGATTTAGATCAGTATTTTTTTAATATTCAATCTAATCTTTGTGCGCGAACCCGACCCAACCCAACCAAAACCCGAAATCAGAATAGGTTTTACAATCGACGGATATTTTACTTTATTCATTTAGTCCACGGTTAGACTAGTGATTGTTTCAAAAGTGATCTATCACATTTTGATTGAATCGCACCCGAGATAATTAGCGATGTGACGATCACAAAGAAATTGTGCGCGTTCGATTCGATCAGAATGTGACAGATCACTTTTGAACCAATCACTAGTCTAACCGTGGCTTTACCAAATTCTTAATCAACGATATAAGAAAAGTAATTAAACATGAGTTATCAATGACAATATTTACAAAGAAATTAGTGATCTTCGGAGGATGTTTGATTAGCGGACAAACAACGCAGTAGCCATTAATCAAGTGGCTTTTTAGCGCAAATCATGGCTCTTCTGAATGTAACTACGATGTGGTTTCCCATCTTAAGCGCACAATGGAAACACTCACAATCAACTGTCGCAGATTAGCAAATGACATCTATCATCCACGTAATTTACACAGCCTTGAACATTCACGCAAACGTAGAAGACTAAGTTTGTGCACAGAATTTTTGCAACTGTAGCCAACCACAAATGGCCTTTTTCAATTCATCACAGTCGACTAGACGTGAGTTGTTGAAAGAGCAACGTTAAAGACTCCCACAATTGGAGGCGATCGATTTCAACAATTGAAAATATAAATAAATTGACATTTTTTGAAATTTCATATCCAAATCCATAGAAAATTAGAAATATTGTATACAAACTTCTACTCAACCTTCCAAAAGTTATAAAATATTATCCTGGTGGTAGAATCCTGCAATTGACATAATTGACCTCACTTCAACATTCTATTCACTCAATTTTATTCAAGAGTACATTTCTTGATCGTAAACAGTCTTGATGCTAATCGTTCTCCTAACTACATGCATAACTTGAATCGAGGAGTCATTTCTGTTTAGCGAACCTTGAATTCAACAAACACAGTAATGAAAATTGTTAGGGAATTAAATGAAATCTTATTGTAAAAAACCATATAAATCGTCTAGAATTGACACATGTGCAGGAGATTGTATAGGTATTATCAGAACTACTTTCATACAGGGACAAAAGATATACACCTATATTATAATATTATCCATTTAAAATTGATTATAATGATAAAGGTAAAATTGTCAATCTAATAGCCACTAATGAAGGTTAGTAATATGTTCCTCTACATCGAATTGACATCAAAAGAAGGCAATTAATAAGAGTAAGTTACAAATTAAGAATAAAATTAACTTATTATCCCAAATAATAGTGTTAAAACAATAAACTTCAGGTTCAAAGTTGCTGTTATAATCAAATAATAAGCGACGTGCACTTAGAGAATTATATTTCAACCAACATCATGACTTTTAGTCTCCTATTTGTATGTTCCTTTGATTATTATGAAAAGAAACCTCACTTTGAATTCTTTAATACTAATAAGAAAAATCTCTAGATTTATTAAGCCACATTAAGCCACATTTATAATTTGCATTAAGAGAAGGAAGGTTATACTGGTTTATCCTATACTAGAAGTCAATGAAATTTGATTTATGTTGCTTACATTGCTATCCATAAATGTTATAAATGAACCAAAATAATTAAAAATTTTCTCTCAATTCTAGCATAGTCTAAAATATTAATTAAATCATATTTTCCATGGATTACATCTTTAATTGATGGACATCCTTTAATTGAAGAAATAATGAAACTGGTAGAAGTTTATGGTAAATTAAATCATTTTTGTATTCGATATTACTAATCCACCTTAAAAGTTTTTTTGAAATTTTTCAAGTTTGTCTTAATTTGTGGAGTTTGCATACCAAATAGGAGAGGCATAAAATAAACTTGGTATGATAATCGATTTAAATAATTTAAATTTAGTAGATGATGGTAGACTTGAAGGTAAATTTCTTCGTAGTTGTAATAATGTTATATTGGATTTTTTAATTCTCTGAAAAATATGATATGACCACGATAAATTATACGATATATTAATAACTCCTAAATCATTCACGTGTTTTGAAGTATCAATCTGAAGATTTTCAGTTTCTATTTTATGAGCTATGTAAGAAGATATTCATTAAATGAAACCATAAGAAAAAGTTTGAAAGTGCAGACTAAAAACTGAAAAAATGCGTATTATGGAGTGCAATATAGTGTTCAAGGCAGCTTAGCAAATTTCACACATAACTAGTTAGAAAGCAATGGGAAAATTCAATAGTTTGCTAGGCATTAGCTGTCCTGCGACAAAGCATTACATGAAACACACCTTTCAATCGTTCAATGTAACCTTAGAACCTATGAATATAAACAGCAGTTAATGTCAACGTTTTTGAGTAACCCGACTTGGCCCGGTATAAAGCAAAATACCTTCCAACCAATCCGAAAAAAATTTGACAAACCCTGGCCCACTGATAGGGTCGACCCATTTCCATCCCTGATCTCGATAATTAGTTTACAACATTTCTCAAACATAGCATTTTGAAGTTTTGTAGGAGTAACGTTTATTATAAAGAACTTACTAAAGACGTTTAGAACATTAAACCAAAACGCCTTTTTTTTATTTTGAGGAAAGTATTTTTTTGCGCAAATCGCACAATAAGGAATAATGATGCTCCCGTCTGGTTTTATTAAATGAACGATGTTGACTTCTTTAAAAATTATACTCAGCTAATCTGAAAGTCATGAACACCGTATATATATATATATATATATATATATATATATATATATATATATATATACTGTATATATATATATATATGTAATAATTATTTTATAAACCATCAAATATACGATTAAAATAACAAAAACATTTTAAGGCGTTAAACTAACCACTTTACTAATGTATGGAAATTACATTTGGCGTAATTCAAGATCGTTCAGATCAATCCGAGAAGAATTAAGCCTTAAATGCATAGCCTAATTTACCAACGTTGATGCATTGCATGGTCTAATTTTTCCCGTGATTCCAATGATGTTAATGTACTCACTATACTATTAAATTTGTAAATCTAATAATACTTAGTGCTTCAAGGAAAACCACACAAATAAGTAAAGCAAAAAGAAATTTTCTAAAGATTGTAATGCAATGTGTCAATTGAAACATGCTATACATTTAAGGGCTAAGGTTTATATTGTTCTTACTACTGTTCCGACTCACCAATTTTAATGCACTTTTATAAAGTTTAAAAAATTTGTGTGCTCAATGAATTTAGTTTACAAATCATAAAATGAATTAATTTATTATAATAATGCATCAATTATTTAGCCTAAATGGTTGTGATAATATTCTACATGTAGTTAAGAACAAATCAGACCAGTTTCTACAAGTGTATGACTAGAAATATTAGCTGTAACATGTTCAACTTAAGGCTAAGCAATAATCCTTGTGATTCGCCTAAATGATGTGACCCCTCATGACTCGATACGTAAACTTTATGAAAAACGCTGACTTGCAAAAGAAAAGAGCAAACAGCTATCCCTCTTTGGAAACAGAAATTTTAGATTTGTTAAAATAGATTATATGCTAATTTGTCTTCAGTATTTATCAGTAATCATGTTCATAATGATGATGGAATAAGTCCTTACAATTATTAAACCACATGAACACTTTTTGCACAATGAAGTGCTTGAGAAATGTTAGGATTTAGCGATTTCACGTTTTTTTACTAAATCAATGAAGAACTGCATTGATATCATTTTTATGCGACTGAAAAATATCGTAAGACAGGTCACAGACAAAGAAATAAAACTTTGCGATAAATCTTTTAAGAGAAGCCGCTTTCACGCAGCATAAACTATACAGTTAATTATCATCCTCATGAGATTTCACCCATTGCTATTCATGTCACTATTTCTTTATCTTTTACATATGTGTGCTAGTCGCTTGACAATCTTAATACGCAAATTAGTGGGCAATCTAGCAGTTGAAAAAGTTCTATACTACACAATCCTTTGCAAACAAATTACTTGTTAATAACTACAATGACATTTTAGTCAAAGTTTATTAGCTGATGAATATGATGCTATGCAGAAATTTTGCATCATAACACATAATTTACTGTTTAATATTCATTCTCTGAAAATATTTAAGGCCAATTTCTAATATTGTTACTATATCATTTTAATAACAGCACAATAAAAATGTTGGAGACAATTATCTAAATCTAATTAAAAAATATTATTTTCTAAGGTTATAATTAATGATTGAATTGCTTTCATTCGAAGCATTGGTATAACCGACTCTTCCTTTAAACCAATAAAGGAAAGCCTTGAATTATTGTTGAATTTCTATTTCCCTAAAATGCCATTTAGATGATCAAATGAAAGAATTTAAAAGAACGGATAATTTAAAGTTCAATTGCAGAACTGTACATTTAAATCGGTAATAAACAATTTAAGTTTATTAAACAAACAACTAATTTGAACATTTCGCTTAAGCACAAAAAACTTATTGCTTAAGCCAATTTAACCTTACAATAGCTGTTATTCCTTAATGTAGTCTCAAGAAGACTTTTTAATCTTAATAAAATACAAATGTTAATAATTGAATTCAAATGGAATTTCAATGCAAATTGAGCTTCAGATGCCTGTTTTAACTCTACTACTTAGTAAATGAACCCACTAAGCAAGAAGTATTGCCTAATGTCTTCCTTGAACAGGTATGCACAGTCAAGACCTCCATTATTTTTGAATTTATGGCCTATGCCTTTCTGTAATAAAATTAAACACACCACAAACCATGATGTTACTAGACGGTTCCCTGGATTGTCCTACGCCTACATTTCAGCTTATTCCTATTTATCCCAATATCTCATCTAGGAAAACAACTCATATCGGGTTATGTACCCGTCACGGACATAGTCAGGACTAAACTCCAGAAATGGCCAAAAACAGCCATTCAGATATTTTAGTTAAGACATGTGAACTCATTGCATGTGGGTCATTTGGTTGAACTCACAAGAGACTTATATGCGGATTGAGGTTACCTATTGCATTTTTTTATTAAAAAGTGATTAATAATGTTACATAAAATATACATTTCAATTTATCAGAACGGAGCATTTTGTTGAAAAGATATAAGTTCATATGATTTTTCAAATAAATTCGCCAGAAGAGTGCAGGAAGCACACAGGGAGAAGACATTCCTTACCCCACCTGCCTACATCACTGGTACCCGTATATGTGACATTCCTTCATATGCATTTTTTTTATTATTGTTATTATATTATTGTTATTATAGAAGAGAGCTAACATTTTCGAAATATTTGCCGTAAAACATTTCTGTTCTATGATAATGTTTGCAGCGAAATATTGAAGTAAATCTCACTCCCGCTGCATGCTTTCACCAACATCTCATGTAAATGCAAATTTGCATGGAAATTTTAAAAAAGCGAGCTGCTGAAATTTTAGCATCATATTAACCCTTGAATGTTTAAGAAATTTAAGTAAAATACAAGAGAAAATTTCGCTTGATACTTCATTTTTTATATCCCGAACCTTCTGATACATAACGTGAATGACAACAAAGATAAAAAGATAAATTCATGGGAAAGAATTAATTTAGCAAGTCCTTTTTACAAAGGTTAGTAATAAAAAAATGTGATTAAGCAATTCTCAACAAACTCATCTAGGAGTAACATTCTAATAACAGAGACACGGAATTCTTCACAAACTTCAAAACGTAATAATAAATTTTGTAAATTTAGAAATGATCCATTTAATGTAGAATGTTGACACACCATACTTAACCAATTATTATCTCCATGATTAACACTATAATTTTGATTTCAGACTGTATGCTGAATGCATATATTGTAACGTCAAAATTCATGAGAATGCATTTTCAGACATTTACTGTTTATCTCAGACTCCTGCCTGCTTAGGGACCCATCAAACAATTTTCATTCAATATTTCTGATATGTAAAAATGTCAAAAAATTGAATTTTGTGTGAAAAGTTTAATATCTTCTAAAAATCTTATGTCCATTTTTGAGATAAAAATTTTGCAGAAAACATTACAATAATAACATGTATCAAATCACAGAATGTCAGACTAGTTAATTCTCAAAATAAGAATTGATCTTGCGAGTAAAATTAATAATTATAAGTTTAATCCTTGTACAATTAATGTGTCAAGATGTATATATACGCTACTAATTGTTGATAATCATCTTGCTTTGCTTTTTCAGAGTGATTAACATTTTGGCAATTTCATTCTATGAATTTCAAAAGTAAACCAGTTAATAAATTTTCTTCTGTACTTCATAAAGTCCACTTCATTCTGCAGCATTTACTTACAATCTAGAAACAATTTGAAATAATACCAATAACTTTTATGGCGTTTCTTAAAAATTGTTTATCAATTTTGAGATGTTCCCATTTAGAGAAATTTCTTTTCACATTTTTCACTGTACAGTTTTTTCAAAAATTCCATGTACTTAAATAGCTCTATTAATGTTTCCATTAGCAATTTTAATAAATTTAATGGTTTTAGGCAATGTATTCGATAACCAAGTGTTTTGGCTCCAACTGACTTTGTGGTTTGAAGATAATTTCAACAATGATGATAATTCATTTTGCGTTATTAACAAATGTGGGCTAATTTATATTGTATTCTAATTTTTAAAATGAAATTTTAAAATAGAATAACAGAAAATATTATACCTAATTGTTCACACCAGGAAATGCTTTGTTTAAAAAGAAAAATCTTAAATCATTAAGCATTAAAATTGGATACCGAAAATTGCACAGAGGCGTACTTTGTCAAAGCGTTTATATATACATGTATATCCTTGAAAATTAATAAAGATATCTCCTATCGCTTAAAAATTTCAAGAAAATTTGTCCAATATGGTCTAAGTTCAAATGAAAAACTTCTCAAAGTAATTTATATATATATATATATATATAATTTATTTTTAATAATAATAATTTATTTTTAACATTAACATAAATACTAACAAAATACAATAAAAGTACAAATTAGTAAAACCAAATACGCTTACGACCAGTTAAACATAAACAAATTAATGATTTTTGAACAAAGTGAGTTGTTGTTATAATAAAACACAAAATTTTTCTAAAAATATTCTCTTAATTCATGCTTCACTGTTTTGGGTGAATTAAATAGATTGATATCGGAATATAGATTAGTAAAATTGGACATATATGGAATGCATTGAAATTAAAAAGTTAACGTCGTTTGTTTTCTAAAATGTGAGCATCTAAATAGCAAATTCTTTGCTGATCTTAAACCAGATCTTGAAGGAACATAGAACGACAGGTTGTTTAGAATATCGAAATCGCTATGTTCATTTAAAATCTTGTTTAAAAAAATTAGATCTAGTAATTGTAGTTTAAAAGAAATAGGTAAAATTTTTAAGATTTTCAACCTTTCAAGATATTGTTGTTCTGAATATATCCAGCGAGTACATTTACGTTGAAATCGTTCAAGCTTATCAAGCATAGACAGGTTTAAATACCATACTACAGAAGCATACATATTTGAATACAATACCATAGGAATGTATAACTGCAATGTCATTTTCCAGTGAGCATTGAATGGTATCAATCGTTTTAGCTTCAATACAGTATTTAACACAATTTTATTTTAAAACTGATCTCATATTTGCAAGATAAATCATTGGAAACTATAAGTCCAAGATCTTTTACTTTCAGTGAAAAACCAATCCGATGATCTAAACTGTAAGCTTGTGTCTTTATTAAGATATGAAAATTCAATTAGTTAAAATTTTTCAATATTAAAAGAATGCTTGTTTTCAGCAGACCAGTCTTGAACAAGATTAAAATCATTTAAAAGTTAATCAGTTGAAAATTTACATTCTTAATAATTCGAAATCTACTGAATGAATTCGTACACAAAATTTAGACTAACCTAAATTTTTGACCCTGAATTCGATTTTATTACTATAATGTACATTGCATATATATTTATTGAGGTAGTTTTTAGTGTGCCCCTTCACAGGTGAATAGGAGGGAAGCTAAATTTCTCATGAAAAGATTACATGAAAATTTGAATTCACAATGTCAAACTTGAGCCTAGTGCTAAAACTCAAAGATAGTGCGTTAATCTTTGCAGACATTA
Organism: Hofstenia miamia; assembly: GCA_900660155.1. Lineage (NCBI taxonomy): Eukaryota > Metazoa > Xenacoelomorpha > Acoela > Hofsteniidae > Hofstenia > Hofstenia miamia. The sequence goes on along the minus strand of CABFPE010000279.1, from coordinate 530,242 downwards.
CTTGTGAAGATGAGTGTAGCAATACTTATGAGCTGGACACATATACAATATATATANACGTTGAGAAGAAAAATCCGAAAAATATATCCAATTTAAAAGAAAAAATCCAAGAAAGTCAACACATTTTGACATCTGAAATGAAGTCCAATTAAATGAAATCAGTTTCAGTTCGTTTGAATGAAGTTATTTCTACAGGAGGAAAACAAATTAGACTTTGATGCTTTTTACTTATAGTCCTATAATGTATCTTTAAAATCTTACCTTTCTTGAGTTGTTACGTTCAGTAGTTCAAAAGTAATATGCCTTTTTTCCACTCTCATTTTTTTGCAGCCAACTATAGCATTAAACATTTTATAATAGGGGAAACAGCAATTCCTTAGTATTACTTAACATCTTGGATCTTTTTTTAAATCAAGCGGTGATTTAGATCAGTATTTTTTTAATATTCAATCTAATCTTTGTGCGCGAACCCGACCCAACCCAACCAAAACCCGAAATCAGAATAGGTTTTACAATCGACGGATATTTTACTTTATTCATTTAGTCCACGGTTAGACTAGTGATTGTTTCAAAAGTGATCTATCACATTTTGATTGAATCGCACCCGAGATAATTAGCGATGTGACGATCACAAAGAAATTGTGCGCGTTCGATTCGATCAGAATGTGACAGATCACTTTTGAACCAATCACTAGTCTAACCGTGGCTTTACCAAATTCTTAATCAACGATATAAGAAAAGTAATTAAACATGAGTTATCAATGACAATATTTACAAAGAAATTAGTGATCTTCGGAGGATGTTTGATTAGCGGACAAACAACGCAGTAGCCATTAATCAAGTGGCTTTTTAGCGCAAATCATGGCTCTTCTGAATGTAACTACGATGTGGTTTCCCATCTTAAGCGCACAATGGAAACACTCACAATCAACTGTCGCAGATTAGCAAATGACATCTATCATCCACGTAATTTACACAGCCTTGAACATTCACGCAAACGTAGAAGACTAAGTTTGTGCACAGAATTTTTGCAACTGTAGCCAACCACAAATGGCCTTTTTCAATTCATCACAGTCGACTAGACGTGAGTTGTTGAAAGAGCAACGTTAAAGACTCCCACAATTGGAGGCGATCGATTTCAACAATTGAAAATATAAATAAATTGACATTTTTTGAAATTTCATATCCAAATCCATAGAAAATTAGAAATATTGTATACAAACTTCTACTCAACCTTCCAAAAGTTATAAAATATTATCCTGGTGGTAGAATCCTGCAATTGACATAATTGACCTCACTTCAACATTCTATTCACTCAATTTTATTCAAGAGTACATTTCTTGATCGTAAACAGTCTTGATGCTAATCGTTCTCCTAACTACATGCATAACTTGAATCGATGAGTCATTTCTGTTTAGCGAACCTTGAATTCAACAAACACAGTAATGAAAATTGTTAGGGAATTAAATGAAATCTTATTGTAAAAAACCATATAAATCGTCTAGAATTGACACATGTGCAGGAGATTGTATAGGTATTATCAGAACTACTTTCCTACAGGGACAAAAGATATACACCTATATTATAATATTATCCATTTAAAATTGATTATAATGATAAAGGTAAAATTGTCAATCTAATAGCCACTAATGAAGGTTAGTAATATGTTCCTCTACATCGAATTGACATCAAAAGAAGGCAATTAATAAGAGTAAGTTACAAATTAAGAATAAAATTAACTTATTATCCCAAATAATAGTGTTAAAACAATAAACTTCAGGTTCAAAGTTGCTGTTATAATCAAATAATAAGCGACGTGCACTTAGAGAATTATATTTCAACCAACATCATGACTTTTAGTCTCCTATTTGTATGTTCCTTTGATTATTATGAAAAGAAACCTCACTTTGAATTCTTTAATACTAATAAGAAAAATCTCTAGATTTATTAAGCCACATTAAGCCACATTTATAATTTGCATTAAGAGAAGGAAGGTTATACTGGTTTATCCTATACTAGAAGTCAATGAAATTTGATTTATGTTGCTTACATTGCTATCCATAAATGTTATAAATGAACCAAAATAATTAAAAATTTTCTCTCAATTCTAGCATAGTCTAAAATATTAATTAAATCATATTTTCCATGGATTACATCTTTAATTGATGGACATCCTTTAATTGAAGAAATAATGAAACTGGTAGAAGTTTATGGTAAATTAAATCATTTTTGTATTCGATATTACTAATCCACCTTAAAAGTTTTTTTGAAATTTTTCAAGTTTGTCTTAATTTGTGGAGTTTGCATACCAAATAGGAGAGGCATAAAATAAACTTGGTATGATAATCGATTTAAATAATTTAAATTTAGTAGATGATGGTAGACTTGAAGGTAAATTTCTTCGTAGTTGTAATAATGTTATATTGGATTTTTTAATTCTCTGAAAAATATGATATGACCACGATAAATTATACGATATATTAATAACTCCTAAATCATTCACGTGTTTTGAAGTATCAATCTGAAGATTTTCAGTTTCTATTTTATGAGCTATGTAAGAAGATATTCATTAAATGAAACCATAAGAAAAAGTTTGAAAGTGCAGACTAAAAACTGAAAAAATGCGTATTATGGAGTGCAATATAGTGTTCAAGGCAGCTTAGCAAATTTCACACATAACTAGTTAGAAAGCAATGGGAAAATTCAATAGTTTGCTAGGCATTAGCTGTCCTGCGACAAAGCATTACATGAAACACACCTTTCAATCGTTCAATGTAACCTTAGAACCTATGAATATAAACAGCAGTTAATGTCAACGTTTTTGAGTAACCCGACTTGGCCCGGTATAAAGCAAAATACCTTCCAACCAATCCGAAAAAAATTTGACAAACCCTGGCCCACTGATAGGGTCGACCCATTTCCATCCCTGATCTCGATAATTAGTTTACAACATTTCTCAAACATAGCATTTTGAAGTTTTGTAGGAGTAACGTTTATTATAAAGAACTTACTAAAGACGTTTAGAACATTAAACCAAAACGCCTTTTTTTTATTTTGAGGAAAGTATTTTTTTGCTGCCAATTCATGTTATGGTAATTTTCTTTAACTTCTCGTGACGGCATAGACGAGATATTGATATTTTATATTTCTAAATAAAAGCAATCGCTGGAACACATGAATAATATATATATATATATATATATATATATATATATATATATATATAATATATATATATATATATATATATATATATTGGAACATATTTCTATTTATGTATGGATGATCGTTTTCTATACGTGTATTATAAAATATATGTTGTTTCAAGAGTATCAAGAAGACAAAACGCTTTTGCATTTAATCAATATTTAAAGAAAATTATTTGAACATATTTGTATTGGAAATGCTTAGTATATTTAGACAAGTCGTTCACAACATTTTTAATACCAGCCTTTAGTCCTGATTTTCCCACTGTTTAAATCAGTGACATGATCAATAGGTAGCTTGATCTACCCTTCTTTTCAAACTACTCCAATAAATTTCATGGGTAGCTATTTCTATGATTTCATTAAGAAAAGCATGAGTTAATTAATACCTCTCATCCATTGATTTTATGTACTAATAATATATTTAGTAATTCAAGAAGGTTATCAAAAAAGAAATTTAAATTATTGAAAATTATTGAAATTTTTTTTCCGTGTTTTTGCATTCTAGATCGAAGTTTACTTAAGGCAAAATTTAGAAAAGATAGTTTCTTACCAATTCTAGGGCCATCAATTTTTTAATGGTGAATATAAGAAATGCTCTGCAGAATTATTTCAGACAATCATCAGCTAAAAGCAAGTAAAGTCCTCACGAAGTCCTTCCATAAAATATACTTGATGTGAATTATTGGGATAATAATAGATGTAATATAGTCATGAGGAGCCACTCTTTCTATATCTAGTTCACATCATGAGTTCAACTCACCCAACATGCAAATGCACAAGGGGACCTTGATGTTCAACAAACTTTCGTCATTGGAAGAACATTAGGCCAAATAAAATTTATATTGTTGTAAGTGTATAAAATTACGTCCTAATCATTTGAACTCACACTAAATTACATCAAAAGTAAATCTATGTGGTGAACACTTTCTATAATAAATATAAATTAATTAACTTAATTTTGAGTAAATTACATGTTTAAAAGATTAATTTTAGCAGTCCTATGATTCTACATTTTGCCGTTAATATATATTTGAAGTCATACTGAAGTGCTTTTACTATTACTTTTAGGGGTAATAACTATTGCAACATAAGCCATTTACCGTCAACGTTTGCATTTTCTATTGCAGGGATTGATTCACAATGAGGTTGAAGAGCGCAATACACTGGAATGCCTTCTCCTTTTCCTGCATTTTTGCTTGCCTAAAATAGTGATTCTAATTTATTCCAAAATTACAAAAAAAATCTAGGAATAACATAGGGTTTACAATTCTATCCACATACATTGATATACTATATTTAAAAGGATTATGCATATTATAGATGTACTTTTAATATTTGTTAGCTAAATTCAGTATAAGGTGATAGCTTAAAAAGATTTGTGCCTTCTTAGAGGCATTCAAAGAATATTTTTTTGAAGACATTCTGAACTGCGAACCCAGTTACAGACCTTTGAACTTCGTAGTTTTGCGCTTGTTTGATAGAGATGAGCATGGCCTATAGTTGTTACAAAGCAAACTGTATTTTTTAATCAATTGCTATTCAAGTGATCCCTTATCTCCTGATGTCCTAATTGCATTGTCTTTTCATATCAACAATTGCATATGCTATAGAAAATACTTTAGAGTATTCTCTTTAAGTGCACTATGCATTTCAATTTTCGAAGAAATAGAGAGCTTTAAAGTACAAAGTAGAATATATATACCCGCGATTTATTTTATAAATTGCACTCATTTTAATGCAGTTATAAATGCGAATCAATTGCTATTGTTATTACTACTGAAGGATATTGCAGAAGAATGTTATTCTTTAACCAAGTTAAGAGTAAAATAATCTGGACGAGAATTCTATGACGTGCCTTTCAAACATAGTATATAGTTAAAAAAGGAAAACTGGGTGGAATTGACAGAAGGTAAATTTTTATTCATTCTTTAAAATCAAATAATAATATAGTGACTATAATATTTGTATATACCCTTGTTTAGTTAGAATAATCAGATTATATTGCTTGCCACAATCAAATCACATGTTTTCTAAGTGCAAATAAAGACTCATTCCCAATTTTGATTTTGTAATCAAGTATTGTGCTAAGCTTTTATTTTTTGATTTCCGTTTTGCTTGGTTTATTAATCTCATACCTAACTTGTGAGAAACCTGCACAGATGGTGTTGGTCAAATGGTTGCTTTTATAGAATTGTTCCAAATGAACCCATGTTCAAATCATTGCATAAAAACGAAGCCTATATTTACCCTGCAAAATAAAATATAAGTAATTTTATCAAACCAAAAATGCGCTTTTTACATCTAGTATGTACTAGCATGAGAAGTAAATCTTGAGTATATAACAACCCTTTTAAAACTAAATAAACTATCTTAATAATAAACGTGTTATAAATAAGAGTTATAGTTTTGTTTCTTTAGGTCACTACCTTGTGGAATTGCTCACTTTCCTTATGAAAATCAGAGAATTTACAAACACTAGCACTGCTTTTCTAAAATGCCTTTAAAATTGCTCCTGAAGTGTTTGGAAGTTGATAACTTGAGATGCACAAATACCCTGTACTTAAAAGAATCTTGAATACTATAAAACAAACTTGTAAAAAACTTTTGAAAATTGTTACCATAATTTTAGTATATTTTTCCCTTTTTAGTGTCCCATGCTGATTTGGCTATGTTGCTACCAGAAAGATTACTATACTTAATGAATTCTATTTTTATATTTTTCAATTTTATTTAATATTTAGTGCTGCTTAATCATTTATGAATATTTTGTCACTTGACGAAAATAATTTTGTGGTATTTTTTATATTGTTTAAGTTGTTTCTGGATATGCAATATACTAAATTATACTTTAAAACTTTATAAAATATAGTTTTTTATAGTATTTTTTAAGCTAGTGTTTAGCATTTCACTCATCTAGTGAATATTGCGGTCATTTACATCGAATTTCAAAAATTAGCAAAAATTATCATAGGGCTCCTTAATTTATTACATTTTCAGCTCTGCATGGCCTGCATAAAGTAAGCTATGATATATATATATATATATATTTGCAATTTGAACTGCTTTATACTAAGTAGTGAACCTTGTAGACAGCTTAATCCACTTATAAATCAATCAAAACACAAAGAGTACAAGTAATGAAGCAAATAACTTTCAAAGTTATGGAAAAGAGCGGCCCTGAAAAACCATGGCTAATATTTTCCGTGTGACACGGAAGCCACGGACTACGGTTGCAGCAACGAAGCACTCTATATTTGTTGTATTTATATTAATACTACTATAAAATTTCAGCATTTTACATGATGAAATTCAAATAATTTGGCAACATATATTTTGATAGTTAATTAATTTGATAATTTAATTTTGTAAAGAAATCGCACTGGAATGTGACAAATGATAATTTTATTAAGCCCTGCCTTTATTTTCTCTTGTATGTAAAATACTGCCGCAGTATTCAATTGTTTAAATTAAAAGATCAAATTGATCACTCAAATTTCCGAAGCAGTTTCTACAGATCGGTTTATTGAGAAAGAGTTTGAAAATATTTTGCAATGCTAATTTCAATGCTAAGATAATTTTTGAATGGCTAATACATGATTTTCTTGTTTTCTAAAAATCACCTGTTAGTATTTTAAGAAATGATGGTAATAATAATAATAAAAATAAAAATAACAAGATAAAATAATTAAATTTTTTCTTATGTATATAGTTTAAAAGTTAGAAAGTGGACAGCAATATTCTAGCGCAGTACCAGCTAATTTTGTTCGTTATTAACAATAGCATGCAATTTAACATGCTTTCTAAATTATAAATGCTGTGATTCGCCTGAAACCTAGTCTTGCAAGATGCCCATAATAACATGATTTTGTTTCTTTTTCCACATGTTTAACAAGGAAACAAAAATCCGTTTTAAAACTTCATTAACATGGGTCTTCCACTTAATTTTTTTTCAATAAGTAATTCAATTTACCTTAAAACTTTAGTATTTTATACAAGATAAACCTTAGCAATTGTAAACTTTCCGCGCTAATAGAAAAAAATATTTATATGCGGCAGACGTTATTTTATTTAAAAAATTTAAAAAGCTTATCAATAGCTATTAGGTATTCTTAATAAACTAGGAATCTCGTGCAAAGAAAAAATATAATTACAGTCCCAGTAGTCTCTTAGAAGTAAATAGTAACTATTAATTGAGTTTGTTTTCCATAAATAAAGGACAATTCACTAGTTCTCATTGAATTTTCCTCCACATTTTGGTTCTTAGACATTGTCTTTAGTGTAAACAATTAGAATTAAATGTTGGTTGGTTAATTTAAATAGTTTTTTACAGTAAAATCAATTTAAGAAGTGACTAGACTGAAATTGAATTTAACACCCATATTTAGTTAATAGTAATAGTTATATATATATATATATATATATTTATATTTATATATTTACATTTTAATAATTGTAAAAATATATCTGTAAATAGGAATATACAAAACTAAAATCAAAGGTCTGCACAGATATTGTTGGGCATATAGCCACTGATGANATGCTTTCGAAATTATAAATGCTGTGATTCGCCTGAAACCTAGTCTTGCAAGATGCCCATAATAGCATGATTTTGTTTCTTTTTCCACATGTTTAACAAGGAAACAAAAATCCGTTTTAAAACTTCATTAACATGGGTCTTCCACTTAATTTTTTTTCAATAAGTAATTCAATTTACCTTAAAACTTTAGTATTTTATACAAGATAAACCTTAGCAATTGTAAACTTTCCGCGCTAATAGAAAAAAATATTTATATGCGGCAGACGTTATTTTATTTAAAAAATTTAAAAAGCTTATCAATAGCTATTAGGTATTCTTAATAAACTAGGAATCTCGTGCAAAGAAAAAATATAATTACAGTCCCAGTAGTCTCTTAGAAGTAAATAGTAACTATTAATTGAGTTTGTTTTCCATAAATAAAGGACAATTCACTAGTTCTCATTGAATTTTCCTCCACATTTTGGTTCTTAGACATTGTCTTTAGTGTAAACAATTAGAATTAAATGTTGGTTGGTTAATTTAAATAGTTTTTTACAGTAAAATCAATTTAAGAAGTGACTAGACTGAAATTGAATTTAACACCCATATTTAGTTAATAGTAATATATATATATATATATATATATATATTTATATTTATATATTTACATTTTAATAATTGTAAAAATATATCTGTAAATAGGAATATACAAAACTAAAATCAAAGGTCTGCACAGATATTGTTGGGCATATAGCCACTGATGAGGTACTTTTTGGGAATATGGAAATAGGCATGTTTGGTATTGCGGTAAAAATGTAGAAGAAAACGACTTCTAGAAGGATCCACACTTGTATATGCTATAACAATTGTTTTAAACTGATAAGTGATGTTATATTTTCAACAAAAATTAAAAATTGTAATCAAAAGCTGAACAAAATCATCCAACAAAATATTTAAATGCAGATAAAAAATACATTTTCAATAGAGTACATTTATCATTCATTTGAGTAAATATCATCAAATTCATTTTCGCTAATTTCATAAGATGGTCTACCTCGTTGAACATGATTTTCTTTCAATAGGTGTACTGGTTTATTAGATCCAAATACTGGTAGTTCTTTTGCCTCAACTACATCATATGCTTCATCTACTGAACTAGCTAAGGTAGAACCTGAAGTAGTAGAATATTTATCAAAAAATTTACTGGATGCTTGTGATATGTAATCAGGTAAAGGCTCCAANTTTTTTCAATAAGTAATTCAATTTACCTTAAAACTTTAGTATTTTATACAAGATAAACCTTAGCAATTGTAAACTTTCCGCGCTAATAGAAAAAAATATTTATATGCGGCAGACGTTATTTTATTTAAAAAATTTAAAAAGCTTATCAATAGCTATTAGGTATTCTTAATAAACTAGGAATCTCGTGCAAAGAAAAAATATAATTACAGTCCCAGTAGTCTCTTAGAAGTAAATAGTAACTATTAATTGAGTTTGTTTTCCATAAATAAAGGACAATTCACTAGTTCTCATTGAATTTTCCTCCACATTTTGGTTCTTAGACATTGTCTTTAGTGTAAACAATTAGAATTAAATGTTGGTTGGTTAATTTAAATAGTTTTTTACAGTAAAATCAATTTAAGAAGTGACTAGACTGAAATTGAATTTAACACCCATATTTAGTTAATAGTAATATATATATATATATATATATATATATTTATATTTATATATTTACATTTTAATAATTGTAAAAATATATCTGTAAATAGGAATATACAAAACTAAAATCAAAGGTCTGCACAGATATTGTTGGGCATATAGCCACTGATGAGGTACTTTTTGGGAATATGGAAATAGGCATGTTTGGTATTGCGGTAAAAATGTAGAAGAAAACGACTTCTAGAAGGATCCACACTTGTATATGCTATAACAATTGTTTTAAACTGATAAGTGATGTTATATTTTCAACAAAAATTAAAAATTGTAATCAAAAGCTGAACAAAATCATCCAACAAAATATTTAAATGCAGATAAAAAATACATTTTCAATAGAGTACATTTATCATTCATTTGAGTAAATATCATCAAATTCATTTTCGCTAATTTCATAAGATGGTCTACCTCGTTGAACATGATTTTCTTTCAATAGGTGTACTGGTTTATTAGATCCAAATACTGGTAGTTCTTTTGCCTCAACTACATCATATGCTTCATCTACTGAACTAGCTAAGGTAGAACCTGAAGTAGTAGAATATTTATCAAAAAATTTACTGGATGCTTGTGATATGTAATCAGGTAAAGGCTCCAATTGAGCTGACTGACTTTGCTGCACTAATTTATACTGGGAAGAAGACTCCTTCTGCTTTAGTTTTTCAATATCTACTAGAGCCCTTTTACGAATAAAAGAATTTTTACTTTTCTTTATTATAAAAAGCATCATAAGCATTAACAAAAACAATGTTATGCTTGAACACAACAAAATTATTAAAAATAATTTCTTCATAATCTTGCATGTATACAGTTAAATTTACACTTTCCCACATATTTTTTAGAAAATTAAATTAAATATGCAACATTCATCTGCTTAAGATAATGTTTGTGAATCACAAAATCAAAAAATTTGAATTTGTGTAAAATCATCAATAACAAATTTTGCATTTTGGATATTTTATTAATATGAATCAGATGCAAATCTTAATAACACTTATATTATTTTCCTTCTAATTGCTATTTTATTATTAAGAACTTCAACTGTGTATCATTGTACAGGTGCAAATTATGTTGGAGAAATTTTTTTTGGAGAAATCTGAATGCAACACACATATACCACATTTACTGTAACTAATAATTTACAGGAATTGAACATTTAAGCATGATTACTATCTAGAATAGGTCTTCTTTGGCGTTGGGTTCTAGACATTTCTGATCTGCTAGAATATTATTATATTGAAATATCTCTGTTTTTATTTATCAATTCAACAATGAGACAGCATACTGTACATTTGTAAGCATTTGCAAAGGTAATGCTTGTATTAATTCTTTTAATAGCCTGGTTAACATACACCGAAATGTCCGCAGTGTTAAAGAGGAGTATCAAAAAATTACTATTCTATTTTCTTAATAGAAAAAATCAAAAACGGCTTTAAACGATATTGATATCTTATATGCCATATAAGACATCACGCAAGTTAAAAACAAAGAATTGCAGAATCTAGAAGAAAGGAAGTGTCCATAAATATAATTTAAGGCAATGAACAACTAGCATTGACTTGAACTAAGGTAGTGTATTTCTTCAAATACTAAATGACATGCAGATGCCTGTTTACAATGCAGGCTTGTGAGCAAAGTAAAGCCCAAGGTCCATTGCTAACATTTATAGGCGAATTTCTCCATCTCATTTCGAGAAACAATGTTAAAGTCTATATTTACTGTCGGATATATTCTGCTGTGATGATATTTCAAAACTAGTTTTCAAGCTATAATATTTGACATAACGGGAAAAACATACAACTAGGCAAATCATGTAATTTGACTAGGATAGAACAACCACTTATTTTGCACAGCATATGGTCATTTCAATGATCAATTGAACACCCACAGTTATAGCCACTTGAAAATAGTTATCCATTCTAGCGTTCAAACGTTATTTTATACGAAGTGAAGAATATTTGTTATGAGGAATAAAGCAGAATTCCATAAGAAATATGCAAGTGATTGAATAGTAGTCCTTGAAGTTAGACTGAATAAAGTTTGACATACAAAGCTTCGTATCAAAATTATTCATGATCAATGAATTTATATAAACACTCATTCTATTAGTTCCCGCAATTTCTTAGTTTTTCGTATATTTAGAGCATCAATGTGAAATTGCTCTTGAAATGCACGTTAGGCTGTGACAATCGATTTCGTTTTCGCAAACTCAGAAATTTTCTGCTGCGGACTCGCCATTACGGAGGTTAGCAATAACTGAAACTGCGATCTATATACGTTTCTGGTGAAATGAAGGTTAATGATTCGTTTCATGAGAATGCTTGGTATATTAATTAATGTATCATGAAATTGGATCATTCTTTTTTGAATTATCCTGTATATGTTAGTTTGTCTCGTGCATATTCCTTAGATATTGAATACAGAACTTACCAAAACATACTTATTTTTTGGCAATACATTTATAAAATTTTCTTGCAGTAGCTTATATTTGCTTGCTTGGGTTACTTACATATTTTGAAAAACTTGTAAAATGTGTTCATTTATAAATATATACGTTGCTTTCAAAACTATGAATATCTCAGATAGAAACTAATTCAATATATAGCAAACAGAGTTCCTAAACAATAAATGAGTAATATGTTTATTTAAGATAATCTTTTCTTATATATTTTTCCCCGTATTGAAATGCCTTGGTGATTCAAATTTGTATAAAAATATAAATATATGTATATATATATATATAAATACATGTATTTATATATATATATAACCGATCTGAAGACTTTTTAACTAAGTTTATGGCATTAACTTTTGCAAGTAGTCTTGGTTCTGAGTTCTGAAATCAAAATCTGATTGGGTATGCGTAATCTGCACTCTTACTCGTCTTTTGATACATTTATCAAAATTGCATAAAGTTTTGTTATTTCTCAAATATTTTTCTAATGGTAGTACTTTCTAGATCTCTTGGAAGAAAATTTCCTTACACAACCACGCCCACAGCCATCAAAATGTGTCCCAACCCTTGTCAATACATGGCTTGATGTAACCAATTGTAGCCCCTGACTTGTACAAATATAATTGTGCATATGAGTCAAAATTTTGTATGTTACAAAAATAACACGTTCCAGACAGCCAATTATATGATGAGCCCATTAGTGATTTGTAACAGGTGGGCCACAGGGGAGGTTTTTTGCAAAGTTAATATTAAAAATCGTCATCTTTTTAGGTCTTGGGCAAACATTCAAGTTATTAGAACATGGCCGGTATTAATTTTCAAAAAAATGAAAATAATCATATTCCAAAAATATTAACGCTCTGTATTTTTTCCACATATGTTAACGTTCGCCTCAGTACCATATTTATATGGATGGTGAAAACACAAAATTGAAAATTGCTACAAGCATTACTCATAATAATGTACATTCTAACAAATTTTGACAATTCTGCTGTGGCCAGAAAATTTTTTTCAACTCCAAAATTTTAGTCGATAACTTCTCCCCATTTTGATTGATAAGTATATATGGATGCTTTAGATACCAATTAAATTGCCCTAATCAAGAAGTCCCGCATATCCTTTAAAATGTCAATATTACCGTTCTGTACTATGGCATAAATTCAAATTAACGCTAAGTACCCTTCACCATGGTCCGAATCATTAACATATATGAATGTTTAGGAAAATTGTACGTTTTATAACAATTGATAAAACAAATCAGTTTGTTATTTAAAATACTGTACAATATACAAGTTAATTTAGCACTAAGAGAAATCCAATACATTGCTTAATGAATTGAACGGTTTTTTACAAATATTATGTTACTCCTTTTGTGCTATGGAATTGCATTTATATAAAATCACTTTTTATAATTCTTAAGAAAATTTCCAAATTTGATAAGAGTTAAGTCAAGGAAAGGTCTTCTAATTGTAAAAAAAATTGCAACTATTACTGAAGTATTAGCACTATGTTAATTAAATTCGTATTTAAGTAAAGCGAGAGAAACTTTTTAAGCTACAATCAAATGAAGTTCAAATGTTGTATTTAATTATTAACTCGTTAAATTCACATCCCATGATACTAATAGAAACGTTTGGTGGTGATTTTATCAGGATATTGGGCCAATAAAAATAAATTACACCATATAATTTATTCACTATTTTACTTAATGCTTCTGTAAGCGACTTAAAGATTTTTATGTACAGCCGCATATATGAAAAAGCAGGTTTATATATATAAATATACCCCCTATAATAAATAAAGCAAAAAGCGCATCCATCATATAATTTCAGCAAACCCATTTTTGTTAAACATCTAATCTCATTGATCGAGGGTTTTTGCATGAAATAGTATAATTTTGACATATTTTTTAGAGAGCTGTGTGACGCAAATTTTGGGAAGCGGCCGTCCTTGTATTGCCGTATTAAATTTGTCAGTTATGGTCCTGATCACGCTTCCGTACATTTACTTCTGTCTTCGTACTGTGTAAAATGATGCATACATAAATCGGTCCCGCTCCCAGCTGAAATTCAATAATTGGACCCGGTCCCAGTCCGCTTTGCGTGTTGGTCCCATTTCTGATTCTGCAGGATCACTACCGTTAGCAGTAAGGGGAGCGATCTGGAAAATAATTCAACAATTCTCAGTGCCATCAATCATATTGCTGGTAAGCAAATATATAAATTTTTGAAACGATTTCAGTCAAGCATATTTGCCATCGTGGTTTGCATGGAGTTTACTTGGAAATTGAGACCATAATGATGCACTACTGACTGACCACGGATATGCGACTTGATTATGACATGTGATAAATTGTTGCTTCACCAAAAGCATTCTTCTGCAGAAGCTAATTGAAAGTTTCTGGATTAAATTTACGGACTGTAGCAGCAGCCCATCGTCTATTTTCAATAAATAACAAATTGTTTCAATACGTGCATTCAAATCTGTATCTTCAAAAAATGACTTAAACAAATGTGCATACATGCACTGAGAATATTATTTAAAATTAAACGTTGGGTGCACATTTCGCCTCAGTACCATATTTATATGGATGGTGAAAACACAAAATTGAAAATTGCTACAAGCATTACTCATAATAATGTACATTCTAACAAATTTTGACAATTCTGCTGTGGCCAGAAAATTTTTTTCAACTCCAAAATTTTAGTCGATAACTTCTCCCCATTTTGATTGATAAGTATATATGGATGCTTTAGATACCAATTAAATTGCCCTAATCAAGAAGTCCCGCATATCCTTTAAAATGTCAATATTACCGTTCTGTACTATGGCATAAATTCAAATTAACGCTAAGTACCCTTCACCATGGTCCGAATCATTAACATATATGAATGTTTAGGAAAATTGTACGTTTTATAACAATTGATAAAACAAATCAGTTTGTTATTTAAAATACTGTACAATATACAAGTTAATTTAGCACTAAGAGAAATCCAATACATTGCTTAATGAATTGAACGGTTTTTTACAAATATTATGTTACTCCTTTTGTGCTATGGAATTGCATTTATATAAAATCACTTTTTATAATTCTTAAGAAAATTTCCAAATTTGATAAGAGTTAAGTCAAGGAAAGGTCTTCTAATTGTAAAAAAAATTGCAACTATTACNATGTGCATACATGCACTGAGAATATTATTTAAGAAAATATATAGAGTAAAGAAATGTGCACGCAAAAATAGCACTTATTATTAAGTGAGTGAGGGTATTATTACACTGCATTGTTCCCCTTAAAATATTACCTACAGTCGACATTTATAAAATGAGTGCGCAAAACCGTTATTTTTTTCCTGAAAAATCTAACAAGATTTTCCTTAATCCGCAAGCACTTCTCAAATGAAAAAACTGGATGTTGATCGCTAAGTGAAGTGGTAAATCGTTGGATACCATGAGTATGAACGCTAGAATACTTTTCCAACCCCTTATCTATGTGAACGGATAAAAGTGCTTACTAAATTCCAAATGTTTTTAGTTATTTCAGAATGCCAATGTTGATTTGCCTTATTAATATTAAACTTACTTACATTTATACTGTGAAGTTGCTGTAATGCTTCTGAAAGTTGTTTCTGATCTACTCCACAGAGATTCGATATTTTTCGTTCACACTTGTGATGACAATTGAAGCGACAAACTGAAATATATTTAGAAAATTTATTAAAAAACAATCAAAATAATAAATTAAATACAATATTGTCACATGCATGCGTATGTCACTTGAAATGATAAACATCAGGAATAGTAGCGATTGCTGATTATATCTGTTTTTGTCCTAAGCATTTTATCTGTCATTGTTAGGTCATGTGCAAATGCATCTTCAAAATTATGGACCACTGTTAGTTAAAGAATCAAGAATAGAGTTCACCAACAATAAACGTGTTGTCATGGAAGACTAAAAAATATCAATTAAAATGAATGCTTGAAATCCACACTCAGGGGATAGGGTTATTACTTCTTATTTCAAATTAAAACTAACAATGAAATTGCATAAGTTATATCTATATTTTAATTAATTAAGAATTTCAGAAATTCTGAATTTTAAAAATTGCACTGAACTGTTGAGCCGTCAACTGTCAATTATATTTTTCTTTTTCAAACGGGATGTTTCTTCTTCATAAAAGTGTCATTTATTGCAGTTTTTTTACCTGATTATAAATAATTAAAGATTTTGTATTTAAATTTTGTGGGATTCATCTCCTGGGCATATTTATATGAACTAGTTCCTGTTTTAATTATTTGAAACAGTAATGTACATTAACTCTCAATTCAAGAATGCTGTTTAAGAAGCGCAGCATTTGATTTGCAAATCGTCACGATTAATGTAAACAAGTAAATGATGTTGAAAAAATGTGTACCTTCACATTCTAGTCCTTGGCGAAATAAGCCATAGAGCAGAGATCCACAATGATCACAGAAGGTTGGTGTGATGTATGTATGAACTTTAAAGCGATGCGGCATGTCCAAATTGAATCTCTCTTTGAGAAACTAATATAGAATAATTAAAACCATTTGAAATTTAATATATGTAAGGTAGTTAAGTCTGAATAAACAAAAGGCCAGCATGAATGTTGCCCTGTAATTATTGAAGTCTACTGCGTGAAATAAAACTACAGAAAATAAAACTGTTCAATCATAACAAACCATAAACCGTGGACAGTAGCATCCCTAGATAATGGCACAGGAGGAACTGTTGTTTCATTTTGAATCTTGTAAAAGAACAACATGCATAGAAGTAAACAGAACCAACTCACTCAATAATTAATTAATGGTAAGTGGTCCAGTGTGACTTTAAGGGTACAAAGCGTTTTGTCTAAATTTCTAAAAAGACTACTAAAGACTTAGTAAATTTGGGGATACTGACTCATTTATTGGTGAATGTACTCCCATGCAATGATGTTAAAAAGTATTTTTGTGCCCCTGAAAGTTCTTGGTCGCATTAAATATTTCTCAAGGAAAATATCGATTGCTTAAGAAAATTCTAAGTTCTCCTTATACCTAATGTTTACAGAATCAAGAAGTCGAAATTCCATTGGAGTAACAACTACACTCAGTTATTTCTTTTTCTGTACCACTGATAAAGTACGACGAAGAACAATTTTATAAGGTAAATGAAAGCGAGGGCATTCTTCTATCTTGTGATGTTTTACGGTCAGATACCATTATTAGTTTGTGAATTATGAATGTTTATTTTTGAAGTTATCATTACAGATTTTAAAAAATTCCTGCAAAATTTTAGGCAAAATACGAGATAGTAATAAATATCTAGGTATTTAAGCACAATAATATATTGTAACAATTTTTTAAAATGCATTTCGATATTTTCTTTACAAATTGTGTCCACATTCATATTCGTGGATACATTTCCGATTGAACACATCCACACATTTTGTAAGTTACAATTCAGAAATCGCCTCATTTCTCAGTTTATTTAACTGCTAAATATCTGGCTAGATAGACTTATGTAAGATATATAATAATAGTTTTTACTTTAAATTTTTACTATTAAGCGTTACCACAAAGTTGAATAAATTTCATTTTCAGTAATACTGTCTTGTTGCAAAATATCACTAAATTTTAGTAATTCGAGGATCGAAAATATTTCTAATGTTACATTTTGTCATTCATTTCTTACTGGTTGTTAATAACAGAATTATTTATGCCTCTGTAGAGAATAATATAGCTGGGAATCAGGCATTAAAATTAATTTTAATGTTGTTAAATTTAGAAGAAAGTAGTTGGATTTTCCTATAAAGTAGTGCTCTGATAATTTAAGGAAATTCGTATACAGGTCTTACTTCACATAAATATATTTTTAATACAATTAACATTTTAATGAAGAACAGTTAATGAAATAAATATAAGAAAGCACCTTTGTTATGCTCACCAATTCAAACTGCAGAGCTTTTGTTTAGAAAGAATTCCATTAAAAAGTTCGTGCAGACGAGTGCAAAAACATTATTGTAAAAGATATTTTCTGATATATATATATATCAATTATGGTATACAGTCAAATCGCATAGTGAATATTTAGGCTGTATGCAATTGATCGGGATTACCTAGTTGAAATTTATGATTACGGATTCCTCAAAAGTAGTATCACTTTGTGTATTAGAAACATCAACCTGGATAATTTATATGCTATGTAGAGTCGGGTTTGAAAAAATTTCCAACACAACTTAGTAATTCAGACGAAATCACGTTTTATGGTTATATTTCAAAATCACTGTCAAAAAACCACATAAGTACATAGTAGCAATTATATGACAAAGTATCCTTCGCTAAAGCGTTTCTACACCACTATATGCATTGGTAGCTACGAAAACAATGTCGGTAAAAAATTACTATGTAGAGGAAAGTCCTCTACTGCTAAGCTGCAATCTTAAAAAAGAGATGATAATCTCATTAGGAGAGACCTCAAGTCCAGAATATTATCATTTATAGGTGCAAATTTTATAAAACTAGTTGATCATGCAAATATATTCACTTCCTTACATGGTTCAAGAAGTTGTAACACTGAATTGGTTTAGTAATTAAAAAAAAGAAAAAAATCCATTTTGGTAATATCAGGAGATTTCATATTATTGTTAGTTGCTACAAAAGTACTACCATCTCAAAGAAGTTAAAATATGATAGATTTAAACATTGATATTCCCCATCTCTCTAACCTATCTCAAAGGGGGGATTTCTCAGTACATCATTGAAAAATTTCGCTATATCTCTAATTTGAAGAAGATTTAACCCTCATTTTTCTTACACTAGGAAGATAAATCACTAAAAGTGGTATACATTTTATGATTATTTTTTGAGATATATGAATTTAATTCCATAAAACCAATATTTGAGTAATTTCATTTTGCGATAAATAAGTTGTTCTATAAATGTTTGTTAATATATCACAATTGATATTTTTATGTTAGGTATGATCCTTATTAATTGGGCCATTCTGCAAAGTACAAATATTTTCGAATATTTTAGTACTAAAGTCAATTTTTTTGTTGAAATTCTTGATTTTGTGATATGATATTATATATAACACGCAGTATTTTATTCGTTTATTGCCTCATATTATTTTTACTGGGATTTTTTCTATTGATATTACTTATACTGAATTGTGGGTGAGCATATTTTTGATCATGTATGAGTTACTGTATTCAAGGTAATGAGCGATTTTCCATGTGTGTGAACTGCAAAAACTTTCCCTTAGATTAGAATGAAATCCTACCAGTCAATTCGACTGATGGCTGAATATTTAATGAATTTCGAAATGAAATTTCATTAAATAAACTTCAATTGACAATTTCTCTTAAATATTTATTATGTTCAATCACTCTCTATTTGCTAATGATATTAAATATTGTACCCAAAAAGTTCCTTATAAAGTGTTCATGCTTATTTTACTGCATTGGAAAAAATCAACTTTGAGAAAAATTTAAGAATATTCTGCGCAAAGCTTAATTGAATGCTGTTTACTATATATATATATATATATATATATATACATGCATACATACATACCTTGCTTTCATTGGTGTCCTTGACAGCTCCTGGACATTTACTAAGTATTTTTTCATGGCAGCGTTTGTGAACAGCAAGTGTACATTCTAAAAGTACAATTAAATGTCACTTGCATTATTGCTTCTAAAGGATCATACCTGTGCACTGAAATCCCTGTTTCTTTAATCCCCTAGGAAAATCAAATTAACTGTTTATTATAAAATCATAGTTTTGTCTTAAATGCAAATTATGTTTGAAAGGCTTCTTTTAATGCATTTTAAGCAAATCAGTTCACACAATGGTAGAATTAGTAAAGCAATTATTGTATAATATACAGTAGATTATACATATTATGCATCCCTAGTAACCAGTGTTTCACTTAGGCTATTTTAAAGGGAATGTCTCCCTAGAAAAAAATTATCCCCCATAATTTGGACTCATGTGGTCCGAACGAGTTTTTACTGGAACTATAAAGATACATTTATAAAATTTACATTTGCAACAAAAGTCCATAAGACAATTGAAATTGGGCTGAACATCAATGGTGGGCAACCTCTCAAAATGTCTACCCAAACCCAACTCGAATTGTATATTTAGTACCCAACTCGATCACAAAGAACTATTAAGCAACCAACTCAACAAGTCAAAACATTGTGTGACTTTAATAGACTGTATTGTATGCAAATACATTGAATATATTATCAACAGGAAGCTAATTACACTGGACAAATAAATTTCAACAATAAAAACAGGACAACTATTTGATATTTTATTTAATTGCCGTTAATTTTATAAATGACAGAAACTCTAAATCAATATTTTTTATCAATACTCCATATTTTTATCCAATATAGTATACCTGACCCGAACGATCCAAAATCAGCTTGGATAAAATCATCTATCCAACGCTAATCAGCAATAACAGCACAACATCAAGTGATTTGCACCAAAATATACGAAAAGATATTTATGTATATTAAAAGTCAATGATTTTTATACCAGTGAATGCAATATAGGTTTGCCTTTATATCTTGTCAAAATCTAATTAAAATCAAATGATCAAAGACTATATATAATGTTGAGGTAGTCAAATGCCTCAAAGCAAGTATTAGAGCAGAAAGAACCTTCACAATATGAATTCAAATATTTGTAAATCACATTAATACTTACTAGTAATTTATTGCAGATTTTTTAGTTTATTCTTGTTCAATTATATTTCCATGTTCGTCAAACATTAGCATTAATTTTGCAAATCTTACACGCATTTGCTCAGTGATATTTAAGTAAGATATATGTCTCCTCAGATGATTATTGAAATGTATATTACACACAGTTGAAAACCTTACATCAAATAATTTTAAGTAGTAAAATGAAAAATTTGTGCTCTGGAATTTCATCCGGCTATTTGTAAAAGCATGATTTTTCTCTTTTTACATAGCCAAGTTCATACAAGAAGTGCATTGCTATTTACATCTTAGAATCTCATCATATATATTCATATGATTTATAGATTAAATAATAATATCTAGAGGAGTTAAAACTACTACCCCTGATATATATATATATATATATATATATATATACGAGGGTGAGTCAAA
>CABFPE010000279.1:468087-494339 GCA_900660155.1 Hofstenia miamia | reverse complement strand
AATATTAATAATAAAAATGGAAAATGTGATTTATTCCATTTTTATGTGACTCTATGTTAATAGCAATTTAATTTGCACTTTTTATCACACCACCACATAAAAGCTTTTATAGCTTGTTGTTCATTCATTTTCAATGCACTAAATATTTTTGCAACAACTTTGCTCGCATTAGATAAGAGAATGCTATTAGTTCCTAAAAAGCATTTTCTGTTAGCATAAATTGTTAATTTTAATTTCGGCGCAGTGTAAATTTTCAAATCAGAGATAAATTCCCAAGTAGCAAGCCATCAATGGGCCATTATTGGTCCAATATTGGCCATTATTGGCATTTGGCCACCCGGCCAATATTGGCCCATTAATAAAAACCAACCATGAGCCAACCATTTACCAATAATAACCATTAATTTACCAAAAATGAGCCATCAATTCACCATTAAAAGCCAATATTTACCAAAAATACCCCATTCGTTTACCAATAACTACCAACAATTTACCATCCATAGAACTAATATAGGCGTCAAATTATTAATGAGATAGCAAATCTTTTGCAAAAATCGTTTTTAATAGTTGTCCTACTGTAATAACTTATAGAAGATTGCTAAAACAGCAATTTTAATTACTATATATAGAAATACATGAATTACATTATAAATATACTTGGACATTGAGTAATTCAACAAATGAAACACGAACAAAATAAAATATTTACCAATAAAACTATGAATGATGACGAATTTTACTTCACCTCAATATTGAGAATATGAACAACTGCAATGCAAGCACAGCTTTATGTGGGTTCCAGCATATTCCACTGCCTGTTGAATAGTATCAGAGATGACGTCTAAATGTAGCAATAATATTCATTAGTTAAAAAATTCTTTGGCACTCAAAAATTAAATATTAGCAATGACTTAAGGCGAAGGTATAGAATAGGGTGTATGCGGAACCCGCGGATAAAATAAGCACTACTATAGAGTAAAAAAATAATAGATATAGACTGATAACTTTGCATAATTAACCAAATTCGTAGAAAGCAATATATATTTAAGAACAATATCTCAGAAAACTGGGATTCATTCTTAAAAAAATTGCAAAATATGAAGTATATATTTATTCAAATTTATACATTTTTAGTTTAAATCAAGTACTTACGTTAGGTGAAATTTGGAAATACAATGTGGTAAAAATATAAATACATTACTATCGATTACTCAAAGTGTTTTATTCGTATTATTATAGCAACTAATATATGCTCTTTGTTGAGTACATAATTTATTGAGAATATTTATTAAATATTTATGAAAATTTATATCATTCTTTTTATAGTTAAAATATTTACATTAAGAACTTAAATCACAAATTATAGTCCCTGTTCGAATGATTGAAGAACACCTTAGATTTCTCTCATGCCTCTTTGATGAGTTTCATTGCAATAAAATGTTAATGACAACACAACAACCAACAGATTTAAATGTCAAAACAAGATATAAGGATTTGTAATTGAACTCGTTAATTGACAAAATTGTTAGATCGATAGAATTATGAAAGAAGAACTGCAGTTTGTTGGATGCAAAACAAGTGAAATAACCCTGCCGTTGATTATAGCTTATGAAGAATCAGTTAACTGACACTAATTAAGCAAAGATACAAATGTAAGCTAAAAAATTCGATTTCTCGTTTTGAATCAATTTGCTCATAATTGATTTTTGCACAATATGCTTCAATTACAAAGGTCCTATGTTGAATCGGATATACATGTTCAATATACGTATGAAAATATATAATTCTATACGTTATACTTAATTCATATAACATCTTGAGAAAATTTATTTTAATTTTCAGCAATATTTGCATATCGATAGGCCCATGGTAATTGCAATCAGGCGATACTGTACATCCGTAAAATACAAAATATATCTATAGCAATATTAGCAGAATGTATAACATTTATGCATTAAAAATGTATGAAACGCGGTCACATTAGCTGTGGATTCGGTTTTACTAATTAGTAAACAAAATGTGGAAATAAATACAAATCGAGAGAACAGATTCTATGAAAATGCATAGTATATGAAAGAAAATTAAAATAGAACAAAAGAAAACATGAAATAATTCAATTTCACAATTTTAGGAATTTTAATAGTCAATCAAACAAATATTCGTCCATTTACGTAAGAGAAAGTACATACTATAAAAGAATTGAAGCAGGACATTTTGACTGAAATTCAATTACACAACCATGCTGCTAAGCTTCGGAATTTTCATCTTGCAAAAACCTAAAATATGAATTAACAGCTATCCAAAATAAATAAAATATTATAGTTAATTAGAACTGCGCTATGTCCAATTATAAATAACTAAATAAATATAACCAAGTGAGAGACTATCTAATTTAGAAAAATATCAGCATTTTAAAGTTAAATGATTTATTTCGATCGTTTTGCACGACCTCCATCTCTATCTATTGAGTTCATAACCAAAGTTTAATTTGATCCTTAATCTCTCTTTCCGTAACTGCTGCGAACATTGCATTGGTCTTTATGCTTTCAAAATATTAGTGAAAATCTCAAAATTTATAATTTTTCTGAAAAAATTTATGTGGCGGGCAAGGTCATTAGTGATCAGTTTCTGCATGATTCTTGTTGGAGTAACTGAAATCAATTTAGATTGATAGCATCTTATAATTTAGCATAATCCAAAGAATAATGCTGCTAATAAAGAAAGAAGATCAGATGATTAGTCAAAACTAAGATTGAATTATGATTGTTAATTAGAAAAACAATTTAAGTTAATTATCAGATTATCTTTGTAAATGCAACCAAGTAATAACATAGCAAATTAGTACTTGTCGTCAAATAATTTGACTAAACGAAGGGGGCGAAATCACTTCCATTATTTTTAGCCATTTTGGCAGACAAACTAAATTCAAATTTCAAATGACAGGTACTTTTTGAATTAGAGTATAAATAGAGCTGAAATTAATTTGGAAACTGTTGAAGTAAATTCTTTGAAAATCTTATCTTTAGATTTTATATTAGTTTGCTTATTTATTCAGAATGACAAGCTAAACAGTAAATGCAGTAGTAGTGGTTTGGAAACATATCAGGAGCAACTCAAGGGTCCTTGATCCAAACCATGAACCTGCATTTATGTTAGGTGTACAAATAGGAGTTTTTCTCTGTTTAGCTGGCTATTGATTTGATCATTTACATGTAGCTAATAATTAACATCAGCAGAAAAGGGCTGGATAGCCTACTGTAGGTTATACATATTTTATCTCATAGATTTAGGTGACCTATAATAGACTGATAAATAGACTGAGCATGTATTATGTTATTTAAATGTAAGGTAGGAAGCTGTGAGTTATTATGTAACTTATCTTAATTAAATTATTTAAAGCAAATAGTTTTCAGTAATGGCTAAGTAATAATTATTAAGCAGCTAGTGACATTGCAAGGTTGAAAAGTGACATAGATACACAATACAAATTGAGTTTAAGTCAGTTACAATTAACATTGAGAACTGCACCAAGCTGAACAGAACATCAGCTTGAATGATAATCAGATGGAGGTGAGCAGGCCAATGCAAAATTTTGTTAATTGGCTTTGGGGTTTCTGAGAACTACTTATATGCTTCAACAATTTGGTTGCCTTTTGCATTATTAATCAAACCTATACAATGCAAGATAAATCCAAACTAATTTATTTCATCATCTAATAATCCTTTTCACACAGTATATACATTGAAATATGCAAACAAATCAACATGTACCTACTTTTTCTAACATTAACTAGCATATTGAGTTCATCCTTTAAAATTTGACAAGTGGCAGTTTGTTGACAGATAATACTTTTGTCAAGTAAATTTATAAATAGGCATAAATCAAAGAATATAAAATTACTAAATATTTTTCTGTTTTTTTTCTTTTTCTCTTTGTTTTGTTGATAAAGCCACACTGACTATTCAGTGCTTCTTCCTTACTTGTTACTCTACCATTGAGTTTCACACAAAACTATTCCATTAGAAAAATAATTATTGTGTACAAGTGATTTGCATGTTTTAATCTTCTGCCAAGACAGAACTAAACTCTTTTCATCACCTATTATTTAACAAAAAGTTAATAGAATAATTTTGTTTGTTACAATTCCATATTTGAAAAAATTGACTTTAAACAAATGATTAATATTTAATCATTTTGGGCATGAAATCACATCAGTGTATCCTAGTTCAATTACCATGTATATGCATTGGCAAAAGTTAAAGAGGCATCCTCTTACAGAAATATTAACCATACTGTTTCAATAGTCTTTATGGTGGCTATTTCAAAGTCTATGGTGAATATCTTTGTCTAATGTAGAGTCACTTAGGGCGTCCCTTTTTCAATTTCAATTAACTTTGAAATTTTGAGATAAATCCTGCTCTAATTTTAGTTAATTACATCACTCTGACGTAAATGATTTTATTGCTGAAATTTCTAGTGTAGTATTTTGATCTTATATTTGTTTGTTGTCTTGAAATGTGTATTACTCTTTAGTTTTGAGAGGGAACTTGTGATTGAAAAACAATTACATGTAATAATTTGATTGTTTTGTATAAATACTTGAGAGACTTGTAGCAAGGACACAAATAAACTTTGTCTCACTCAACTGCCATTGCTTTTTACTTCTATTTAATATTGCTTAAACCTTTTTTAGGAGATATGCCTTTTATAATAGATGCTTAAGTTTCCAGCAACAATTTGGGAGTTAGTCCTCCAAGTTTAGGGTGACAACACACTTTATTTCTGCAGACAGCCCAAATTGTGGATGGAATTAATTTAGGTATACAACTATGTGTAGGGAATAAGAGCTTTTAATCAATCATTACAATTTGAACATGCACACTATAACTTTACACTGTGATGATAATAAACTGTTGGTAACTGTGAATGCATGGCAAATACATGCTAATATTATTTATTACATGAGCTGAGAAATAAGAACAAATGATAAATGTTTTATTGAGCTAGAAATTAACAACTAGAGACACATAGGGTAGCACCTTTGGCAAGTTTGGAATTCTCTTCATGGATACTGCTTCAGCATGATGCCATGTGAGTTGTTCATCATTGGAATTGAGTCCTCAGTGGATCCTTACTGTTACTTTGTTACAATGGCAAATTACTGATATTTTGTTGTTGGAATACAGGTCACTCACTGTGATGGTAGCCTTTGAAACTTCTGATCAAACCATTGAGTTTCCTAGTACCGCTGTTTTAGTCTGAGCTCCCTGTGATTCTACACTAATCCTTGTACCCAAATCCCTGCATTTTGCAGCAATATTATAAAATATAATATCATGCACATCAGTAGACCTTGTTCAATAATGAAGAACATAACAGGGATCAATTTACTATCTAATATCTCTGCACTCATATACATTTTTGTAAAAAATAGTTGCATCATCTTGAAGGTTCTGTAACAGAAAACATCATTTCCAACTGGAGCTTTGAAGCAAAGGGAATTCATTATCTGCTCAAGACTATTTAAGACTATGTTTGAAACTTCATACAAGGAGCATTATTTTCAGATCAAACAACTAGAAATTATTGCTGTCCATAGTGCTTTCAAACCTTCCTGTAGCTCCAAATCCATTGCCAATCTAGGGAAGTCTTTTCTTCTGCTGCTGTTTATTTAATGTGTAAGAATATATCAAACCAGGTATGCAAGAAATATTACAATTGAGGGCAATTGTTATGCTGGGACAACTTTCCCTTGTCAAGGCAAATAAGATGTTTCTAAGGTAATAGAGTAACAAAAGTAAAAAACAAGCATAAAAATAGTTTACTGAAGGAAATTCATATTTGCATTTACTTTCACTGCTTTTTCTATAGTAAAACATTTCTCAGAAAGGAGATAATCCTTCATTACATAAAATTTATAACTATAGTTAGGTGATTTGGCAGTGACTAATAATTGATGCATGATGCTTTTGGCTGAAAGATCCTGATGCAAAGGGTTTTTAAGTCAAATTTGAGATATTTGAACCAAGTTTGAGTTTTTACATTTCAAGTTTGAGTGTGAGTATATTTTTAATGGGGACACCCCAGGTAAAGTACCTTATATTTTGTTTGATTTATGTTTAATTTCTATCTTAATTTTCATTATATTATTAGCTGATGACATAATTCAATTGATGAAATCATTTTCAAGAGTAGTAATGTGCTAATAGTTATTGTCCCATCATTTTATTGCACATGTTATTATTGCTTGATAAAATTGCAAGGGAAATTGGATTTGAAAGTGTAAACAAAGTGAAAGTAATTATTGCTTAATTTATAAATATGATCAACCTGTGCAAAAAGCTAATAGATGCTGTTTCACTCAAATGTGTTACTTTCTCCAATCATTTATTTAGGTATTTTTTGATATGATAATAACAATTTAGGAAGACTCCTCTGAATTCTACTGGCAACCAATAGCTGGTATGATCATCCCCAAATCATGGATCTGATTTAAGTTACAGATATGGGTACAAATAGGTTTTAAAAAGTTGGCTTTTAAATTCAACACATACATGCACCTTACAACTTACACTATGATTAAATTATGGCATTGGCTAGCAGGAATGCATGACAATTACATGCTATTTATCTATTGGCTAAGACATAAGACAACTACTGAAACATTTTATTTGGCTAGATAATACATTGTGAGATATCTAGGGAAACACTGCAAAAGCAAGTTTTTAAGTCTTTAGCTCTGAATATTACTTTGATGTGAATCTGCAGAATTGGTTATTTTGGATGTTTGTTTCTTTCTTTTAGAGATCTAAACAGTTACTAGTTATGAAAATAAACCAATGTTGCTACTTACCTGTTAGTTCTGTTAAAATCATTGTTACTCTTTTACCCAGATAACAAGTTTGGTTGTTTTTACATTGTTTATAGTTGTTTCATACTTTTGGTTGTTGCAGCAACCACTAACATCATAATAACAACTTTAGTAAAAAAATAATCTGTGAGCAGATGCTTGCAAATTTAACTCTCTTTGTTATTTTATTACTAGATCCTTTTATATAAAAAAGGATTTGCAAAACCTTTTTTGAAATTTTTAATTTGTGAAAAATTATAATATACCAGATAAGTGAATTTTCAAAATAATTTATTCATGAATATTTGGACACCTTGACATTGACTGTTAAATATCATAAGTTACAATTGAGCTAAAGGGATTTTTCATGACTTAAGAAAGTACTATTTCAAAATTGTGCTTAATTTTAAATTTTTAAATTTTCGTTAAATGTGGCAGATTTTTATGCTCATTGTTATCATTTATATACAAGACATTCATTTAAATCTTTAGCAGATGTGTGTATTGAATGTGCTTAACAGTATCTCAAAGATAGTGGTCTGCCCTTTGTTGGGCTTGTGTTTGTTTAAACAGCAATGTTTGAACTGCTTAGTAATATAAAATTTTATTTTTTGCATATAAAGGTAAATGCTAAAACAAGCATGTGACAACATAAAACAACATTGTTATGACCTCAAAATATTGCTGTTTCATGAATAAAAAACAACCAAAAAGCAACCAAATGTGATGTTGTTGAAGCAACGTTGTTTCGACCAATGAAATGGTACCATTTCAACTTTAAAACAACGTTGTTTTTGACACATAAAACAACCACATAACAACCCAAAACAACGTTGTTTAGACCTTAAATTGTTATCTGGGTATATGTTCACCTCAATGACCTTCTGCATTAACAATTACTCCTCTGTTATAGTTCTCTCTAGTTTTAACCCAGTGATACTACATGAGTTTTGATGAATTCCCTTCTGAGTTTTCTGAACAAGTTTTGCAAGCTTATTTCAGTTTGAGTTTTTAACATTCTGAGTACTCAAATACCTTGCTGATGTAGTAGTATTTAAATACTGCCTTTTTGGGTAGGATTTTTATTGTCTCATTTTTAATTTCATTTTTTAATGTCATAATTTTTCAATTTTGTCACTTTTAAGCATTAAATTTTTTTAATGTTATCATTTTTAATTGTTATTACTTCATTATTCCATAAACCAAATCCCTAAATCCAATTCTCAAATAGATGTTTCCTAAACCTAAGCCCTAACCCCTAACATAAAACTGTAATTTTCATAATTTAAAGACCTACACCATAACCCAAAAGCTTATTTCTTTATTATTTATAAACTTAACTTGTAAACCCAATTCTCAAAGAAACTTTTCCTAAGCATAAGCCCTAGCCCAAAACCTTATTTCTTTATTACTTTACAATATTTTTATAATATTTTATAGACAAAAGCCCTAACCCAAGTTAAATATATTTAATAAACTAAATTTACAACATTAAAAACTTACAATGTTAAAAATTACAACAATTTGAAATTCCAACATTAATGAAGGTTTACTTATATGTTCATTTTTAATTTCAGAGTTTTTAATCTGCTATTATATATTTTCCTAATTTTTTAGTGTCAAAATTCTTAAGTATCATAAGTTTTATAATGTTGTAATAATAATGTAATGCCATTGTTTTAAAATGATTAAAAAAATTATGTTTTTGGTTAGGGGTTTTAAGCTTAGGCTTAGGAAACATCAATAGATGATTTGGGGCTAGTGCATTTGTCTATAGGGTCAATGAAAAGTCAGTTTATGAAAATTAATATTATTGACATTTAAAAATTACAACAATACAAAAAACATTAAAAATCATATCCATCCAATAGAAAAAATATAGTAATAGTACATGGGATGACACAATGTGTTCATAATATATAAGTTCATATCAATCAAAATTTATGTTCATAAATTCTTTGTATATTTTATCTTCATAAAATTTAAGCTTGCAAGATTGTTCATATATTATTAGATCATAAATTTTATGTTTGTAAAATGTGTCATAGAATTTAAGTTTGTAAGAGCTATGTATTAAATTACATTTAGATTTAGCAGGAGAAAATCCCTCTAGAAATATATCTTAAATTTTTCAACTTTAACTGTCCAGTGTAATGCTTTCAATTTTCTATGAAATAGTTATATAAATGGGGGACTTTCACCCAAAATTAAAAACTGCTAAAATGCTACTATATAGAAAATTTGAATAGTAAATGAATATCTTTGAGATATTCAGCATTAAACTCTAATTTTTGATATGACGTCAGAGGACCTAAATGAATTTTCTCATGAAATTGTGCACAACATACAGGGTTTTTTATAAAAGTTTTTTTCCATATGTTCACATTTAGTGAGTTTTTAAGGTTATCCAAATTTGGTGGGTTTTATCCATACCATAATGCTTAAATACACATGGGAAATTTTCAATTAGGTCCTTGGATGTAACAAAATGTTAAGTTAAATGCTGAATATTTTGAAAATATTTTATTTTTAAACCCTGGTCGACTACTATAGGGACTTTTCTATTGATTATTCAGCAATATAGTAGCATTGTGACAGTTTTTAATTTTGAGTGAATGTCCCCCATTCAATGCCACATATCTAGTTATTGAAGTATTAACAGAACAACTAGTTGGTTCGTCAATCTGTCAATTCATAATCTTAAGGCTGTCAGAATTTATCTTACAGCTGTCAGAAAAGATGTAACTATGGAAATCACTCTCAGCCAATAGCATTAATCAAAAAGCAATATCAATATGGTAAATAGTAAAATACTTAAAAATATTTAAATAGCTTTTGAAGTTTAAGTAATTGATTAATGTAAAACCTTTGAAAAATTTTCAAAATTATATGTAGGAAGCAATTGAAATGTTCTTTTAATGTTTTTCTCATATATTTTAACTAGGTGTCTCTTAAGTAATGTCCCAATTAAGCTCATTTGAAACATAAACGACTTTTTCTGACAGTTGTAAGATAAATTCTGTCAGCCATAAGATTATGAATTGACAGATTTAAGAACCAACAATGATTGGCTGGTAAAAATCGGTGTTAAGTAACTTTCACGGACACCCTTTGAATTTTGTAAAAAATGCATTTCTTCAAAATTGGCGTTCCATATATCACCATATAAGTTTATGGCTGGTTATCAAATACTGCATTATGATTATGTCCGAAAAATTTTCACTGTAAACGTTAACAATGTCAATAACATCTGCAATCATATGCAAGAATTGTTTAAGTCTATTGTACTTCTTGGATGTACTTCCGATCAAATGTCATTCCTCAGGAATGTTTTGCACGAGAGATTCTCCAATTGTCTTCCACATTGTTCTTTAGCGCCCTTCGTGATGTCAGATATATGTGCTTTTGATTGCACTATTAATAACGACAGCTGTTCCTTTTTGATATCTGGCATTGACAACGCAATTCTTGAAACAGATGAAACTATATCATCTAAAGCTTTTGCAATAATGGCTGTTCTTAGCTCTTGCTTGATAGTAAATATTTACAACAAAATTGAGTCGTCTCAAATTAGTTGTATCAAGTCATTTTATAAGAACCAAGAAAAAACAAAATTTAGAAAATTCAACAAAATTATCTTTTTGATCTACGAATGGTCCTCGCCTAATGATTTTGAGTTTGGATTAAAAGGAGGGTGTTTGTACCTTGAATCACTTCATTCAAGATATAAAGAGTTCTACAATCATCTTAAAAATAGTTTTTATAAAGTGGAATGTTTTTTATTGCCGTCTAATATAGATCCCGATTTCAATGAATATTATTATGGATTCATTCAAGAGTGTATCATAAACATTGATGTCTCTTTTGTTACAAATAATCTAAAAAAACGTCTGATTAATATAATTAACAATGTCAATTTGATAACTGGAATTGATCTTTGGAATTTGCAAGATGTTAGTAAACAATCACCATTAGCTTTGAATATTATCCGAACCGATTCTAAGCAGAAATTGCAAATAAACGCAAGAAATATTGACGCACTGTGCACTAAAATGTACGACATCTATAAAGGCTTTACATTTGTTGGTCCAGCTCGATGCGGTAAATCATATTTATTGAATGTTCTTAGAAAAAAAATTATGCGCGAAACTGATAAATCTCTTCACGGATTTCCAAGTAAATTTGGGGTGAATGTGGTAACACATGGATTATGGTCCTTAAGCTGTCAAGCTCCTCTTTCGAATATTTCGATATTATTAAGTGAAATTGGAACGGATATTTCAAATTGTCCAGATTTACTACCAATCGTTGCATCTCTAAGCTCTTGCTTGATAGTTAATTTATCTCAAAACTTTGTCTATGAAGACTTAAAGTTCGTCGAAAATCTCCTTGATAACTCAAAAACTGTAGAAATTGACATAGTCTTTCTTGTTAGAGATTTTGAACTTCGTGAATATAGATTTGGTTTAGTAGGTGGACATAAATATTTTCAGCATCTAATAAGTACACATGAAAATGGAAAACTTCTTCAAAAAATAAAAAATACATTTAATACAACGCAATGCTTTTTAATGCCATCAATTAGTTCACGACAAAGAATGTCTACGTTTCGGTATGAAAATTTTGGAAAAAGATTTGATCAGCATTGTCAGATATTCATTGGCAATGTTATTATGAAAAGTGAAAATTTAAAGTAGAAAAAGTATATGATACTTTTCGTTTCCATAAAAGTTTTAAGGAAATAGTTAATAATGCACCAATAAAGGATGTGGACCGCATTCTAAAGGAACTAAAATTCAAACAGGGGAATGCTAAGTCTTCCATTTCAAGGTTATATCCGGAATGTTCAGATTTAAATAAACAACAAACTGAAGGTGGTAAAAGAATTGAAACAGATGAATTTTTAGGGTCTTTTTCTGTAATTTCTAATAATTCGAATTTAATTTATTCGAATACTAGCAATGCTAAAAAATCACCACAATTCAAGCAAATTAACGCTACATCTTCGGTATCAAGGTCAATCCCTACTTATAATAATGGAAATAAACACAGAATCGATTGTAAAAATATCAAAAGAAACGAATTTTTAACTCAGTTTTCTATCAATTCTCATACTGCAAATCCTATGAATTGTGATAGAGGCAGTAAGACGCAAGAATTTGCACCATCACCACCTTTTCGAAACTATGATGCAACTACTAAAGAAATAATGCCTTCAAAGTCACCGCTAGTCATTCAGACTTTAGCTATAAATAACAGTAAATTTATTTTGCAAAGTGAAAATATTTATCACATTTGCGAAAATATGAAGGATAGATTTAAATGTATTGTTATTGTTGGTCGAGCTCGAACTGGAAAATCATACTTATTGAATGTTTTGCGAAGAAAGCTTTTGAATATAAAAGACGAAGCGCTTCTTGGTTTCAAGAGCCAATCAGGTTCACAAGGTGTAACTGAGGGCTTATGGTCTATGGATTGCTCTACATCAAATGAAGATTTTTCATACATGCTTTGTGACACTGAAGGCACTTATGAAATAATGAAAGATCAATTAGTTTCATCTAAATTATTCGCCATATCAGCTATGATTAGTTCATGTTTGATAGTCAACATTAAAAACAAAATAGACAAAGATGAACTCAATTTTTTAAAAATATTCTTTAGGAATACCCATTGTAATTCCAAAAAGAAGTTCCCACATTTAGTATTTCTAGTGCGAGATTGGGAAAATCCACAAGAATTTTGCTTTGGAATTCAAGGAGGGAATAAATATCTTCAAGCAATTTCTGATGGAAATGAAGAGCTGGAAAGAATTACGAACATGTTTGAAAGAGTGGAATGCTTCCTGATGCCTTCCATTGGAACAGAAAATGCAGAAAGTCCTCGATATAATCAAGAATACAATAATGTGAGGGATGTATTTGATGAAAAATGCAATGATTTCATTAAGAAAATTGTATTTAAAGTAGAAAAAGTATATGATACTTTTCTATTCCAAGAAAGTTTTAAAAAAATTGTTGAAACAATAAATAAAAAAGAGCACATTGACATTTTAGATCTAGAAGAGGCCAATAATGAAAATTCTAAGTTGCGTAATTTGCAGATGAAATATGTTATGGGAGCAGCCTTTGGAGGAGCGGTTGCTGGAGCAGTTGGCTCCCTTTGCACAGGTGGAGTAGCAGTAAAGACAGCAACGTCTGTTATTTCTAATTCTGCGCCTCGTGTAATTTCAGCACTCTTAGCAGCGAGCAAGGCCAAGTTTTTTTAAATTAGTTTTTTATAAATTGTAGTTAATAAGAACATTCTGATTATTTTGATATTTATTTTATGAGTCTAAAATTGGGTCGTACTAATTTTTTACAGGACAGAATTATAGTAATAAGAGTCAAAGTAAATTTATTGCGCAATATATGTATACAAAAAATCTAAAAACATGACAAAAGAATACAATATAAACAACTAATTAACTACAGATTAACATGTACAATATATAATAATATAATCAATGTTTGTGTAAGTGC
The DNA here is from genome assembly GCA_900660155.1 of Hofstenia miamia. Lineage (NCBI taxonomy): Eukaryota > Metazoa > Xenacoelomorpha > Acoela > Hofsteniidae > Hofstenia > Hofstenia miamia. Next base: position 480,967 of record CABFPE010000279.1, on the reverse strand, counting down.
TCAATGTTGGATGTATGTTTTGAATGCATGAAGTGTATTACTGTTCCTTAATGTATATTAATAATGATAAAATACTTTATTTGGCCGGCAAAGGTATTTGAGTTTTTTTGTTACAATAAGATTGTTTTTAGCTGACTAAGCATTTTGTATAATTTGTTATAGTGAAATTGTAAATATTTACTTAATTTGTTTTAAGTTTTTTTGGATGGCGTGTTGCCATTTTTGTCTTGTTTTACAATCAAAACCTAGTCATACACTGTCATTAAGGAAATTTAACTAAAGCGTGTTGCAGCAAAATTTGCACACATTAAATAAACGTACAAAAACAATTTCAGTCAATAACATTGTCAACCAATCACCTGCAATCAGTACATATTTATTTTATGTATAATTATATTTTTTGTGATGAATGAATTTGATCGCCGAAATAGGATCCTAATATACCTGTCTTTTACAGTCCAAAATTTTGTTTTCGAATGAATATCTAAAAGAACTATAGACAATGTCAGAAAGGCTGGTCGTTATGGAACAAATAAAAAAATGTCAAACACAATCCGAGCTGCAATTGTGAGAAACAATATTGACAAGAATGGTATATCATTAAGAAAGTTGGTTAAAAACAATGTTACTCACAGTACTATTTCCAGAATATTCAATAAAGCTAACGTGACTTGTTACAAGATCGCCTCTTTATTCAGAAGATCAAATTGAAAGCGTGAACAAAAATTGCAGAAAATTGGTTGTGAGTGCTAAAGGAAAAACTGTTTCAGTCGATGATAAAACTTAGTTCAATTAAAACGTGATTATTTTACTGGTAATAACCGATTCTTCACTAAAGACAAATCTAAAACACCCAATAATGTAAAGTTTATGGCAATGAAAAAATTTCCAACTTGGCTGTTAGTATGTGTGCATAAGTGCTGATGGAATCAGTACTTTTTTTATGTAACGCTCAAACAGTATCACCGGTCAGATTATCGTGAAGAATGCATCCGTACAAGATTGATAAATTTTATCACCAATTACTATCCAGATAAAAGTTCTATCATGTTTTGGCCTGACCTTGCAACCGCTCACTATGACAAATTAACAACCGATCTTATTTCATCTCTTGGTGTGCCTTTTGTGGTTTGAAGTGCTAACCCTCCACAATGATGTCTAAGTAGAAAATTTTTGGTCAAACCTCAAATCTGAGGTACACAAAAATGGTTGGGAAGCAACATCAATTCGCCAATTAAAGCAGAGAATCAAATCAATAATGGATATGGCTAGTATATAATGCTGAAATGTTACTATATTTACGCTTAGCAATGTGTTTAAAAATATTTGCCACATTTTTGGATATTTTTCAAAACATATATGAAAGAATCGTAAAAAGTTGGTGAAGGAACTAATTATATAACAGTTTGTCTGTGTTAGTATAAAGCATGTCTGCGGTGTGGAAAGTGTTTTGGCTAGGGGGGGGGCAAGTTACATTTATTGTACAGCACTTTGACTAAATAAGGCAATTTTATTGGCTTAATTATCCAATTTAGGGAGGTTTATTTTGAAAAATTGATTTTAGGTTGCAACTGCCCTCTTTCCAACGGCATAGCCAAAGGGCCGTCGGACAGCTACCCCAACGCGCAGTCTGAGTCTAGACAAGGGCCATGGATTGTTTACCAGCTGATAGGGCGGCTACGAGTATCATTGTTACTAGTATAACTGGTTACGTGTAAAGGAATATTAAAAAGGGTAAAACACGAGAATAAATCTAAAGGACATGGCAAAAAAATTTTGTTGGAGCTTTATTTAAAATTTATCTTTAAGTGCTTAAAAACGTTCTGAAACGTTTTATTATTGCTGTATTATTTTGATTCTGGACATCTCAATGCGTTTGCAAATTACCGAAATCACTTATGGTGTAAGTTTAAGATCTTCTCTACTCACTGCACATTTAAATATGCGTTTTGTGATTAAAAAAATTGAATATAAGTTTACATGTTTATTTATATTTAAATTAGTAGTATAAAATTGGTTTTTTAGTATCAATTCTATTCTACTATTTTAGCTACCAAAATGGAGAATTGGGGAGTACCAATCAATGTCTACCTTTACTCTAGGACTCTTGGGTGAACAGAAATATAAAGGAAACCCAATTTTTAGCTTTAGTTAAAAGTTCTTTAATAAACTACGTTAAAGTATATATATAGTTATTTTATGTCGCTATGTACGCTAGCAAATAATATATGTCGCTATGTATACACTGTAATATTTATATATGTCGCTATGTACCAGCAATATTTTTTGCTGTTTAAAAAATATAATGATATTATGATTATCATGCATATATCATATATCATATACATGGACATATATATATATATATATATATATATATATATATATTTATATATGTGTGTGTGTATGCATCAGCAGGTCTGAGTTAGCACTTTCTGGTCCAACTTAGCTTCTCAGTAAACCCTATTACAACATTCCACCCCCTCCCACTTATGCGGAAATCCTGCATTGTGATTGAAATTATACAGAACTCTTTTTCCAAAAATTGGTTTGAAAATAGTCTATGGTATAAAAACTATGAATTTTATTCTTTTTGTAATACCACAGTGTTGTTAACATCAAAAGAATACAGTGTTAGCATACGTTGTATTAAAATTACATTTTTTTGAAAAAAATCTGTGTAAATTGTTCAATGATATTAAGTTAAGAGATATTGAAAATTGGGCATTTTAATAAATCGATTTCCTTTAATTGCATATGTCTGTTAATCCATGGTTTTACTTTAGTTTACGACAATAAAGGATTTCTTAAAATAAAATCCAATTATAAAATTCTTTGGTTTTATTATAGCAATGTAACAAAAACTATGAATAAAACGTCCAGACGGCCCTGAAATTTTTGTGAAATGAAGCACGGAAACTGGATATATTAAGTTGGCCGCTGAATTGACCTAGATTTTGTACAAAATTGTATTAGTATATTCTAGAACATTATATCAATTGTTTCATTCATTTGAGTATTTATACAACAAATAATTGATAAGAAGTTATTTCCATTTTACTATTATTTCAATTATATGGTTTAGTTAGTTTATTAACAAAAAAATTCTTGTAATGAATTTACATAAGACGGATTAGGGACTATATTGCAAGGGACCGGTAGGATATCACGGCTCATTTACAACTCTTGGTACTTCACTTAGTTCAAAAATTCTTCACATAGCCTATAAATGTATTATGATCTTTAATACATTTAAAGTTGTTCTAAAGTAGCATTCAAACTTAAATAATAAATAAATTTCCAAAAATTCCATTTTAAGAAAAAAAGTATATATGAAGTTGCAACATAGCGAGATCTATATGTTGAGAGGTAAACAAAGTGAAATATATATATATATATATATATATATATATATATATATATATATATATAAATCTATATATATACATTAAGGTCATTACTATTTTTCATTTTTTTGCATTACAAAATTGAAGCCCCTTATATTCGAGAAAAAATTGCATCCAGATGACATTAGTTACAGCAATGTATAAAAATTTAAAAGTTCTCCCATTTTTTCATTTTTACACTCACTATATCTACACTTCTACTGGAATACCTAAGAACATTTTGAAAATTTTTAGAACATGTGAATGAACTAATTTACATGTCTGCAGTAAGATAGCATTTGTGGAATTCGAATTTGAAATAATTGTTTGGTGGTTTGGTAAAGAGTGTGTTTGAATTGTTTATTGTTTCAGGAAATATTATTGTAGTATTTTTCTGTAGCACAGCTTCTTTGGCTTGGCATAGATGTCATTGAAGAACAGGAATTCCTGCAGCAGCGTAAAATATCAACCTTCCTCTTCAAAACAGAGGAAGATTTCGTACACAAAAATATAATTCAAATTTGAGTTATATCCACATCATAGTTCCTTCTTTGTGCATGATCTCAACAAAAAATGATTCTTAAGCATAATCTNTTATAACAATGTACTCATAAATAGAAATAGAAAAAAGTTCAACAGACAATTGCAAAGTAGCATTATGTGTATTTAGAAAGTCAACTTAAGTTGTAAATATGATGTTTGGAATAATATCATGTATTTCAACATTGTGAGTAATGTCAAAAGACTTTCGTATTAAGAAGTATTTTGTAATGGCAAACTGTTAACATAAACTTCTACAAATGGCAATCCTATTGCCATTAAATAGAAAACGATATTTATACATTTACATTAAACAGCTTTATTTTTGATTTAATGAGTTTGTTTGCAATGCCATTTCAGATTTGGAATGTGATTCATCCATTGCTTTTTGCAAACTAAGGAACACATATAGAATATACTGAAGCTAATTATTCGAATGAGTTNATATATATATATATATATATATATATGTATATATATAGTTATAATATGTCGCTATGTACCTACAAAATACTCAAAAAGCGTCCATAGCGACATATGAAAAAATATGAGTGGAATTATTATGAAAAAAATTGCTGTATGATATTGGGGAGTTGTCAGTCGCTATATTTATTAAAATTCTAACTATTTTTGTGTAATATACTCTAAGTTTGCCAACTTCCGGCTGAATTATTCATCACATTGCTGAGTAATTATAGAGCTATACTTAGGCTGCCAATTTTCAATACAATTTATCTTTCTTCTAAAACAGTGTTTTAAATAGTAGTCTGTACATTCATTGCCACCGCAGCGGACGTTATTATCATGTCATCATTACATTTTTTAACAACAAAAAATCTTACTGGTACATAGCGACATGTATAAATTTAAAGAAGTGTACATAGCAACATATATAATTTGCTAAGCGTACATAGCGAAATAGTATAACTACATATATATATATATATATAATCCATCGCTTCTACATAATGAAAAAACAAAACTACTTTAACCATCAAAACTATCAACTAAGTTTAGTTCAAGAGTGACTTACCCATGTTAAACGCTTGCAATCGAATTGCATAATTATCTCTCAACTTTTATGAGAAGTAACAAAGTTACGGAAGCACAAGGATGAGTTTCTCATTCGCACAAATTCTTTGTTAAAAAATTCTCAAAGAGAGAAAAAGAGACGCTCTAAAGCTCTTCCCTTCAAAATACGATGGATTAATTTCACGTCGTAAGTAATTATATGTCAAAAGCATTAGATTTCAGGTAAACTCGAACACTACTATATCTGTCAGGTAGTCATCTCAATGGGGCAAATTAGCCCAATATTCGAACACTTTACTCTCCATAATCTTACTTTTATTAAATTTTCATTTTGACAGAAACTCAACAGAAATGTATATATTCAATTTTCAAATGCATGTAAAATACATTCAAATATTTCATTAAATAGTCTGAATTCACTAAGTTTTTGCCAATAAGATTCAAGTAGTTGAAGAGATTGAGTTTACTAAGCATAATAATTTAGGGTCTTACAATAAACACATCCGAGACAAAGGCTTTCTAATATGCGCAGCAAATTAATGTTTCATGCTAAGCCTCAATTTGATAATTGAATTAAGCATCAGTTAATTGGCAAATCGAATATTCAAGTGTAGGCCCTAAGTAAATCTGAGATCATGAAACATTGCTGGTTAGACAGTAGGGCTTGGTAACGTGATAGTTAGCATTTACAGTGAAAAATTAAAATTGAAGCTATGCTTTTCTTCTCTATATACATCTCTATATATGCCTAAGACTTTAATTATAGTGAAATTAATGCAATAATGGGGAATAATGGTAAAAATTAGCAACAAGTAGAATCTATGCCTGGTAAAAGGGCCATTGAAATTCCGTTACCATAAAATTCCGTCACCTTGTAGAACCAATTAGCTTCTTAACTTTTAATGGAATTAATATTTCAAATGTGCCAATATTTGGTGATAAGATAGTTGATTAACCCTAAATGAATATAACATTTATCATATACGTATTTTATAGAAGAAAGCATATTATGATGTAAATGCCAAAGTGATGTTAACTTTTCGAAATTCCGTTACCGACTAGTTTTGTGTTCATAGATCAAAGAAAAATGAATTTCTCAAAAAAAATTTTGTCTAATTGATCAACCTACTATTGAGTCACACATGACACATTTCAATATAAAAAATAAATCATTATTGAATGAATAGCTTCAATTTATATGTGAAAATGAAATTCCGTTACTGCTTGATCAGCCCCGGTAGTAGCTCAAAAGGTGTCTGAGAACTTAAATATTCATATTATAAAAATAATATTTTAGGGGTCCATGGACAACATAAATTAGTAAATCAGTAACAGTTTATGACAAGAACTTCCACCAAATCGCTCAATAAAGAAAATAATAAAATGTTATACATAATAAATACAAACAATGAATTCAAACTATAAATTCAAATAGGAAGATGAAGCTACATTTTGCTAATGTTTTTTCTTATGAGAGACAAATAATTGTNTAACCCTAAATGAATATAACATTTATCATATACGTATTTTATAGAAGAAAGCATATTATGATGTAAATGCCAAAGTGATGTTAACTTTTCGAAATTCCGTTACCGACTAGTTTTGTGTTCATAGATCAAAGAAAAATGAATTTCTCAAAAAAAATTTTGTCTAATTGATCAACCTACTATTGAGTCACACATGACACATTTCAATATAAAAAATAAATCATTATTGAATGAATAGCTTCAATTTATATGTGAAAATGAAATTCCGTTACTGCTTGATCAGCCCCGGTAGTAGCTCAAAAGGTGTCTGAGAACTTAAATATTCATATAATAATATTTTAGGGGTCCATGGACAACATAAATTAGTAAATCAGTAACAGTTTATGACAAGAACTTCCACCAAATCGCTCAATAAAGAAAATAATAAAATGTTATACATAATAAATACAAACAATGAATTCAAACTGTAAATTCAAATAGGAAGATGAAGCTACATTTTGCTAATGTTTTTTCTTATGAGAGACAAATAATTGTCGAACATAACTTTTTAATTATGCTTCCTAATTTGCTTATTACATAAATTAATTTGACGTTCTTCAATTTGTAAAGCAGCAAGGTAAACTCCTCCTATAATTAAATGTTACCAATTGCATATATTTTGCAAACATTGATTGACAAATTGTTATAAGCTACAAAATTCTTCTCTAAACCTATGTATTTCAAAATTGCGTCAAACATTCTCTAATATTCTCAAAGCCGTCAAGCAACTAAATCTATGTCAATATTTGCCCTTCAAAGGTTATTTTGACTCAAAAATGATGCATGGGTAAATAATTAGGGTAAAAAACAAGGCAACCGTATACAATTGTACTGGTGTATCTCATGATAGGTTTCAAATTCGAAAATAATCCAGGTGGAATTATGAATTTACAATATTTCTATGAGTTTAAAAAATATAGTTAATGGATCTTATGCTTCCATGGACAATCTTTCTTGTATGCAGTCTTAATTATTATTTAAAGATATTAAGATATTGCTAGAACACTGCATATCATTAAAACATTTCTACGAAGCGTGAGTGAATTTAATGGTATGAACGCCGTTAAAACAAAAGTGGTAATGAGCAAACTCATTACGCCATTCAGTAAAAATACTGCAATTTTGAATTTCAGGAAATGCTGTTTATTACATTAAAAGCAAAATATGTGGAATATCGTGTAATACTCCACAGTCAATTTTCTGTCAAAATAATAATAATAGCTGGGAAATTGTAAGATTTTGTTTGATCAGTTTCCAATTGCATAAAAATTACAAAAACAGAAATAAGGACAGCAGTTTTTTGTGCGAATCGACATATTAATTCCTCTTATAAATTGTTTGGCAAACGATTTTGAACAAGCTAAATTGCTGGAACATGTAGTTCCAAAGAAATATATGACTAAGGAATTATTTGATTATGGAAAAAATGATAAATTATTATTTCCAAGATTTGATGCTCAACATTTAAAGGCTGATATTTGGCAAGTATTTGCAATTTTATTACTACACTGATTCATGGACATCTAGATATTATCTAGATAATATCTAGATGTCCATGACTGATTATTATATTAGTCAGGTTTGCACCCGAAGGCATACATGTACATCTTTAATGCATGCATTTATTTAACATAGATTTCAATCAATAATTGCAAAATAAAAATCGCCAAATAATAACATTGCACTGGTGATAGTTGTATATTTCAAGAGATTTAGACAAAACAATATATTTTTGCGGAAAATTCAAAGTAAAAAATACAATGTAATAAATTCACAAATATATTTATACTGGAACATACAATAACAAATGTACATGTACAAGACGAAATGCTGTTTTCTGGCGTTTATTTAGTAAATGAATACTTATAACTGCGTGGAGAGTAATCAAGAAGGAAGACAAACGTAATTAAATCTAACATGTTTTAAATTCATGCGATTATATAATTTAATTTCCTGTCTATGATGTTTTACGATGTGCAATTAGACTGAATTTTACATTGAAATCATTTGCAGGTCGTTCATTTTCTGGATACAGCAAATAACGTGTAATATATTTACCAAAAAAATATTGTTACAAAACTTTACATTTTTCTTAAATCCAGATGCAATGGGTTTTCAACAATATTTTAATCAAGATATTATATGTACAAGTTTTTTGAAAATCATTGCTCTTCATTCTTAGTCAAGCACTTATAGTTCTAAATTCCTATGCCTTTTGTCAGCTTCCATAAATTAAAAAAATCAACAGTACTCAAAGAAGCATCTTTTTTCAATAGCTCCGATGAGAAATTCCTTAAATTTTTTAGTGAAAGCAGTTTATTTTATTTACCATAATAGATAATTGATATGCTGAATAAATTTTGAAACCATGCCCAAAGATACAGAAAACAAGCTTCAAAGCTAATGACAGATCTATTTTCTACGTTATCATCTTCACTTTAATTAAGTTTTTAAATCACAGAATAAATGCAACAAAATATCTTATTTGTTTCTACAATTTTTCCAAATGTGGTAGATAAAATTTCACAAAAGCATAGGTAGGTCTCTGTATGGATACACCTATGTTTTTATGTTTCACATGTGCATAAAAAATTAATTAATTACCTACAAAAATAGTTATGAGTTTTGAATTGTGCAATGTAATGCGACACTAAATATTTAGAGATACAGCAACTCGTTAGAATGTGGGAATGCCCAGTTGGAGCATTGAACTACTTGGGGAAGAGTTTTTGTAATTATCATATTACTTTGAGAGCAACATTAGCAGGCACATATCCATAAAAGGACGTTTATATTCCAAACGGCCTTTACACAATTATGAGATACTTCTATTTTTTGAATAAGTTTGACATGGTAACATGTTCAAGAAAACATCTAATTTATCTTACAACAATGGAAAATAATCAGAAATTATTCATTTTATTAAATATTATACTGTAAGCAACATTGTAGGAACGAAAAATATTAAAAATTATGATTTTTTTAAGTTTATTGCTATTATTATGCGTCTAAGGGCAGGTTGTACATGTATTCCATTGCCAGCATCACACCTACATCTGCAGATTATGAAGTGGAGGGAAAAAATCTATAACTTTTCACCATATTGTAGAGGGTCTGGATTCCTTGACCCTTTCTAAATATGCGTTTTAACACTAACTATGTACGTAATAATAGGCTTATAATTAAGAGACAATATGGATTGTAAGGTGGGCTATATTGTAAAGCGAAAGTTTTTTAAGACTGACATTCGCCCAGTTTTTGTGTTCACTAAGAAGTATAAAAATCAGGAAATGGAAAATTATTTTTAGACTTGATTTAATCATTGTAATGCAATTTTGTGTAATACATGAGCACATAAAGAAATTTGTATAATTCAAACCTTTTAACGATGAGCGCTCAAGCACCAATTTAACTTGTAAGTGAAGCTCTCCACGAGGTTCTAACTGGAGCTAAATATAAGTTTAATTTAATTTCCAATAATATACTACAAATCGTTTTCCATTGAAAGCAAAACAAATTGTATTTGAACACCAGATGGTTTAGTAGATAAGTTCAAGCAAAATCTACTTGAAAGTCACACTAATTTAAGTATTTCTTTGAAAAGGTAAAGATAAATGCTCTATTCAATCTCTTAACTGTCATAAATTAGAGTTATTTCAGTCGGAGTATTTGGGTAAATCCCCCTTCTCAGGTTCCCATTTTGATTTTTCTACACAACATTGCATAAAATTTTTTTAAATGTTTAAAGCTAAAATCATAAAATGCATTTCAAGAGGCTATTTTTGGGAATATTTTAAATGTTTCTAGAAGAATTCTCCACGTTGTTGATAAATCAACTTGATCACCATTGAGATATCTCAACATCAGAAAACCCACTTCGTCAACATTAATGTAGAAACTGTTCATAAAGGTTTTGAAAGGAATTACAACATCTAATTGGATAACAGTTTTTTGCAACTGGGCAGAAAGTAGAATGTGTAAAAATGAATATTTTTATGGCAATGTCCAATCATGCCCATGAAATAGTGAGCAATCAGTTTAATCATCTTTGATTAAGCACAATATTAAAACTTTAAGTGTGCATTTCGTAAAAAAACTTCAAAGCAGCATGTATTTTTCCGATGCATGTCTCGCAATTTTACTACCAACCTTGAAAGGTTTTTGGCATGAATGACTTGCTATTTAAAGAGAAAATGTTACATAGTGAGAATTGATGAGGCATACAGAATGAAAGTTAACCTTCTTTTCGTCGCAAAGGGAAAATAATTAGAGATAAGTTGTCATAAAACCGGAAGTATGTCAAATAAAATGCTTATCAATGAATCTAATTACAGCTAAACTTTGACAAAAGCTTAAATCGCACGCCTTTGAATACATTATTCGATGCTAATGTAAAATGCGTTGCTTGCTATAAATGAACTGTATGTATTTTCGAAATGCTCATTTAAAATTCAAAATTTGTCGTATGGGAGGATTTTCCAGTTAAGATAACATTGTAATTTTGTTGTGTAAGAGCATTGAACTTTTGAGGATACGTCGTCATAATTTCATAGTGTAGCCGCATCAAGATTTCTTATAAATATAACACTGTATTTGATTGATTGATTGATTAGTAACTTTAAGTCTTGTCGTCTTAATTTCTGGAAGGCCTATGCAGAATCTTTTCTGAAGGAGGACACCTTGGTTGCGATCAAATAAAGTGATATATAATTAGGGTCAGCAGACGAAATCTGAAGTGATTTTCAAGGGCAGAACCAATTATAAGAAGTAAAAATGTACCTCAAAAACACTGGTTTCAGTTTTTTATTTTCATTCAAGATGAAAAGTGTTGTTGGAAATGTGACCACCATGTTTCCATGCTTAAAAAATGTGGCATGGTAGTAATATGAGGTAAAATATTTGTGATAGATTAAATGAATATGTAAGTGATTATGCACTCTTCAATTCAATCATTGTCTAACTCAAAAATAGTGGATATTGTACTGAATAATGTATTTAATATTTGAAGAGAAATCAGTGGACATTTGATTTAGTTCTTTTCAGATAAACTCGATCTACACAAATTCAATCCATTATAATCAAGAAAAAAATATTAAATTATGCTTTGAGCTCTGTGAAATATTTTAAAAACATTAGTCTTAAAATTTTGTAAGAATAATTTTGTTATAATCTCCTGTTAATCCATTAAGGTAAATTAGAATCTTTTGTTTTCATAAAAAATATAACTAATCCTACCTCGTTCTCATTATTTATGCTACTCGAGAATTTTCAGAAATATATTGAATTTTTAGAAAGTTCAATTAAAGAATAGAGTAGCCTTATTGGAGTTTGATGGAGTTTATTACATAAAGCATTCCTTGCAAAGATGTAAAGATAATTATTTGAAAATATATTTTTGTCAATTTGTTGGTTCAACTAAAAAACTCTAAAATTTAATAAGCAATGTGTGCGCTGCGGAATCGTGTTAGTCGTGGTGGTGTTACCAAAGCGCAATAACGGTGAGGTAGGGTAAGAAATTGTCAGTAAGCACTAAGCAGTTATATATTTGTTGATTTCTGTAATCTGTATGATGCTATAATTGTGTATTGCAATGCGGTAGGGAAAATTTTGAACTGCAATGTGATAAATTACAATAAATTGCACAGTAGCGCAGCACGGTTTGCGGTTACAGAATACGGTGCGTTGCAGTAGAGGTTTCAAATTGATGAACCACACACATATCATTTCCTTCTACCTATTACAGGAATAACTTGTCTTATTTCATTAATTCCATTGTTAAGCATAAAAATATTCTTAATGCTTTTGGCACTATTTAAATAGTATAGAAATTATACTTTAGTATATCGAATAACTCTGTTTAAATATTTATTTATATAATTATATTTATTTATATGCTTGTTGCGTATATAATTAGACAGCACTGTAATACATTATTATTGCTCGTATAGTCGTTTATGCAAAATGTAGAATATATCATTAACACTTGACTTTTTTAATTTTTCGTTTAACATTTAGTTTAATGTAGCGTGGAATTCGTTTAATGCGTCTTTTGTCTACGCAGTGCTCTGCAATATCTGCTTTAAACCGAAAGCTTCGCACTTACAGATAAATTGTTTTTTTACGAATGACGACGTTGAAAAAAGAGAAGTGGTGAAATAATATCTATTTACAATATCTTAAAAAATTGACCGTTTAAAGACTTGACATGAATTTTATGTTTAATAATGTCTGCTATCAACATCTCATACAGTGTGAATTACGTTTGCTATTTCCTAGGTGATGAAAAAGGCGACCTTAGATCAGACTCGCTGTCTCCAGCTACTTCACAGAATACTATATACTTTCACAACGCATATTTTTACAAAAAATTTAAACGCCTTATAGGGGGGGGGGGGG